>CAWUFW010000703.1:0-325000 GCA_963921515.1 Calotriton arnoldi
TGTCATCACAGTGGTCTTTTTATTCAGCCCAGGGTCACCACATTGTGGGGGCCCTGGGGGTGGTGCTGTGGTGTGTCTGTGACTTGCTGTGTCAGTTGTTGTTCCTACGTGCCTGTGTGACATGTGTGTTTTGTGCTCCCTCTCACCTGTCAATGCCTGCTTGCCCACATAGGGGATTTGGATCCATGAGTTACCTTAGTGTGGCAGTGTATGCACATCTGTATGATTGGTATTCAGCTCTCCTCATGTGTTGTGTTGTTGCCTGGGGACACTGGCACCCCCACCCCTCACCTGCTGTGTATGATGACAGTGTTGGTCTGCCTGTTTGTGTTTGTGCATCTGCACCACTGCATTGGCATATCTTGGGTGTGCCATTGGCTGTATGTTGTTTGGTGTGTTTCCCCTGCTGTCCCTGGGACTCCTAGGTCATCGGTCAGCACAGTGATCATGGTTTGTGTGTCCCATTGCTGCCATGGTATGGTATCTGTTCACCTCACATCTGCTGTCTCCACAGGGTATCTGCATTTGTGTGCCCATTGGTGCAAATATGTGGTTCTGCATTCTGATGGTCACTTCTGTCATTGTGTCATTGATGACTGTTGACGGTCTCAGCCCCCATGGGTGTTGTTTGTCTGCACATGGCCAAAGGAATGTTTCATTTGCACTGCAGTATTTGGCTCCCCCAATTTATGTTGCAATGGGACACATACACTACTTTGCCACAGATGAGTTTTTGGTTCTGTGACCAGGAATGATCCATGCAGTTTGGCAGTTGCAGCTCTTTCTTTGTCAACAATTACCTTTTGGTCACTGTGATGATGAGGGTGTAGACCCCATTGCCACAATGGTCAAAATGTGCTTCAGCTATGGACCCCACACTTGCCTTTTGGTCACTGTGATGATGGGGGTTTAGTCCCCATTGCCACAATGGTCAAAATGTGCTTCAGCTATGGACCCCACACTTGCCTTTTGGTCACTGTGATGATGGGGGTTTAGACCCCATTGCCACAATGGTCAAAATGTGCTTCAGCTATGGACCCCACACTTGCCTTTTGGTCACTGTGATGATGGGGGTTTAGACCCCATTGCCACAATGGTCAAAATGTGCTTCAGCTATGGACCCCACACTTACCTTTTGGTCACTGTGATGATGGGGGTTTAGGCCCCATTGCCACAATGGTCATGGGCTGCTTGCATTGTGGGTGCCACACACATATATGTGTGGCACATGTGCTAGGGGGTCACATTGTATGTTCAAAGTCATGTTCGGTGTTGTAGGCATTTGACACAGCCTGCTCACACGCTTGTCATGGTGGTGGGGGGATGTCTTAATCTTGCATTCCCTAGGTTGTGGTGTGCTTGTTGTGTCATGCATTGTCCATCCTATGAGTGGGGGTGGTAGTAGTGGTAGGCATCCAGCCCCCCTGGCTAAGGGTGGTAGTAGTGGTGGGCATCCTGCCCCCCTGGCTAAGGGTGGTAGTAGTGGTAGGCATCCTGCCCCCCCTGGGTGAGGGTGGTAGTAGTGGTGGGCATCCTGCCCCCCTGGCTAAGGGTGGTAGTAGTGGTAGGCATCCTGCCACCCTGGCTAAGGGTGGTAGTAGTGGTAGGCATCCTGCCCCCTGGCTAAGGGTGGTAGTAGTGGTAGGCATCCTGCCCCCTGGGTGAGGGTGGTAGTAGTGATGGGCATCCTGCCCCCCTGGGTGAGGGTGGTAGTAGTGGTGGGCATCCTGCCCCCCTGGCTAAGGGTGGTAGTAGTGGTGGGCATCCTGCCCCCCTGGCTAAGGGTGGTAGTAGTGGTGGGCATCCTGCCCCCTGGGTGAGGGTGGTAGTAGTGGTAGGCTTCCTGCCCCCTGGCTAAGGGTGGTAGTAGTGGTGGGCATCCTGCCCCCTGGCTAAGGGTGGTAGTAGTGGTAGGCATCCTGCCACCCTGGCTAAGGGTGGTAGTAGTGGTAGAGCATCCTGCCCCCTGGCTAAGGGTGGTAGTAGTGGTAGGCATCCTGCCCCCTGGCTAAGGGTGGTAGTAGTGGTAGGCATCCTGCCCCCTGGCTAAGGGTGGTAGTAGTGGTGGGCATCCTGCCCCCCTGGCTAAGGGTGGTAGTAGTGGTGGGCATCCTGCCCCCCGTGGGTGAGGGTGGTAGTAGTGGTAGGGCTTCCTGCCCCCTGGCTAAGGGTGGTAGTAGTGGTAGGCATCCTGCCCCCTGGCTAAGGGTGGTAGTAGTGGTAGGCTTCCTGCCCCCTGGCTAAGGGTGGTAGTAGTGGTAGGCTTCCTGCCCCCTGGCTAAGGGTGGTAGTAGTGGTAGGCATCCTGCCCCCTGGCTAAGGGTGGTAGTAGTGGTAGGCTTCCTGCCCCCTGGCTAAGGGTGGTAGTAGTGGTAGGCTTCCTGCCCCCTGGCTAAGGGTGGTAGTAGTGGTAGGCATCCTGCCACCCTGGCTAAGGGTGGTAGTAGTGGTAGGCATCCTGCCCCCTGGGTGAGGGTGGTAGTAGTGGTGGGCATCCTGCCCCCCTGGGTGAGGGTGGTAGTAGTGGTGGGCATCCTGCCCCCCTGGCTAAGGGTGGTAGTAGTGGTGGGCATCCTGCCCCCGTGGGTGAGGGTGGTAGTAGTGGTAGGCATCCTGCCCCCCTGGCTAAGGGTGGTAGTAGTGGTAGGCATCCTGCCCCCTGGCTAAGGGTGGTAGTAGTGGTAGGCTTCCTGCCCCCTGGCTAAGGGTGGTAGTAGTGGTAGGCATCCTGCCCCCTGGCTAAGGGTGGTAGTAGTGGTAGGCTTCCTGCCCCCCTGGCTAAGGGTGGTAGTAGTGGTAGGCTTCCTGCCCCCTGGCTAAGGGTGGTAGTAGTGGTAGGCATCCTGCCCCCTGGCTAAGGGTGGTAGTAGTGGTAGGCTTCCTGCCCCCTGGCTAAGGGTGGTAGTAGTGGTAGGCTTCCTGCCCCCTGGCTAAGGGTGGTAGTAGTGGTAGGCATCCTGCCACCCTGGCTAAGGGTGGTAGTAGTGGTAGGCATCCTGCCCCCTGGGTGAGGGTGGTAGTAGTGGTGGGCATCCTGCCCCCCTGGGTGAGGGTGGTAGTAGTGGTGGGCATCCTGCCCCCCTGGCTAAGGGTGGTAGTAGTGGTGGGCATCCTGCCCCCCGTGGGTGAGGGTGGTAGTAGTGGTAGGCATCCTGCCCCCTGGCTAAGGGTGGTAGTAGTGGTAGGCATCCTGCCCCCTGGCTAAGGGTGGTAGTAGTGGTAGGCTTCCTGCCCCCTGGCTAAGGGTGGTAGTAGTGGTAGGCTTCCTGCCCCCTGGCTAAAGGTGGTAGTAGTGGTAGGCATCCTGCCACCCTGGCTAAGGGTGGTAGTAGTGGTAGGCATCCTGCCCCCTGGGTGAGGGTGGTAGTAGGGGTGGGCATCCTGCCCCCCTGGGTGAGGGTGGTAGTAGTGGTGGGCATCCTGCCCCCTGGCTAAGGATGGTAGTAGTGGTGGGCATCCTGCCCCCCGTGGGTGAGGGTGGTAGTAGTGGTAGGCATCCTGCCCCCTGGCTAAGGGTGGTAGTAGTGGTAGGCATCCTGCCCCCTGGCTAAGGGTGGTAGTAGTGGTAGGCTTCCTGCCCCCTGGCTAAGGGTGGTAGTAGTGGTAGGCTTCCTGCCCCCTGGCTAAGGGTGGTAGTAGTGGTAGGCTTCCTGTCCCCCTGGCTAAGGGTGGTAGTAGTGGTAGGCATCCTGCCCCCTGGCTAAGGGTGGTAGTAGTGGTAGGCTTCCTGCCCCCTGGCTAAGGGTGGTAGTAGTGGTAGGCTTCCTGCCCCCTGGCTAAGGGTGGTAGTAGTGGTAGGCATCCTGCCACCCTGGCTAAGGGTGGTAGTAGTGGTAGGCATCCTGCCACCCTGGCTAAGGGTGGTAGTAGTGGTAGGCATCCTGCCCCCTGGGTGAGGGTGGTAGTAGTGGTGGGCATCCTGCCCCCCTGGGTGAGGGTGGTAGTAGTGGTGGGCATCCTGCCCCCTGGCTAAGGGTGGTAGTAGTGGTGGGCATCCTGCCCCCGTGGGTGAGGGGTGGTAGTAGTGGTAGGCATCCTGCCCCCTGGCTAAGGGTGGTAGTAGTGGTAGGCATCCTGCCCCCTGGCTAAGGGTGGTAGTAGTGGTAGGCTTCCTGCCCCCTGGCTAAGGGTGGTAGTAGTGGTAGGCTTCCTGCCCCCTGGCTAAGGGTGGTAGTAGTGGTAGGCATCCTGCCCCCGTGGGTGAGGGTGGTAGTAGTGGTAGGCTTCCTGCCCCCTGGCTAAGGGTGGTAGTAGTGGTGGGCATCCTGCCCCCTGGCTACGGGTGGTAGTAGTGGTGGGTATCCAGCCCCCCTGGGTTGGGGTGCTGGCGCGCATTCAGGCCCCTGTGTGCATATGTGGCATTGGTGATGGGCATCCCGCCCCTATGGTGCTGCTGTTGCTGGTGTAAGTATATTCAGATTCCCAGTGTATGTGTGTGATGTGTCGTGTACGTGTTGTATGTGTTTTGTGGTTGGTGTCTGACTTACCTTCTGCGCCGTACGCGTCCGTGCCTGTTCCGGTAGTAGATGTAGAATATTGGTATGATCGGGACGAAGGGATTCATGGTTGGTTCGTGTCGTTCGTCCTTCTCGTTGCTTCGCGTCGTCCTCGTCGCTTGGCTTCGTCCTCGTCGCTCGCTTCGTCCTCGTCGCTTCGCGTCGTCCTCGTCGGTGCCGTGTTCGCCTCGTAGCCGTGGATCGTGTTGTGGCGCGATTCGGAGCTTATGTGCGCCTCTCCCGGATGCTTTGACGTGCCGTGCGTAGCGACGGGTTCGGCGCGTACGGAAAGCGCATCGTACTTGTTCGGCCGGACGGGGCTGCATTTTCCCTTCCGTGCGACTCGATTCGGCGTTTCCGGATTCGCCTCGGTCGGAGAACAGGACCTGGTTTGGGTGAGTACGGCTCGGCCGGAATTTTTGCTGTTGTGCGCATCGTACTTGCTCGTTCGGTGTGCTGTACGGATCGGTCGGGAAACTGGCTTTCGAATGGCTTTTTCCCGACCGAATAGTATTGGGTGCGCCTCCGACCGAGATCGGAATCGGCCCCTAACTGTATCCTAGTTTGCCCAATTGTTTTTGCAAGATGACTTGTGAGAGCTGTAGAAAACGTTTCTAATAAACAAATAATTTAATGTGCTATCTATATTATGTATATGCTGAATGTATGGATACATAAAATGAAACGTTTGGCTATTGTTAGTGCAAAAACGGCAGTGGGTTGCAACCCATGATTCATCGGAATGATATCATGCAAGTGAACAATACTTTACAATGCACAGGAATTAGATCATCCCTATATTCCAGTCTCTTGCTATACTATTTGTTTTTGTTCTCTGTCCTCTGAGAATCTCCTTCAATAATAAAACCAAACTGCCTTGTGTGGTGTTCTCCACATCAAATAATTAGACAAAAGACGGACGAAGTGCTGAAAGGTCCGTTTATTCACCTCAGCCACCAACAACTGTTTTACAGAATCCCCACAGCTCAAAACCCCCCAACATTCTTTATAGGAACACAACATTAGCATTCTACAATGGATCCTTAAGACGTCACACATCTTCTCTCCTTATAAAACAAACAACAAAACAGAATACCGAAGTCAAAGATGGAAGCAGAAGATCACATGACATATTCCTAGAAGAAAAGATGCACTGAACAGTGAACAGCTCACATGACAAAGTCTTTCATATGAAATGGTAAACTGCACAATCTCGCACTCTTCTCTCTATTGTTATCAGGTAAAGGGTGCGAGTTTGATGAAGAAGAATTGTTACGAGTGTTCAACGAACAGGTAGGTACCTCACCCAAAGTAGGTTGAGAATTGACAGAGACCACACGACTCTTATTCCAAATCCTACCATCTTCAGTTTTCACAGCATTTCTGAAGATCTTCACAATTCTTCTTATTTTTGAAAACTTTGACCAAGGTTGACATCCCACTGGCGCCCTTATTTTTACAAAATCACCCACTCTCAAACTATTGTATTGCACACATTTCTTGTCATCAAAGTAGCGTTTCCTTTCTACTTGTTTCTGTAGCTCTCTATCCCTCCAACCTCCAATGCAATTGTCCTTCAGACCCTTATTTAACTTGATCCACCCAGGACATAATTTAGAATTGGGAGCCCTACCTCTAAACAGCTCAAAGGGGGACCTGCCAGTGGTGGAGTGGGGAGACATGCGATAGGCAGAGATCCTATCTTGCAACGCCTCTTTCCAATTTAAATTGCTCGCCCTTGCCAACTGGATACTCTCTTTAAGAGTTTTGTTAACCCTCTCAATAGCTCCGTTGGTTTCAGGGTGATACACAGCACTGCGTTTGTGAATAATCCCACAACCTCTCAAATACGCCTGAAACTCTGAAGAGCAGAACTGAGTCCCATTATCAGAAAGCAAGGAATTGGGATAACTCTCCTTCTTGAAAACTTCTTCTAAGAATTTTATTACACTCAAAGATGAAATATCTCTAACCGAGCGTACCTCAATCCATCTTGAGTAAAGATCCAGAAGGACTACCAAGTAAGGAGTATCTGATACCCCTTGTAAAGGGCCAACTATGTCTATTGCTAGCTCATCCCAGGGATATTTCGGTAGTTTTCTGCAAACCATGGGCATTTGTCTGGTCTTGAGAATCTTATCACTGGAGCAACACTCCAAACAGTCTCGAACCATTTTTTCAATCTCTCTATCCATGGCGGGCCACCAGTAAAGCATCCTCAGATATCCCTTGGTCTTCACAATCCCTAAGTGACCAGAGTGAGCCAGAGTTAAAAGTTTGCCTCGCACCCCCACCGGAGGAACCAGCTTGGTGCCTCTCACCAGTAATCCATCAACAACAGCCAACTCATCAGAGATCAGGGACCACGGCTTTACCACATGTTTGTTTTTGCCTGAAGAAATTAATTCTATTACTTTTGATATTTCCTCATCCTTCACAACTTCATTTTTCCACTCTAACTCATCTACCGCACCAACAGTAATTTCACACACGTTTACTACATCATCCGGTATAACTTCCTCCTTATCATCTGAGTTAGTGACATCCACCAATCTAGAGAGACAATCAGCCGACTTGTTGATAACACCTGGAATATAATCTACACAGAAATCAAACTCTTGTAAAGAAATGATCCACTTCCTGATTCTAGAAGAGATTGAATCCAAACCCTTCTTAGAAAACACCTCTTTAAGTGGTTTATGATCAGATAAGACCTTTACCTTTGTTCCCCAAATCAAATTCCTAAACTTCCTCAATGCCCAAAAAATGGCAAGTGACTCCTTTTCTATTACAGAATAGTTTAGCTCTGATCCTCTTAAACATCTAGACGCACAGGCGATAAGTCTCTCAACACCACCACTCTTCTGTATAAGCACCGCACCCAAACCCTTAGCACTGGCATCAGTGAAAATCAGGGTCTCATCTCCTGGCACAAAAGAGTGAAGAGAAGGTGCTTCTTTAAGGTCTTGTTTGATGGCAACAAACTCGTTGGCACACTCTGCACTCCAATCAAACACCGCACTTTTAACAGTTAGTCTCCTAAGGGCATGAGTCTTATCAGCATATCCAGGAATGAACTTACTATAAAACTCAACCATTCCTAAGAAGGAGAGTAACTCCTCCTTGTTGGAAGGTTCACTGACGTTCTCAATAGACTTGACCAAGTCCTTCTTCGGGAAAACACCACGACCTGTTATGCAGTGCCCTAGGTAGTTAACTTCCTCCACAGCAAACCTACACTTCTCCTTTTTTATTGTTAAGCCTGCCTTCCTCAGACATTCCAAGACAGTACACACTCTAGAATAATGCTCCGTTTCAGTGCTACCATAGATCAGCAAGTCATCCTGATAGCACTTTACCCCAGAGACCCCTTTGAGGACATTGGACATGATCCGTTGAAAAACGGAAGCTGCGGAAACTAATCCAAAAGGCATCCTTCGAAATTTATAGGTTCCCATGGGAGTGACAAATGCTGTCAAATCCTGCGAACCCTCATCCAACTCCACCTGATGGTATGCGGATGCCAGATCTAGGGTTGTGAAAAACTTAGCCCCTACTAGAGTGCTGACCAACTCATCTATGTTGGGCAATGGGAACCTATCAACAATTACTTCTTTGTTTAGCGAGCGCAAGTCAATGCAAAGGCGCAGCTCCCCACTGGCCTTCTTTGCGACAACTATGGGAGCCAACCACTCCGTCGCCTCCACAGGCACTATGATCCCTAGATCAACCAACCGCTCGATCTCCTTTTGGACACCAGACTGTTCATTCAAAGGTACCCTTCTGACTCTAGCAACCACCGGTATGGCACCCTCTTTCAGTCTTATGTGATGTTTGTAACCTTTAAGGCAACCTAATTTGTCCCCAAAAACATCAGCAAATCGCTCGGCTAAGGTAGACCAGGAATCTCCTACAGACTGAACCACGACTTGAGGTTCTGTGTTGGGATTGAGAATGACGCCAAGCGAACGTTGATGAGTCCACCCCAACAGTGCATCCCCACACTTAGCTACATAAACTTTCCCAGAGATATTGCGTCCCCCTAGCTCAATGTAAGATGTGAAATACCCCAAGAGGTCTATTGGAACACCACCATAACCCACGGGAGAAACATCTTCTTTCATCAGTGCGCATTTGCCTTTAAAATAGTGATCAAAAGTATCTTTATCTATCACAGTAAGATGCGAGCACGAATCGAACTTCATCTCAAGCCCAACACCATGAATCTTGACCATATGTGAAGGATGATTAGCTTTCTCTGCATCTACCTGATACATAATCTCTTTTACCTGTGGGAGATCTCTAATTTGGGCTTGAGGTTGTTCTCTTCTTTTACTCTTGGTCCTACACCATTTTGCATAATGACCTTTTCTCCCACACGCGCTACAAGTAATGTTAAGAGCAGGACAGAACGGAGCATTTGCTCTATGCCCAGTTCTGCCACACCTAAAACAGATGAATCTGTTGTCATTGGAAGAGGCAAAAGAAGGCAAATAAGAAGTACCATAAGAAGTACCCTCACCAGCACGAGGATGTTTGTCGCTCTCACTGACAACAGGTGCTCTGTTTTTTACAAGACATACAACTTCCTCAACACTTGAATTCGTAATACCTGACTTTTCTCTTGTAACACTCAATTCGCGAACACACTTCATCATATGTTCAACTCGCTTAGCTATTGCGAGGACCTCATCTAGGGGTGGCTCGTCTTTGAGCCACAGTTCTTCCCTTATTTTGTCGTGTGCGCATCTCAACACAAACTGATCTCTGATCCTTTCTTCTACTGCCCCTCCAAATTTGCATGACGCTGCCAGTTTCCTCAACGCTGTGACAAATTCTTCTATCGTTTCATCCTTTTTCTGCTCCCGTAGCCCAAAGTGGTACCGTTCCATTATAGTGCTCAAACGAGGCAGATAGTGCCTATCTAATTGTAGGATGCATATTTCATATTCATTGAGTGATCTTTGGTCATTTTGACTGAGATCTGGCAAATGTTCCAATACATCCTGTCCTTCACCCCCTAAGCAGTGCAAAAGTAGAGAATGCTTCCTCTCCGCACTCAAGTTTGTTCCACATACACGTGCATAGTTGCAAATTTTTTTTTCCACTTTTGCCACTTTATCGTGGGCTCCCCTGGACTGTTAAGAAAAAACGGTGGTTGAGTTACATTCTGCATGCTTTACACTTAGCCCTTTGTTCCAACTTCAAAGCTAAGCTCTTAACTCTAATTCTAATGCCAAAATAGTGTGCACTTCACATTGCTATCACCATCACATTAATATATTGTGACCCAAATTGTTCCTTTATCTTTTCCCTTGCGCTTGGCTATCTCTTACCAAAAGCCCACACTTCAATCCTTTTAACCAACTACCATATTTTAAAATGCCACACCAAAAATAATTTTATTTTTTATTTTTATTTTTTATAAAGTTCCAAAAAAAAAAATTTCAGTCACTGTTACTATTGTCTTGTGACCAGGGTGCCCCCAGCGTCACACAGCTATTCCTGCACGATTGTGAGGTGAGCCAGTCACCATGTCTTCTTTTGCTGGCCTGCTGCACTAAAATTGGCACACCAAACCTCCTTTATCCCATTCACCAACACCGGACAAAGCACACAGGCTAGTGAAGATCTTCCCAACTTGTCAAGATGGCTGCCGAAAACGTGCCCTGACGTGATGACGCTCCACAGTGAGTGGCGCCCTTGTTTGTTTCACTGCTCCTCTTCGCGTGGTGCCTCCTAGCAACCAAACGCTCTTTCACGCTGCACGCTCTCTGTCGCAGCCGTCTTCCACTCCCTTCGTGGAACGCATATGCGTTTCAGCTCCCCGCCCCACCGCACACAACTCCTCACCGGATATCCTTTGCTCCGGACACACCATGCATCGCCGCATCAGCCGCTGGAGAAGTAGATTACACTTCTCTTGCAGATATCCGTCAGCCGCTGGAGGAGTTTCGCGTTGAGAGTCTTGAGGAAGCGCTGAATCCGTTACTTCCCTTCACAGGATGTTGAGGTGAGAGTCACACCGCCACGCTCGCCGCCAAATTAATGTGGTGTTCTCCACATCAAATAATTAGACAAAAGACGGACGAAGTGCTGAAAGGTCCGTTTATTCACCTCAGTCAACAACAACTGTTTTACAGAATCCCCACAGCTCAAAACCCCCCAACATTCTTTATAGGAACACAACATTAGCATTCTACAATGGATCCTTAAGACGTCACACCTTGTCAGCAGTATACCCATTAAAAATAAAGACAACACTAATATTCTGTATAACTAGCTGTTCATTACTTTGTGGACATCACAAAAAAAATATATCACCCCACGCCTGCATATAAAATGTGCTATTATATAGCAAGTACAAAAATAATGAAAGGCTGCTTTAGAAAATCACTCCTACTGAATGAGATACCTAAATAAACACTGTACATTTGTTTTACTTAAAAATACCGTACACAGTACTACATTATTCTACTTAGTGCTTTCAAGAACTGTTTTTCTAATTAAAATATACCTTACATGCCACACTAAACCTAACAAATCCATATTATATTAAAGAAGAAGTGTGTATAACCAATGTATTATGGACTAATAATGCTATCTCAGTATGGCGATGAGTGTGGGAGGGACTATAGAGGAGAACCCTCCAGTGGGTTATGATATGATACCCCCCCCCCCCACACACACACACACGCTCAACAATGGCAATAAGTAGCATGGTGCACTCTGCACAGCTGTATACACGGTTTATGCTATGGCATTTTTTATGTGTATTTGCTCAAAGAAATATTTAACTGAACATAGGATGGAAAGGGTTACATTTGTGCAGTAAGGTAAAATGACATTTTGGACTATTGGGAGAGTTGTTTGCGTGTTTGAAGTCATTTAACATGTGCTCAGTAATGCAGTGATCAGTGCATTTCTCTTGTCAAATTTGCTACACTGTTGTAATAACAAGGAATTAGCACTGTAGTAATAAATGGGTGAATGGGAGTTTATTAGTACAGTTGCACTGTTTATTGGGCTATATATATTTATTTTCCCTGCCATGCAATTCTACGGCATTCCCAAACAAAAATATATATATATATATATTCTTTCCATTTTCATTCATACAACAAAGTTTCCGTTAGCCTGGTTAATGTTTTTGAAACGTTAATTTGCTCGGACATGTGCATACAGTCAGTCCATGCTATTCACGCATTGATGCTTATGGGAGTCTATAAGAGGCATGCCCCCTCTTGTAGTTGTAACTAGGTAATAAGTGCTATTCAAGACCACGCGGGTCGTTAAATAAAAACGCATCTCCTGGAAGGAACGGAGCTGCAGGGGCAGCAGGCGCTGGAGCTGCCCTCGGCTCCCTCGCGCAGCCGGTCGTCCTCGTTGTGTGGGCGGGGCTCGGGCTTGTTTTGTTCCTCAGGAGCTGGCAGCAGTGTTCCGGATTGAGCAGCTCAGTCACAGGAGGGGGCCCGGGAAGCCACACACGCTCACTCCCGCCCCCACGCTCTCGGCGCACTCACTCACACACCGCCCGCTCCAGCGCAGCAGCCGCCTCCGCCGGAGCAGCAAAACAAGCAGCCGAGGGGGGCCCAGGTCCTGCACGGGGGTGTGTCCTTCAGGAGAGGGGGCTCCCGCTGCACCCCGGCCGCGCCCAGCGCCTACCTGACCCCTCCGCTGCTCGCCCCAACGCGCTCCAGGATTTATTGGTCGGGACCTTTTAAACGGGACGTGAGTTTCGTTTTTATTTTAGGGGGTTTGCTGTGGTTTTTGCCTTTTTACGCGGGTCTTGCGAATGAGAAATGGCTTGCACGGGGAGCACTGAAGAGGAGCGCGGGGCCACCCCTGGCGCCTAGAAGCCGCCCGCGTGAGCTACCCCCGTGCAGCCAGGGAGGCTTTCACCACTTGACTGGATGGCATTTTACTGGGTCCTCCCTTTAAAGAAATGGCAAAGTGGAACATGCGCTCCCGTTGGACTGAATGCATCGCTTGACCCCCTTTGCAGGAATGTGTCACTGGAGCTTTTATTTAAACAAGTTTAATTGAGACTCATTTTAAAAGGAACAGATCTCTGGCTCTTCCCTGTAAACAAACAGAACGCTGGAGCCACACTGGAGAAACGGATCACAGGATCCCCTTTTAAAGAAACTCATCACTCCCTTTAGGAAGATGCGCCGCATGGGACCCCCCCTTCTGAAGAAGAATCGTGACTAGAGACCCCGCACCTTTTCTAGAAACATGTCAACGAAACTTCGCTTTCAATAAATTTTCTTCTGATTTTCGGCCCCCTGACCAAGAGGTAATCGAAGAACTTCGTGCCCCTCCTGCTCTTCCTTGCTGACCCTTCAGTCTTAAAAATTGCTGAAATTTGTGGAAATTGGCCAGATCATCTCTTTTTCCCAGATGCATAGCTGGGCGAGGGGCGTTTTGCTACCCATGAGACAGGGTCTAACCCGTTTCTTGCATCCCTTCTTGAAGAGACACAGTAATCAGTACGTTGTTATCTGACTGATTGGACAAGAGGGCGGAGGCAAGAGGCGCCCTTGATTATTGATCCTAGAAGCTCCACCGGCCTGATCAGTGTAAACAAACGGGTGTTGTAAGCACTGAGTCGGGAGAGGGAAGCTTGTAGAAAGGTGTAGGCTAGGGACTGGGGTCTCTGTCTTCAGGGCAGTGATTATATTTTTAAGACACAATCTCCTCACCCCCAACGCCTGGCAGTATTGATAGGTGGCACGGTCTTGAGCTCACTGGCTGTGATCATTGCAAGTGAGTACAAGTGGATATCCCTCCCCGATGTTGTGGGTCTTTGCACAAGTTGGAAGTTACTAGTTTCAAGTCCATATTCACTCCTCTTCCCAACCTCTGGTCTCCAATCCAGAACATTGGTTTGTAGGATTTTCAAAACTTTCATTTCAGATTCTTCTGTAACGGTGGGCTTTAGTTACCAACCCCCTATACGTCAGAGGGGTTACTTGCACCACTCTTGTGCTGCTCCTATGCATTCATTTTACCCCATCATTAGATACGTGGGCTTTAAGTTGCACCTACCTTAATGAAGTTTGATGTTTCAGTAACCCAGTGGCCTTAGTTGCACCTCCTCAGGGCAGTGACTGTTAAACCTACCCACCACAGGTCAGCTGGTATTTTTTTACATATATATTCAGGAGTCAGCCCTACAGATCCACGTACCCTGCAGATTGTCATATGCACATACATGGCTGCTTTCCCAGAGTCAGACTTCCAGCTGTGCCATCAGTGCAAAGAGTTGTGTAGCGGATCCTCTGCCGCCACCTCATCAAGCTCATCATCATCCTCCTGCTCGTCATCTTCTGGTACCTGCTTGCTCCCTGTCCGGCGCCGGTCTCTACACGTACTACCCTGCCTTCACGGCTTCTGTCGGCAGTGCTTAGAGGGCCAGCGTAGCCCTGGTGAGCCCCTCCACTGCCCTGCCTGTCCAGAGCCTGCCATGGACAGCACCGCCTTCCTACATCTCAGCAGCCTCTTGGATGCTGTTGAGGAACAGCAAAATAACGGCCGCAGTGGAACGAATGGAAGCAGTGGCCGCCAGCAACATCATCGTGGTGGTGGTGGATCACTGCTTCGACGAACTCCGGGACCCAGCCCCACTGGTACACGCTGCAGCTCGTGTGATGAAGGGACAGGAGCAATCTCCCACTGCTTGG
Source organism: Calotriton arnoldi (assembly GCA_963921515.1). Taxonomy (NCBI): domain Eukaryota; kingdom Metazoa; phylum Chordata; class Amphibia; order Caudata; family Salamandridae; genus Calotriton; species Calotriton arnoldi. The sequence goes on from CAWUFW010000703.1 coordinate 14,183, forward strand.
ACTGCCAGGAGAACCTATGTGCAAGTTGTGTGCGAGCCCACCAGCGCGTGCGCTTGACAAAGGACCACTTCATTGTTGAGCGTTTCCCACAAACATCTTCTGCCATTGTTGGACATGAGGCACCAACTTCAACTAACAGCCCAGCTGGCTCCTCTGTGTCCACTGCCACATCCACTTCTCACAACAACCACCATCAGCAGGCAACACCTGTTTCTCAGCTATCTCAGGCCTTCCTCCATCACCTGCAGTCACCATCTTTCAGCATCCTGTTCTCTGACCGGACCACCTACTGTCAGCAGCACGATGATGAGGTAGGTGCTCAGTTTACCTGCTTAGTTTTCTGTCTGCTTTGGACCCCAACTTGTCTGAAGTTCTGTGGCCTGCTCTAATGGTCCCACCATGGCCCTTGTGTTGTAATTGTTTGCTATTTAAAATGGGTGTAACATTGCCATTGACTATTGTATATGGGCGGTTGGTCTCCAGATAAGGTTTTTGAACTGGTAATAATTTTAACCTTTTTAACTTCGGAAGTTGTGAATAAACATTGTTTTTTAGGACTGCTAAATCAAGATGCTCATTTAGAGTTATACCTCGTCTCGTGGCACCAGGATAGCTTTGGGTTTTGGAGCTCTGTAAATGTAGTGTCTTGACTTAACTAGAAGTAGTATTTTTGTTTGTAGCCTGTACTTGTTGTTAGTGATGCTTCTAAGAATTTCGACCGGCTTATTTAAAGATTATCTACCATTCTAGTGCAACTATGATCCTCATTTGGAACTATCTTGCCAATTCAAGATGGCTGCCCAGAGGGCAGATTTGAGAGCGAGCATTTTTTTATGGCAGTCGGGAGGCTCTGGATAAGAGTTTGAAGTTGAGATTTTACTCCCAGTTTTTGCAATTGGGGAGTAAGCAAGCATTTGATTTTTGAGCAATTGGAATACATGTGAGTGGAAAATCACACTTTCCTTCATAGTTAGCAAACCTCGTTGATGAAAAGAGTGTTTTTATTTATTTATTTTAGAAAAAAAACTCTAAAAGGAGATTATTGGATATCTGAAATTTGATTCCTTTGAAAGCATCAAAAAATAAATATTAGATGTGAAGGTCTCTCTCCCAGTCACATTTTCAATAGCTCGTATTTGTGGTAGTCACTTGTCGACCGTGCAATTGCAATTAATGTAGTGTTACACATTAGATTAATGTAATGGTTAAAAAGTCAAAGTGGGACAGAAGAAAAATTGAGTATTCTGTTCATGGAATAAATTAGCGTGTTTAAGTTTTTTTGTGGTCATTATGTGAATACTCATTAAAAAAAATTCACCTAGATGTCTCTTTTCTTTAGATATTTGAAGATGATGGTGCTTGCATAATAGGGGTTTTTCACTTTTTGCAAGATGGAAAATTGGTATGCACAATGTTTTAGAAACGTATTGTAGAAATGTCTTGCATAAGTGGCAATTTTGACAGCAGCACTAACGGCTATTTTTGTGTGTGCTTGTAACTCTTTTTTTGGCTAATTGTATTATTGATAGTTATTGTTTGAAAATATCCAAAGTCTCTCTGACTTTTTGCAGAGGTATTTGAAAATATATTTGTCTTTGGGTAAGATAGTACTCCCCCCTCTTAAGTATTGAGCCGTTGATACCCCTGACCTAGTTACATCTGCAGGATTGGAGGTAACTGGTCGAAGCAAGATGCAGACCCTTTCAGCTTGGGGATATTGCAGATATGCCACTGTATAGTCATTTAAATTCAGGGATGTGTCGGGCTTTCTTAATCTGTTGTGGCAAAGACCTGCTGGGCTCACCTGTATCAGACTGGCTAGTGCTCTCACTTTGGAAGGAACATATTTGGATGTTTGGCATCCGTCTGTTCGGGCCACATTACTACAGCAACTTGTCTTTTAGGGCAGTATGACAATACCTGCTTTCCAGGGCTCCATTAAACTATGATCTGGCCGCCCACACAAGGTGGTTTCAAGGCCGAAGAGAACCTGACTGCCACCAGTGCAGGATGGGTGAAGGGGATGCTTAGGAAACCTATGGTTTACTGGGCATCAGACATTGAAAGGCTTTTATGAAGCATTGGTTGTCCAACCTCTCATTGTCCTGGTGTTTGAGCAAAGAATATGCCGCTGAAGATGAGCCCATTATACTTGCTGGTTTTCCCTTTGCAAAGTAAGCAGTGAGAGCAAGCTTCTCAGGGATGCAGTTCCTTGGGTAGAGGTCCTCTCTCAATCCATGGTATTTTGATAGAACTGTGTCCTGCCTGCTTAAAGCCTGTGTATTAGACGGGCAGTTCAGTCTTGCTCATTCTAGTTTGTTAGCATCACTATAGCTGTAATGGCTTCTAAATCTGTTAATGTATTTATAGACGTTGCTTGCTCAACCCCATCTCCAATCGAAGGAAGACCGAGAAATGTTAAAGCTTTATTTTTATACCACATTTCCTTGCCTAGTATTAGTTGACAAGTGAGTCCTGTGTCAGGGTGCACCTGTATGCCAGAGGTTGAATCCTGAGGTGTATGACACACCAAATGGGGCGGTTTCCCCTTGAGTGTTGACGGACAATGAGGATAGTGACAAACCCTTTGTGCTGTCTTATAGGCAATAAAGGACCGGCAGTAACTTAAGTGTTACCTTTTTTTTTGTCTTTTTTTTTTTTTACTAGCTGGAAGGTGCTCTTATGTAAAGAACTGCTCTGGGTCCTCTCTTAACCACTGCACTGCTTCTTTGGTTCCTTGATGGGTGCCATACATTTCATAAACTATCGTACTCTTCACCAGTATCTTCTTTCTTCCAGGGCCACACCACCTTGCTGGTGAGGAGGGGGGGGGGGGGAGGAAGTAAGTCAGTGTCACCTTCACCTTATTGACACTTATTTGATTTTGGTTTTCCAAATACTGTGGGCTGTGCATTCTGTGGGACCAAATCAAAACATGTCTAGATGGAAGCGGGTCTCCTGTTCTACTAATGAGACCAAACAGCATCCAGGCCTATATTTGGTGATCATGGCCTCTCTAATGGCAAAAACACAAGCCCATGAAATGAGGTGAAATGGAGACCAGAGAAGAATAATGCTTTTAGTCTGAGCTGACACACTGACGGGGCTGGTTCTAATAGACACTTGTGTCTCAGGAAGGTATTGAGACTGGGGCACAAATTATGTCTCCGGAAGGTTTTGACACTGGGGCACCCTGTTTGTCTCAGGAAGTTATTGAAACTGGGGCACTTACCAGTATAAGATTGTATCCACCATAACCCCTGGCTTGTATGTTTTGTACCTAGTCAACGTAACTGTGTGAAAATGTATACATCATAAGTCCACTTGATGGTCTCTTACCTTGAAGGTCCCAAATTCCTCAAACCTGCCTTGAGCTCGAGACACTTAAAAGGAACCAGGGCTACTTGCAGTGCCAATTATTAACCTAACATGCTGCCCCTCAGGATTGATCATCTTCTGTATCATGGTAGGTTTCCAAAATCGTATCCATTTTGGAGACACCACTGTAGAGAAATGCCATACAGATACTTGCCTCCAATTCCCTGACTACAAATTGATGATCCATAACCACTCTGTTTCTGAGTACATTATTATATATATTTGGGGAGCTCTGTCTGTGTCCTGAGAGAGTGTAGTACTGACTGCACCATTGCTACCTTCTGGGGTGCAGGAGAAACCTACATGAGGGATGACCCCAGTATATTCACTGCCGGATGTCTGTCCTATGGCTCACCATGAGTCTGACGAGCTAAGGGATGGTGTTGCACAATATGAAAGGCATTCTTGGGCACAAGATGTTCAGCCCCCCCCTTTCTGGTTTGAGTACGACACACACGAAGGTTGTGTGTACTTGTCCAAAGCATCTTGGCCAAACTGTGGACCGTAGAATCTAGTGGCGTAGTTCTTGCGTTTATGTTGCGAGGCTAGTCATGTGTGTTATTTGCAGAGCACCAAGGCCTGGAAGGATGCAGGCTCTGTTGTATAGTTACGAAGCCGGTACAGCTTGTTATATTTGAAGTATACACGGTCTGTTCTGATGAGCTGTGCTCCAGTTGACAGCATTTGCTTAATAATCCCCTGCACGGCCCATTAGCCAGGAGGTGGTGTAAATCGCAGGCCGTAATTTATTCAATAACGGCTTAACCTAACCTAGAAATGTACACATACACTTGGACGATGTTGTTGTAAAACACTAACCTGGTCCCTTGTCTCCAGTAGCGGGCCACTTTTTAAAGAACTTGTTTGACCTGATCTTGAATGGAAAGGCACATGCTTAAGCTACTGCTGCTGATAGAAGCATGGCCCATTGAGTACCTTGTAACCTGTTTTTTTGGGAGGGTGGGGGTGACTGAGAAGTGGTGTATATAAAAGGAAGTTGTCTTTATTACTATAGCACAATTGCTAGTACGTAAAAAAAAAATCTCAGCTATTTTGTGGCTTAAGTGTGAGCAATTGTCCAACTTCTTTGCTGCTACAGAAAACCCAAGTGATTGAGTTTATAATATAGAATCAAGACTGTTCCTTTAATTTCCTAAGAAACACTTTACCGTGGTAGGGCCGGAACATTAATGGCTTGAGTTCCAAATCTGTACTTTCACCGGGGCACGTCTTGGGTACAGTAAACCACGTTGTGGCCTGCTTTTGGTTTGACTAGGAAATTGTGAGCTTTCTAATTCCATATTGTGCCAAGGTTGCACCTGTTGAACACATGGAGCTTTTCCATTGTGTGCTGTTCTTGCAACTTGTTGGGAATCGCGCAAAACCATAATTATGTAATCGAGTGTGCCTCTGACTTGGCTCCATCTTCCGCATTCAAAATGTAGATAAATGTTTAGTTCTTGCAGCGGTAAACAGAAATAGTACAAAATCTGTTTGCGGTTTTTATCGAATGTGACCCAGATTGAAATTGGAGTAAAAGTGGTTTGCTCAACTAGCAGTTATACGAGAAAACTAAAAAAGGGAAACGTATTTGCCATTTTTCTCCAGGTGCACAGTTTTGAGCATGATGGCACCAGGCGCCTTGTTGGCCAATCGTATTGACAACAATCTGGTCTGTTAATAGAGGATTTATTAAAAAAAATGAAGTAGGCATTTTGTTTAAAAATAATGCCAAAGTTAAACTGAGTAAGGCAGATCTCGGACAGATTCCCAACTTTTCTCGGACAATTAAAACGAGTGACACTCAGGTGTTTAACGGAAATACATTTTATTTAAAGTGCTAAAAAAAGTTACAAAAATATGCTGCAAGCATTGTGAAATGCCCTCAGTGGAACATCTGCATAAAGTAACACAAATGTAAAGTTTATGCTGTGAGTAAGTGATATCTGACCGATTTCATCGTGTGAAAATCGGACATATAGTCTATTGCCTGATAGTATTTAATAGCTGTTATTTAAAGCTCTTTAAAATGTCCAAACATCAGTTGTAACAAGTGCTACATAAAATACGGACACAGTTGTAGTGTAGCCTTGACTTGCATCCATTGCCAGGAAAATAATTTTTGCCTCTAAAAATCCTTCTGAAAAATGTGTTTACATATTTCATTATGCTCGTGGACTAGTCCAACCTAATTTTTTATGTTTTCCATTTTTTGAAATCCTGCGCATTTCAAACATTTTAAATGAGCCTCAATGAGGCACCATGGGTGTTCTGGTCAATAATTTTGTGTTAGCCAGCCTAAAAATGCAAAATTGGGAAGAGATGCTGTCCTTTAGATGTGTGCTCTCATTCTTGGATAAATTGTGTTTTTGGTTTGGTTGTCACAGGCTGTGAGAGCATTGTTGGAAGCAGAGGCTGGATTAATTTCCTAAAAGATAAAATGCCATTCGAGAAATTAAAGTTTTCCCAAGATGAGCAAACGAATTGCATTTTTGTGAACCCAGTAAGCTTCTGGATTTTTTTATTTATTTTATTATTTCATGGTGTTATTGACGTTTTTTCTTGACTACCTCATAATAGAATTTAGGCTTTTGCACATCCAGGTGCGGACTGTTGACAGTATAGGTAAGGTCGATGATACGAAAGAGAGTGCAGTTTGCTTGCTGAGTCTGCATCCAGATTTCCACGGTTGCCCGCACTGAACAATTATTTTAGTGAACGCGTGACAAAAACAAACGGCGAGGTGACTCGCTGGAGCGGGTTCCACACGTCATCGGTTACTAGAATGTTCGTTCTTTTCTGCTCAATGGAAACGCGACAGAGGATGCCGAAATGCCAATTTTTATAAATTGTTGCGCTCTGGCTACAAAACATCGGGGGGAGGCTATAATCATACGTCGTTTTTCAGCTCTTGTGCGCGGTTGCAAATGTGAAGTGGAAAATGATGCTGTTCGTCTGAGGGGACACGTGCCTTGGTTTGTGTACATTCGTGTGCTGAAGAGTTATGGCTCATGCAGTGAGGTCTACAGCATAACACCACGGTATCGTTTTTATGAGTGTCGAGATTAAAAAATGTTTTATCTTGGCAATTGGTGCTGTTGAAAATGTAGTTCATTTAATGGTTTGTTCTTGAGTTAAAAAAACAAAGACTTGCCCGAATAACAAGTGTTTTTCTTAAAAAAAAAAAAAAATAGTGTGCGAAGAGCGAAATAAAGCAAGTTATAATTTGTTACCTTTTTTCTAACAGCTAAACACTTGTTATGTTGTGTTAACACTTTATACGCAGCCGGATCTCTGAGAGATTGTGATAACTTTGCCTGAATGTAAAATGGTTTTCTTGTGTTTTTAAAATGTGCAGCATGAATGCAAACGGACACGTGTTTGTGCTGAGCACATCATGTTGTCACTAAGTGTTAGCTAGGATGCCTGCTTTGCAGTGACCACACATATTGCGCTCTTGTCTCTGGAAAAGGAGATTTTTTTGGTATATTTTTTCTTGGTGTTTTTATGGTTGTTTCGAAATGTGACAATTAGTTGACTCATAACGATAGTCCTGCTACTCCAGGATTTATAATTCGTTTACACTTTATTGGTACAATTTCCACATGAATAACGTGCACTTTATTGCTTACCACCATTGCTTTATTGTAAGTTTCATCCTCTGCCCTGAGTTCAGGTAGAGCACAAAAAGGTCTTCATTGTAAATGTAATTTTTTTTCTTTTTGCGAATTTTGCTATGTCCATTTTTCTACTTTTTTGTAGAATGCCTCGGGATCACGTTTTTGTCCACTGAATGGAGTGGAAGATTTAACAGTTGTAGTGTATTTGCTCTGGTGATTCACCCACTGAAGTGAGTTAAATGGTTAACAAAAAAACATAACTGGAAAAATGACGGTTCTCGGAAGTACACAAATTAATCTAGCTCTGCATGTTTTTGTTGGTGTTCTAATCCCATTTGTCAAAAAGCAGGCAATTTAAAACTCTTTATAACTAGATACATTTCATTTACTTCTTTAATTTATTCAAATTTTCCTATTTAAATTTACGTCCTCACAAATGCTGATGCATTCTTTCCAAATCTTCTACCGCTAAAAATTGATGCATAAATGCAATAGAATTGAGACTGGTTTGCCAGCTTCCTGTGTTGCATGCAGCTCGATACATATTTCTGTGAACAACATAGGCTGAAATGGGCAAACATATGACAACAACTATTTTTCATGGAACTAAACCGTATTTAAATCCAAATAAAGTGGTGATCTGAATATTTACTCCACTTTAAGTACTTTCTCAGATTGATTAGCACTTTTTTTCTTTTTTTTTTAGCATAAATGTAATGCCTGCAGTTGAGTGCAGAATGGAGAGCCTAGGATCATTTAATAATCCTATTATCCACTTCTAGAGCTTACACCACAAACAGTTGACAGCTGCCTCTTGCATAACACTTGTAAATATTGCCCCAACTCAACAACATTTTAACTGCTTAATGACCACCAAGACAATGCTGCTCAATGTATCCAGAAAACCCAGGCTTTTTTTCGGGGGAGCGGGGGCCAGGCAATGTTCAACTTTGTTGAGCGGGATTGTATCTATTCCCGTTTGTACATGTGAGGTTTAAGGTGTTAGAAAATCTCCAAAAATCTCTAAATGCTGAGTAGACATGGCCAGGATTTGCGCCTGTGACTTTGAGATTTTGCACAGATTTCCACAAATGTTGAGCCCACTGAGATTTTAGCAGCCATAAACAACACAGATATAGATTGTGTATTTTCACATTTGAACTCTGTTGACGTTTCTTTCTACTGCGTGAGTTGAGAGATCCAAAAATTGTCTGGTTTTGTTAGTGCAAGTATTGTAGGGTTTAGGATTGTTTTACTTAAATTCCAAGGGAACCTGTTTGGTGGTGTAGAGGGCACCAGGTAGTCTGTTCCACCAGAGACTTACCAGAACAGTCCTATCAAACGCAGTTTTGGGACCTGTGTTAAGGTAGTCGGGAATATACAGTAGGCACGTTTGAGGGTGCACAAAGCGTTCTAGCTGCTGGAGTGACCCATTTTAGTCACAGACGAGATATGGATAAATAGAGAAAAGTGGAAGTTAACAAAGGCAGTAAGCACCCCTTCTAAATTCCTCAAAGGGGTAAATAATTTCCAGCAGCAATGCCATGCCCATGATTTGAGGAGGACAGGACATTCCTTCGAGGTAATTTTAGCTACTTTGCAGCAAATTGACGATTGTGGGTATACTTTGGGGAACCTATCCACAGGGAGCTTACCTTGGAGTTGAAGGGAAGATATTCGCAACAGGAGTCATCAGTTTTGGAGCTCTTCTACAACAGTTCATGAACGTGCAACTGTAGTGAAATGCCCTGAATATATATTTTTTTAAAAGCATTATATACCTCTATTTGTGATTTTTACACAGAATTATGCTTCTAGGTGTAAAGACCCACCCGTCTGCCATACTCCTGCTTTTTTTCCCCTTGCTATATTTGCAAATAAACCTGCCCTTCCTTCCTTATGACTGCATACAATAAATGACCTGGGCCACCATTTGCTGGCAATTTAAGACCATAGATTTGAAACCTTTAAAACCTGTTTCCAAATAACAGCCATTTATACATTTTGGTGACACAGCCCAAAAATAGGGGTTAATGACAATTAAAGTTAAGTCATGGTTGGAACACTATAACAACTATGTTTAATAGCCCCTCTCACTGAAATTCACTTTAAAAAAGAGTTACAGTGAAGTAGTGGCTATAAAACAGATCATAAAAACCCTGAAATTCGTCAATTATGGTTAGCTCCACAATTGATAACTTACATGACACATGCAATTACAAATGCCCTAAACGAGGTTGCATATTGCAGTTAGTGGCATTAACACGATTGGTAAGACGACTATGAATATAGAGTATAGGTTTGAATATGTTGCTGTTTAACAGTGTTGTGATTTTACGTGTTATTCATTTGTGTTTATTTAGTAAAGTTATAAGGACTGTATTTGGTGCTTTTGGTATATATACTAAATATGCACAAAGCGTGTAATGCCGCTTATTTCAGTTTTTTGAGTGTGGAGAGGGCAGCGACTCAAGAGGTGGAGCCTCGAGTTGGTCATGATGCCCTTATCTCAGCAGCAGTAATGGAATATTAGCCTGCAAAGCTGCATATGTTTTATTGCTTGGCGTTATCTTAAAACCAAGGTCCAAGAGGCCAAATTCATGCTGTGAAATATTAGCAGAACTGTTTTCATGTGATGCAGTAAACAGTTTTTTTTTTGTCACTATCTCTGAATTCTGCTAATCGCATGGGCTTTACATTTCGCACTGAAGTAATACATGTTTGAATATGTGTTTATTAGTACAGTTGCTCTGAATAATGTGGTTTTGGGCCACCTTTATTTGCATTAGCATGACATAAATATAAAGTATGCCATTCAAGGCAACATATGCCTCCTGGTTGCCTTCCTATTTATTTTTTTCCAGTCCCATAAGTTAGAAAATGGCAATTATGCAGTCATCTCATTCAACCACCCTTTTATTTTTGGTGTGTTCTGATAGACCAAATACTGTTTTTGTTGTTGTTTTTTTTGGGGCTAATTACATTTAACGCCCACGAGCTGAACAAGATTGATTCCTTGTTGTTGAACCCTATATTTCTTCCATAGTTCGTTCCTTAGGGTGAGGATTGACTGAACTCAAGAGAAATGCCCATGTGTATGGAAGTCCCTGAGAAGGGGTTGTTCTTTGTGGGTGTTCTTGCTGCTTCCATTTTGACCCGAGTGTGGGAAGTGTGCCTCGTCTCGTGTTGGGCTTGGGAGGCATTGATTGGCAATGGGGTAGGTGGAAGTATCTCATGCAGTGTAATGTAGAAATTGTTTCTAAAATAGCCCGAGGACCCAGACGGTTCTGGGAAAGAGAAACTCTAGTTGCCCTTATGTGGTTCCACTCGGAAGGGGTGCCTGATTGTTCCGCCAAACTGTAAATGTGATCCGATTGCTAGAGGAATGGAGTGGAAAAATGTAATTTCACCCATTGTGGCAGAAATCCCTGCACCAGGTTTAGGTGGTAATAAACTGTTTCTGTTCTCTGGCTCAACCCACCGTCCAATATTTCTAATGACTGTTTTTGGTGCAAAGCATAGGCATTGAACGGAGTCCTGCTCTCTGGTGTGCATTTGCAGGTTCAATGCAATGATCCAAACTGTAGGCAATTGTATTATTGAAAAATGCTTTATTCTTCGCGATAGAAAAAATGTCTTGGAAGAATTTATCAAAGTAGGAAAAGGAGGTGGAAGAAACCTGTAGCAAACTCGTTTACTTTGTGCTAAACGTGCCTGGAACCAAAAATGGTTCCCAGGGGGTTCGCACAGTGTGGGGGGAGAGGATTGTGGCGGTCATGCATACTGGCCAGTTCAAAGGAAGGCCAGTAAAATCCATAAGCACGGCTGCTGGAATTATGCGGCAGGAGAGGGCCAAATTATCCGGCAGGGTTGAGTAAATTATGTAGCAAGAAAAGACAAATTATGCCGCATAATACAGCACATTTTGTAATAGTATTTCTTCATTATTTCATTTTTAAACCTGGTATCACTGTCTGGGCATTAGTTGCACCTCATTAGTACCAGCTTTACACCCAAATATAGCAATAAGCAACAGAGTAGTGACCAGTCCAGCTCTTTGCAAAGTGCCTTTCACTGTGCGGCAATACATGTAGCTACATTTTTAGTAACTTTTAAGCCGTTTGAGCTAGAAACAAATTTGTTTGGTTAAAACCTGCAGATTATGCGGCAAACGATGGATTATGTGGCAAATGCTGGAAACCTATAATTATGCGATAATCGCAGCGGCCGCACAATTGCATAATTCCAGTGTTCCTGCCCATACCCAAGGTCCACATTTTAGAGATCTTAAGTTGATTCACAATAAATAAATGAGTGCATTTTCTTGTTAGTCGTACTCTACAAACGAAACGTCTGCAGGCGCTGCTAGCTTGTTTTTAGCAGGTCATACATGAAATAAAAGCAAATAAAGTTTCTTGACTAAAAGCCGCACAATTTGATCAAGTTTGTAAATATGGAGGAGGTCTCTTGGTTCCAAACGCAGCAAGCATAACCCTAAGTTTCATCTCCATAGCCACAACAACTCTTAAACGACAAGGTATTGAACCAGAAGACAACCGTTTGGTCCTGTGGGGGATGCTTTTCTTAAAAATTAACCCATAGATGAGTTGTTTCTTCGGTTTATATTTCGACCATGGCAGAGGTTAATTTAGCTACGTTTTTTCAGCTACTTAAAATTCCTGAAATACAAAAAGCAAATTTTTCTAAAAAAATAAAAGGTGATCCATAGTAGAATATAAAATTTCCTAGCTATCATGAAGGAAAGTTTCAATTCTATTTAGAACAAGTGGGCGAGGATTATGCTTTACTCTCTCATATTTATTGCTCAGCAGCCTTAAGAACAAACAGCCAAAGACTACAAATCCCATGAGTCTTTGTAATGATCACAAAACAACCATAGAGAGAGTCCCATATAAACAATATCAAAGGACAGCACTTCCTCTTTCTTCGGGCAAAACAACAGATCCCGCATTCCCATTAGTAGTCTTGTTTCTGCTCAGATCCTGCAAAGACAAGAAGATGGCATCAGAGAAGGGAAAACGTCTAGCATCCCTGTACGAACCATAAGGAGGGAGGTTAATCAACCAACAATATTCATTGACACTCTAAGCATTAAAGCTGTATCTAATCATTACCCCGAAACCCTCCTAAAATAAGATACTTGGCCAACACGTAGACTGCAACTGTCAGGGAGGGACGGGACTCGAGTCCAATGGGTGGGATAATCCTCGCCTCTGCGTCCTTAATAGAATTGAAACTTTCCTTCACGATAGCTAGGAAATTTTATATTCTATGTCCGGACCGGAGGCTCAGATTATGCTAGTTCAAAGCTGATCGACCACCAGAGAAGCCATGCCCAAGATGGGTTTAAAATAGAAGGTCTTAAAGGTAGAATCCGAGGACCAGTCAGCTGCTCTAAGAATGTCCTCTAATCGCCCACCAAGGGCAAAGGCCTTGGAAGCCATGGCTCCCCGCGTTGAATGGGCTCTGAAGGCCGTTGTATCAATACCAGCTTCCTGGAGCACCCATCTCGCCCAGCGGGCAATTGTGGCTGCCGTCACCGCTTTGAAAGGTTTCTTGAGTGAAATAAGAAGTTGAGAAACCCCTGGAGGTCTGTATTCTTCCGTCATCATTTCGTACGCTCTAAAACAGCAGACCACCCACAACTTAGGGTGACTCGGAAAAGCTGGGTAGTGTACCACCCTAGTGTTAGACTTTGTGCGTCGGCCTACTGTGAACAACACCCCTTCCGGTGTGAACACGCGCGCCGTAACCTTCAAGGCTCGGACATCCGATACCCGTTTGCACGAGATAAGACAAAGGAGCATCGTCAGCTTACCTGTTAGCTCCTTACGAGAAAGATAAGAGTTATCCTGCCAAGATTGCAGCAAATGCAGCACTGAATTCACATCCCACAAGGAGGAGTACTTCGGTAGCGGCGGAAATGAAAGGCGTATGCCTCTTAACAACCGACATACCAGAGGGTGTTCCCCCTACCGGGACTCCCTGAATGGGCATGTGACCTGCAGATATTGCTGATCGACTTGCATTGATCGAGCGATAGGCCAAACCTCTGTCGACTAATTACGACAGGTAGTTGACTACATTGATCACATCGGTCCCCTCTGGATCAAAACCCCGTCACAAGCACCAGTGTGTCCACTTCCTCCAGGAAGATCTATATCGCTTGATGGTAGACTCTGCCTATGCCTTCTTGATAAGGGAGGAAGCCGTCTCCGAAAGGCCTGGGACTTCCCAACGTCCCCTGTAATCCTCCAACCCATAAGATGGAGGTTGCCCTCTCGAACCAGAGGGCGCAAGTTGCCACCCGCGTCCGTCAGTAAAGAGGGGTCTGGGGAATTTGGATTGGAAAATCCATAGAAAGTTCCAGAAGAACTGAATACCAGACTTGCGATTTCCAACGCCGTGTCACCAAAATGACCTCTGCCTTCTGCCTCCGGACCAGCACCGTGAGCCTGGGTATCATGGCAAACGGGGGAAACGCACACCCCCGAAACAGGCTCCAATCCTGCAAGAAGGCATCCGTCGCCTCTGCCAGAGGGTCCCGCCAACTGAAAAATCAGGGAAGCTGGTAGTTGAGGCGTGATGCGAAGAGGTCCACCTGACAGGGACCCCACCGGGTCATCAGGCTCTGAAAGATCGCCGGATCCAGTTTCCATGCACTGCAATCCTGAAGGTGTCTGGAGTGCCAGTCTGCCTTCTGATTGAGAGACCCTGGTAGGTACTCCGCCGTGACCATCGGCCCACGAGTCAGACAATAGTTCCAGAAGTCCTTGGCCAAATCCGCCAGGCATTTGGACCGTGTGCCCCCTAGTCTGTTGATATATCTCACAGCCGAGATATTGTCCATCTTCAAGAGGATGGCACAAGAGACCTTGTTGGCCGCCAGACTTCGAATCGCGAAAGATCCGGCCAGAAGCTCTAAACAGTTGATGTGCATAGACTGCTTGTGCACGGACCAGTGCCCGCCTGTAGTAATGTCTCCACAGCGGGCGCCCCAACCCTGACGACAGGCATCTGACTCGATGATCAGGTCGGGGGCTGAACCGAAAATGGCCCGTCCATTCCAGGCCTGCATATGCTCGAGCCACCACTGGAGCTCCTCCCGGGCTTCCTGAGATAGGGCGATCTCCTGTGTGTAGGAGACTCCGCGGTGCAGATGCTGCGTCTTCAGACGCTGAAGGGCCCGGTAATGCAATGGTCCTGAAAAAATCGCCTGAATTGATGATAGGTGACCGACGATTCGGGCTAAGTGGCGCAACGAGAATCTCTCTGCAGGGTCTGCCTCAGTTCCCTGCGAATCAAAGGGCATTTTCTGTTGGGGCAGTCTGAGGCACTGCTGTACCGTATCAACCTCGAAACCCAAGCAGGTCAACTTTTGCGCCGGCACGTAAACCGATTTCTGGTCGTTCAGCATGAAACCCAGATTCTGAAGAAGATCCTGAGTCAGTCTGAGTTGAGCAATCAAAACGCTTTCCTCCTGATGCATCAAAAGAATATCGTCCAGGTAGAGTATGAGGCGCACGCCTCGAGCCCGGAGCCACTCCATGGCCGGTCTCAACAGCTTGGTGAAGCACCAAGGGGCCGATGACAGGCCGAACGGTAGACCAGTGAACTCTTAAACGAGTCCGTCCCATTGAAATTGTAGGAGACTTCTGTGGGGTGGAAAATGGGGACCGTAAGGTACGCGTCCTTCAGGTCGAGTCGAACCAACCAGTCGTTCGGTAAGAGCACGTCTCTGAGAAGATGAATACCTTCCATTTTGAAGTGGCGATACACCACCCACTGGTTGAAGTCCCGGAGGTTGATTACCCGTCTGAAACCCTTGTCCTTCTTCTCGACAAGGAAGATATTGCTCAAGAAACCTTCGGAGTGAAGGGTTGCGTTCACAATGGCCCTTTTCCGCAGGAGGTCTTGTATCTCTCTGTCTACCACCTGCGCCTTTTCTCGGGAGAAAACGAGAGGGGTGGGGCGAGAAGTCTGGTGTGGGGTTCCACGGACCATCACTGTCTGTAACACCCAGGCATCCCCTGTAATTGCTGCCCAATTGTACCTGAACCACTGCAGCCTTCCCCCCCCCCCCCATCTCTGGTTGGAAAAAAGGGGTAATCCTTACCGGTGGGTCCACCAGGTGTATTGTTGGCTCCACAGGGGTTGCCTTTTCCCCCCCGCGACCTTTGCCGCGGCATCTCGATGGGTAGAACCCTCCGAACTTCCGTTGGTCCTGCCACTGCATGGATCTTCTAGTCTGCGGCCTGTTGGTGTTGAAAGGACGGCCGGAGGAGCACCCCCTACCTCTTCCGCCCCCCCCCCACCCCCAAATTTGCTGACTAAATACTTTTTTAATCGATTGCTGCGCCTTATCCAATGAGGAGAAAGTATTCACAAAACGAGAACTCCTTAATAAACGGGTCTCCGAAGAGGCCACCGTTCGCTACTGACCCAGCCTCAGCAGAGGCCAATTCACCAAGTCGAGGCTCAATCTTAATTAATAACGAGCGTCTACGCACAGTAGATAATGCGCAATTCCCATTACCGAGAAAACATAGGGCCCTTTGCGCCCATCCCGAGAGGATCGTGGGATCTATGAGATGGCCTGTCTCCTTGGCATCTTCTTTCATGTCCAATATTTTGGTAAGTGGCCCCAGCAGATCCAAGACCTTATCTTGGCAGGCCCGCCAAGAGCGATCCAGACCCTTTTTCGGATCTTTGATAAATTTACTGATGAACGTGGCCATTCTGGCAACGATTTCTGGGGTGAAAGCCACTTTGTTTGGCAGGGATGGCCGGGGGCACTCCGCCCTAAGGCAACCACGGACCTCCTGGTCCATCGGCTTCCCAATGCGGCTTACCACATAGGATGCCACGAGGGGCGCCGGTATCCAATCCGCAGAGCGGGGGTGATATATATCCTCCGGGTTCAACATACCCGAAAGGTCAGCTGAGTCCTGAGACTGAGTTACATCCAGCCGGGCTTTCTTGGCGCCGCATTCCAGTCGCCAGGGTCTGCCCGGACCAGGCTCGTTGTCAGAATCCGCATCTGGGCCTGTGTCTTCCCCGGTAGCGTCATCTGCCCCATCTTGAGGACAGGAATCGTCATCGGGGGGTCTCGACCGGCTGGGAATCCTCAAGCACCTCGCTAGGGTCCAGACATCTCTTAAGGAATTCCTGGTGCAGTCTCTCAAAGGCATCTGGAGAGGAAGCGCCCCCCTCCCCCGAGTGTTGGCCGGAGTTTTGGCCTTAGCTTTGCCCTTGGAGGGGCCCTTCGAAGCCACCCTGGGTTCCCCCCCCCCCAAATCTCCTTCAGTAGAGGTGACCACCCTGTGCCAAACAGTGAGCTCAATAATACTGCGGCTCAAGGGTTCAAGGGCGGAGGACAATACCCTCTCCAGGGATGCGTCAATCGCATCCACCAGGCCCATGTGGATAGGGAGAAGAGGCTGTTCCTCTTCGACGGGTTCCCAGGGATCCATATAACCCGCCATATTAGAGTTAGGATGAGAAGTCAGCGTTGCTCCCCAAAAGGCTACCAACAGGCAAGGTATTTAATACCAAATATGCGATTTAAATTTATGATGAGCCAAGACTTCTGGGTCAGTACGCAGATAAATCAGCCCAAAAAACCCCCCGAAAAACAACTTACAGTGCCAAGGCTTATGCCGGCAATAGGGCAAAGTGAGGAGACTCTCCGCGGGTGAACCGCTACACTGGAGCCACAGATAATACAATTTATTCAGGGCAAGGGAAAAAAAGACCTCAGACTCCCGCCGAGCGTGCGAACAATTGACAGCCCGCCGAGGCCGGAAACTGTCACTCGCATACTTGGACGGGAGCCGAGGCACGCCAAGAATGCTGGAATTCCCCCTCCCTCCGCCTAAGGCGTCCGCACGCCGCGCCCTCTAGCGAGGTCGGCGCCGCACCACGACGGAGATTGGAGGAAAGCAGAAAACCCTTGCTGGCCGCAGCAGCGCTCCCCGCGAGAGTGCCAATTACCGGAGCGAGTGAAGCGCACACCAACGAACAGAGGGAGAAACTCGAGGGCTAACCTCGTCAGCTGCTTGCGCTCCTCAGGTCGTGGAGACAGTGTGATGGACAAAGCACGAAGTAGAAAAAACCAATAAAGAAAGAAGTTGTGCTGTACTCGCACATACACAATACAAAATACGCTGTGCACAATTAGCTCAGAAATAAGCAATATCAAAGGAAGGCACTTTTCTGGCTGCTGAGCAGCAAAGAAAGAGGAAGTGCTGTCCTTTGATATTGTTTATATGGGACTATCTCTATGGTTGTTTTGTGATCATTACAAAGACTCATGGGATTTGTAGTCTTTGGCTGTTTGTTCTTAAGGCTGCTGAGCAATAAATATGAGAGAGTAGATGTAAAGATGACATCTACACGTTTCCTTCAATAGTATGTCTTCTTTATTAGTAAAAACTTCACATCTCCAGCTGTCCAGCCGGTACTTCCACCGCCTGTCTGTCTCACAGACCCCTTTCCTCTGATGTCCTTCTCTTCATAGCATTCCATTTCCTCAACATTCTTTCTTCACCACTGCATATCTTCCCCCTTTACAGAATTGACAAAATGTAAACAATAAATGTAATATCAAACTATATGAACATTAACATAAAACAAGCAAGATAAGATTTTTTTTTTCTTAGTGCAAATGATATGTATATCTTCAAACTTTGCACACATCCCCAATACTCCTGGTTGTTCCATCATCCAAAATTACCACATTCCTTCTAACATCCATCACCTTACAGGGATTAGAATACTTGCTGTCCCCTTGCGCACAAAACCAGTTTTCCGTACAACAACCCAATCTCTCTTTTGAATCAAAGACTTTCTCGCACATTTCCTCCTATTTTAATACTCCATATTCTTAACCTGAAAACCTTCCACTCTCCTCCTTACCTCCTCACTATCAACCCATACATCACTCCTTCCCCTCAACCAAATAGGACACTCCTATAGGCTCTCTTCCTTTCAAGGATAAAAAAGGCAACACATTCGTGACAGAATTGGGTGTCGTCCTATGCGCCCAAATCATCCTCCTCAACTCTCTCCTCCACGGAAGACCATTTGCCAAAGACAACTGAACAATTTCCATGATCAACCTATTTACCCTTTCCACCAGTCCATTGGCCTGTGGTCGGAACAAAGCCACTCTCTCATGAACAATTCCCATTTTTGCAAAATAACTAGTCATCTCCCTGGAAACAAATTGTACTTCATTATCCGATACTATGGTCTTTGGAATTCCTTCCTCTACAAATGTCTCTTCAGAGAACTCAATTACTCCAGCAGTATTCACTTGTTCAACCGGTTTCACTACAAACCACTTAGTGTGGTAATCTATTAATACCAACATATATTTGCTACTAGAACCCAACCTCGCTATAGGTCCCAAAAAATCAAAAGCCAACTTTTCCCATGGTTCGTTTGTAAAAACTACGCATCCCAAAGGAGGTTGTCTTGTAACTTTAGTTTTATCACTATTGCTACAGGCCACACAGTCCTTTACCTTGTCTTCAATCTCGCTATCCATCCCCAGCCACCAGAAAAACTCTCTCACCTTCCTCTTTGTCATTCCACGTCCCAGGTGCCCCTCGTGCGCAATATCTACTATATGCGCACAAACTCCTTCAGGTGCAACAAACTGACTCCTCCTCAATTTTCCATCTACAATGCTCAACTCTTCTTTAACTTTAAAATATTCCTTCATCGACCCAGACAACTCCACTTCATCCCATCCTTGTACAACCTTGCGTTCCACTTCACTCATCACCAAATCATTATTCTTAGCAATGTTCCATTCTTCCACACTTACAGCACTGTGTCCTATTATCCTACCTTCATCTCTGCCAAATACCTCCTCGACACAATAATACGCAACCACATTTTTACTACCTTTCACAAACTCCACCTCAAAGTTAAATTCCATCACTGATCATAACCACCGTGAAATACGGGGTGTAACATTTCCTTCTAACCCCTTCCGCCTTTAAAAATATACGTTAATGGCTTATGATCTGTTCTTACTTTGAAAGGCAAACCCCAAACATAAAAGTTAAAATGATTAATTCCCCAGCAAAAAGCTAAGGCTTCCTTTCAATGACAGAATACATTGTTTCTGCCCCTTGTAACTTTCTAGATGCAAAACCCACCACGTACTCTTCTCCATCCTTAACCTGGGATAACACTGCACCAATGCCCACGTTACTAGCATCTGTGGTTACGTATGTCCTAGCTGCAATATCAAAATGTCCTAATGTGGGCGCTTGAACGATACATTGTTTTATTCCCTGAAAGGTACTTTCACACTCCTCATCCCATAAAATTGGTGACCCTTTTTTCATCAATCTCCTAAGGGGTTCAACAACATCTGCAAACCTTTCAACAAACTTGGAACAATATACCGCAAGTCCGAGAAACGACTTCAGTTCATCCTTGTTAACATGTTTTGGTGCCCATTCAATGGCTAACACTATGCTTTTCTTTGGTTTAATTCCATCTTTGCTGATTACATGTCCCAAATATGTCACTTCCTTTCTTTTTATTTGACATTTTTCTTTCTTTATGGTTAGTCCGTGCTTCTCCAACCTTCTCATCACCTCTGCAAACAACTGATCGTGTTCACTTCCACACCTTCCTACAATAAGAATATCATCCTGAAAGCACAATATTTGTCCCATATCTCCAAAAATGTTTTTCATTATCCTTTGAAAAACAGCCGAAGCTGAAGCTAGCCCAAAAGGCATCCTTTAATAACGAAAGACTCCTAATGGTGTTACAAAGGATGTAAGATGCCTCGATTGTGTGTGGAGGTTCACCTGATGATAGGCGGCCGACATGTCTAGTACACTAAACACAGATCCCTTTCCTTTTGTTAGCATCTCAGAAATATTAGGAAGAGGTTACCTATCCACCCAGAGGTTTTTATTCAAATCACGTAAGTCCACACACAAACAAATTTGTCCACCCTCTTTTAGTGCAACAACAATCGGAGATGGCCACTCTGAGGCTTCGATGGGTTCAATGATCTGCTGTTTCAAAAGTTTATCCAACTCCAATTGCAGTGGTTCCCTCATGAGATTAGGAATCCCTCTTACTTTATGTACTATTAGCTTTGCACCCTTCTTCAGAATTATTTTATGGGAAAACCCTTTTAATGATCCCAATTCCTCTGAAAATACTCGTGGATATTTTTCTATCATGTCTAATTGCGCATCCTCCAATACTTCTTCAATTTCATCCCTTTCCGCCACCATTACAGGTTCCTTTGCATTTGGATTAATTATTATGTAGAAGTCTTTTTGATGGCGCCATCCCAACAAATCAGACCCAAAATCTTTGATATAGACCCTTCCATAGACTTTTCTGTTTTTAAACTCTATCGTCATCCATTCCATTCTTAAAATTTGTATTGTTTTTCCAGCATATCCCACTGCCTTAATGTCAGGATTTGCAAAACACACAAGATGATGGACGGAATGCTGCACATTGGCAAACATTCACCCCCAGTCACAGATCTGTGTTTAATCCATCGTTATTTTGCTTCACCACGCCACCCCAGTTCAGACATAGCCATATGCAAATCAGTCTTGACCCTGTGCCTCATGGGAACAGTCCAGACCGAACTGCCAAGCCATGTCTTCCCTGGACTGGAATCAAGCATCCTAGGACCAGTTTCAGGCTATCAGCCTTCATCAGCCAGGATAGCTTGACTCCAGTGGCGTAGTGAGCACGGGACCCACGTCTGGGCATACCCTTCCCACTTAGGGCGAAATGCAAAACACCTCCTTTGCCACAATTTCTGCAAGTTGCCATTCTAGCAGCATACATCCTGCTTGAGGCAATATGCCCGGGTGCCCCACAACGAAAACACTTTTTCTCTCCAATTCGTATTCTTAGGTTTCACATCAATTTCAACTTTATCCTTGTACACGCTTGTTTTAGTATTAGCGTTGTACTGAGTGCTTTCTTTCTTCTTCGCACATACTACTCCAACTTCATTTACAAGTTTTTCACTCCTATTATCATTACTTTCCATCTCTCGTAACCACATAGCAGTATGTTCCATCCCTTTAGCAATTTGGATAGCCTCATTCAGATCAGGATCTTTTATTAATAATTTTTCCTTTATCTTCTTATTGGCACATCTGACAATTTGATCCCTTATAAGGGAATCACTCAATTGTTCAAAACGACAAGATGATGCTAATCCTCTCAAAACAGCTACATAAGACGCTATATCCTCGTCTACTTTTTGTACTCTTGAGAAGAACTTATGACGTTCTAAAACGAAGTTTCTTTTTATGAACTGTAAATCTAACATTTGCATGGACATCTCGAAGAAAAGCATAATCTGAGCCTCCGGTCCTGACATAGAATTATGAACACGGGTGGAAAGATTTGACTTTGTGAAAGAGGTAGAAAGCACAAGGGTTGAGGATGGGTGAAGTAAGATTATTATAATTGTTTTTTTTTTTTTTTTAAAGTTTAATTGAGAATCTTTTCTGTGTTTTTTGCTCTCGTCTATAGAAATGCAGTTTGGGATAGTTAGTGACTAACATCGGAGGAACCTTGCTGGGGGCTCTTGCATTTCACTCTGATGAAAAGACGAATTCCACATGGAATGTGGGATTCTTCATAAGGTGTGGGTAGATCTACGGTGAATTTGTGTAGAACTTGCAATTCTAAAACTAAATGTTCGCAGATAGATAGTTATTCACTAACTTCTATATGTGTGGTTCACTAACTTCTATATGTGTGGCAGTGCTCGTGCTTTTACTTGGGGATAGTATACACTTAGTGACTTGGTATATGGTGTGCATAATGCAGAAACTTACCGTTTTCCATATTGCTGTATCCTTATTAGAATGCAACCGCAATCTGCAAATATAATTGCAGACCACGGTTATTGGGGATGAATGGATAGCCTTGCTTACTGTTATATGAAGCCTTGGGTTTGTTGAATTGTCGCAATGCAATTCTAGCCTTGTTCTAGCAAACAAACAAAAAGGTTGTCCTTTAAAGTTGGGTATCTGAGATCCTCATTGCGATGAAGTGTATTCTAGACCCATATCTAAGCACTTGATAGTTCTGACTGATAAAGAACCCCTGGCAGAGGAAATTCAAAGGGATTTGTGCAGGACTGCACTATTTAGTCAAATAAATAAGGCAGATTTAATTATCTGCTCTTCTGGTGATGCAGCCATCCATTTAACAAGTAGAGAATATCTTTGTAGAACATTTACTACCTAACACAACACTAATAACTCTCCTTAGAGCAGAAAGTCATGCCCCTACAAACAATGAGCAAACTGTGCAAAGAATAAAATATAGAACAAACATACAAAAATAAATAATGTATTAAAATATATTGACCTATAATTATAAATTACGATAACATATAGCCTCAGACAAACAAAAAAGCAAGAGGCAACATTGAGAGAAACATGGTGAAAGTGCCATTGATTTTATTTATGAATCGTATGGTACTGAAAACATAATATTTCAAAAACCAAACGTGGCACAAAATGAGTATTTGTGCTCAGACCAGGGTCAATCAGAGTCCTTTGGGGGACTTCTATTAGCCCTGGTTTGATCCATTTCTGTTGCAGACACTAGTCCCAGCCACACAATTGGGCTAGCGTTTCTATTGAGACAAGTAGACCACTGGGTGGTAGGAATTTTGTGGAGTCCTGCAAATTCTGAATGTTTACCTCGCAGAAAAGCAAAAGAAATTGCACTTTTAGGGAAAGTTTGAGGTTTGCAGGGCATTGTGGGTATGAAACCGTTGTGGGATCCACATGAGTCACACCACCCTAAACTCCCACCAGGTGTCTAGTTTTCAGAAATGTCTGGGTGGGGTAGGTTTCCCTGTGTGGCAGCTGCGACCGGGCCAAAATATAGCAGCTAATCCCATTGCCAAATTAGCTTTTTTTTATTTTACAGGAAATGCGGATGTCTATACATTGCATTTTGGGCCCTTTCCTATCATGGGCACTAGGCCCACTCACACAAACTAGGTATAATGTTTATCGGGTAATGTGGTGGAGTTCTAGGTGGTAAGACATTTGTGGCTCGTTGCAGAGTCCGTAAGTTTACATCACAGAACTGTGACACAAATATGTGTGTTTAGACATAGTTTTAGGTTTACAGGGCATTGTGGGTGAGAGAACCTTGTGGGATCCACACAAGGCACACCATCCTGGACTCTTTTCGGTGTCTAGTTTTCAGAAATGTCCGGGTTTGGTAGGGTCCCCTCTGGTTACTGGCTGAACTGGGGCCCAAATTCCACAGCTAGCCATGTTCCAGAAAGGTTCGGTTGTGAGAGGAAAAAGTAGATGTGTCCGTGTTACGTTTTGGGCCATTTTCCTGTTGTGGGGGCTAGACCTACCCACACAATTGACGTACAACAGAAGACTTGGGGGAACGCTGGGTGGGAGGAAATTTGTGGCTCCCTGCAGATCCCAGAATCTTACCAGATATATTAGGAAAATGTGTTTTTTTTGCCACCGTTTGTGGTTTGCAAGGTCTTCTGGGGAGGAAATCCTGGAGTGAGCCATTCAAGTTATGCCACCCTGGTTTACATTGGGTGTCTAGTTTTCAGAAATGTGCAGGCTTGGTAGGTTTCCGTGGGTGGGGGCAGAACTAGGGCCCAAATTCCACAGCCATCAACAGTACAAAACAAGTCGTTTTTTTTTTTTTTTTTTTTTGGGTGGAAAATCTGATCTGTTTATGTTGCATTTTGCACTCTGTCCTGTTGCAGACGCAAGGCCTTCTCACAGAAGTGCGGTACCATTTTTATCCGAAGCCTTGAGGGGAACGCTGTGTGCTAGGAAATGTATGGATCCCCGCAGATTCCAGAGCTTGCACACACAGAATTATGAAGAAAATGTGTTTTTAGGCACAGTTCGAAGTCTGTACTCCTTTCTCAGTAAAAATATCTGTTAGATCCACAGAGTCATACTACCCTGGATAGTTTTCTGAAATGTCATGGTATGGTAGGTTTTCCTGGTTGTTGGCTGAGCTAGGGCCCACAATCCGCAGCTACTACATAAAAAAGAATAACTTCTGCTGGGTAAAATATGATGTCTCCAGGTTGCGTTTTGAGGTGTATTGTGTTGCAGGTGCTGGACCCAGTCACACAAGTAGGGTACCATTTTTATTGGTCCTCGTGTGGGAATTCAGAATAGTAGAGCATTTGATATTACCAATTTTTATTTCACTGCATTTTTGCTTTCCTAATGTAAACCAGTTGTAAGAAAGAAGACATTTTGCAAAATCCCCTATGAATCACATCCTAGTTATGGGTACCCACAAATTCAGAGGTGTACAAATAACTACTGCTCCTAAACTCAGCATCTGGTACACAATGAAAAACCATTGTAAGGTGCAGCTCGGTTGTTGGCTCTGGGTACCTCGGCTTCTTGTATAACCTACACTTTATATATTCCAGCGACCAGAAGGGACTATAGGACATAGCAGTGTACTGCATTTGTAAATCTTCCATTGTGACAAGAAGTTAAAGATGAAAACGTTGTCACAAATAGCTGTTTTTCCTACTCCTTTTCTATATATTTTATTTATTTCAAAAGTTAGTTTCTTTGGAAAAACCTTGAGGAATCCACACAAATGACCTCTTTCTGAATTGTGAATTTCAACTACTTTTCAGAAATCTATAGCTTTCTGGCATTACCCTTTGGTTTCACACCTCTTTCCACCACCAACTGGAAGTAGGTTGAAAGCACAAAAATTAGGAAAAACGGGCTACCTCTTGGAAAAATTACAAAACTTGTAAAAACTATTTTTGGGGGGGATGCAGCTCCATTTGCTCCTGAAAGCTGGGAAGACGGTGATTTTAGCACAGCAAACCTTTTGTTGATGCAATTTCTAAGGAAAAAATAGGCACCTTTTTGTGGAGCACTTTTTTTCAATTTCCCCCCCCAAAAACAAATGTAAGCTTATTTTGGCTACTTTTTCGATCGCCTCCAGGGGAATCCACAAACCCTGGGCACTTTTAGAATCCCCACGATGTTGGGGGGTGGAGGGTAGTAGTCCGCAAATTTAGCATGGATACTTGTGTTGAAAAGGTTATGGAGGTCTAACTGCCAAATAGCCAAAAAAGTGCTGAGGCACTGGGGTGGAAACGCCTCCGCAGTTAAGGGGTTAAAATAATCCCCTGTTGCAAAAGCTATCACATCATTTTCATTTAGGACCAGGGATCTAATAGTTTTTGCTTTTCGTTAGTTATTTAATGCTAGCTTTCAGATAGCCTCCTGGGTACTTATGGAGGGTATATATTAATTCTTACCACTACAACAGTAAGGTACTGGCATCTTCTGTCTACAGCCTTTTCAAAATCATTTTTATTTGTCTTTACTAATTTTAGACCGGTTTCTCCATCACTGCTGTTACACTGATTGTGCTTGATGAAGTGGTAATTTCATGCTGCCAGCTATCAGCCAAGGGTAGTCATTCTTCATTTTAATGTAAATCTGTATATTATTTTTCATTCTAATTTGACTTTTTGTAGTTGCAAGACTTAATGGATACAGATTATCTGAAGAATTGGGTTGAGGCTACTTTCAGCCCATATGATCTTCTTTGTCCATGCCTAGCTCTCTTGTACCCAGAGCTAAGTTTAAGAACTTCAAAATGCTAATTGTGTGCACTGGGGAAAACATGACTCCGCAAGCTGCCGTTTAAACCAAGTCGCTGTTAAATAATTATATTTTTCCCAACACTTATTTTAGGGCCTTGAGTGACGCACAGTACAAAATCCCAGGATCATCCAGTTCTTTTCTTTTTCCATATTTAACTTCTGTCACTTTATTACCAACTTTAACAGATGGACGTTAACACCCTGCAGCCATGTTTTTTACTCTTTATTATTCTCTTCCAGTTTTCAAGTGGGAAATCAGTACACAGTACTTTGTTAGTTTATGTGGAGCACTGGTAAGTTGAATGAGAATGTATTTCTTGGCTCTTGTGCTCCATGTAAAGTAGCAAATTATCATGAGGTGATTTTCCTTGTGAAATATGTGAGAACATGAAGGAAGGAGTACAATGGTGACTGCAGGTTACCAAGTGTTAACTTTCAGATGTAAAACTTATGGGAAACAAGCATTGGCATAGCCAATAGGTCTCGCCTTTGGGACCTTATAAGTGTTTAGCCATGCAACAGTTGCGTAACTAAATACTTATAAGGTCCCAAAAGCGAGACCTATTGGCTACACCATTATAATCGCGGTACGCGCGTTTTACTTTTAACATTAAAAGTAAAGCGCTTTAACATTAAAAGTAAAGCGCGGGTGCCGCGATTATAGCAAAAGTAAAGAAATAGAAAAATAATCTATTTCTTTACTTCAAAGCCGGGAAAGTGAAAATGATCGCGATGCACTTAATGACCCGTGACGCGCGTGCACGCTCACGTGAACGCAAGCTGGTCGCCAGTGCTGTTTGCACTTCCAAAACCCGCTTACTAAAACTCTCGCCAGAGCAGCGCATGCGCTGGCTCAGGCGAGACCTAAAAATGAAGGAAGAAACTCTTGTCAATGATAACATTACTGGATGGTTCTGGAATCTTTTATTGAGAGCTCTTCAAAGCCCTAAAATATGTGTAAAACATTTCCTGTTCAAGGTGAACATCTAATGTCCATGCAGTCTTTTGCTCAAATCTGATGTCCGGTTGACCCAGTGAAGTCAGTTCCCCAACGTTGGCGTTACTGAGGTGGCAGTTGCCCTGTGTGTTGCACCGATGATGCTGCACCTATTTCTGCACTGCCCTCTATTCTTGATGGAGGGGCCATGAAGCTTAGACACAATATGGTCATACGTGCCGTAATACATACACTGGTATTCACGGAGTCCATGCTGTTGTCTTTTGAGGACTCTCTGAACTTTTTTTAGGTGATGAGTTAATCGATCCATCATCACTCTTTTTATAGATTGAGAATTTCGTAATGGAAGCAGATTACAGCTGCTCTTTAGGTTTCTACTCTGAATAGTTAGTTGATGGAGCATTCTAGTCTTCCCTGTTTGAGATCATCCGATAGGTGGTCAAGAATTTAACTGTTGGGACGGAAATGCCCTCTGCATAGTAATGCACGTGTACCCCTGCCGTGAGTGCCCAACTGTATTGATGTCTGGATCCCTAAAGCTGATTTTTGTTGTCATAGGCAAATAGGACTCATGCGTGCATACCATGACATAGGCCTATCTCGCGGATTGCAGGCTTGTTGCACCAGGAGGGCGCGACCAAGTGCTACCCTCCTAATGGTGGAAGGCTTTCACCAGGAGCTAAGCAGCACGACCGCGGTGGTGACAGCATACCTTGTAGTGATCCGTAGGAGTAAACCGGTCCTTTTTAGGTCTCGGCCTGCACCAGCGCTTGCGCTGGTCTGGCCGAGAGTTTTAGTAAGTGGGTTTTGGAAGTGCAAACACTGGCTTTCGGCTGGCGACCAGCTTGAGTTCACGATGGCGTGCACGCGCAGCTGCCATCTGGGTTTCCTATCTCTTCATTTCCTCGTCATGGCTCATTAACTCTCTGGACTCTGATGTTTCAATCGCAGCAGCAGCTCACATTACCAACTGAGGGCCCTGGACTACAGTCACATGAAAAACAGCGATTAGCATTGAAATGCAAGCTTTTTTTGTCTAGTTAGAAATATTGCTTCGGTGGGTTGATTTCACCTTATATCGCTATTTGTTTTATATTGGGAGTCACAGCCTAATTACCAGTATTTTTGTGTCTCACTGTTTTTTAAAAATATTTATTCGCACAAAGCTATATTTAAGGTGACTTTTTCCGTGTCACTTCTTCACTCTATTTAAACTCTATTTAAACCCCCCACTCTTATTGTCTCTCTCCTTCTCTCTCCCCTCTCTAATTCCCTCTCTACTTAATTAACTCTCCCCTCTCTATCTTTTTTAGCTTTTCATTCTCTCACCCCTTTATCTGTTTCTCTTTCAAACTCCTTCATTCACTCTCTCTCCCCTTCTTTCTCTCTCTATCCCGCTCCACTCTTTATTCTATGTACACCCTTTCTCTCTCTTTCTCTCTCACCACCCTCTCTAATTGGGCATTATATCTTCACTCTATCTCTCACTCGGCAACACCACAGCATCAATCAGAGCCAGCACAGCATCACTCAGCGCCATCACAGCATCGCTCAGCGCCATCACAGCATCGCTCAGCGCCATCACAGCATCGCTCAGCGCCATCACAGCATCGCTCGGCGCCGTCACAGCATCGCTCGGCGCCGTCACAGCATCGCTCGGCGCCGTCACAGCATCGCTCGGCGCCGCCACAGCATCGCTATCGCTCGGCGCCGCCACAGCATCGCTCGGGGCCGCCACAGCATCGCTCGGGCCGCCACAGCATCACCTCAGCATCGTCTCTGCAACAGTCGCCACCACCACCACCACTACCACCTCAGCATCACCTCAGCCTGCTCTCGGAATCTGGCATCTGTTGATTCTCCCCTAGCGTCTGGCCGCTGCTAGTGTTATAATACAGGTACTAGTTCCCAACCTTCACCCTCCGATTGTTTATGCCCCTCAAAAAAAAAAAGCTTTAACAAACAACCATTGCAATAGGCAGAAACAAGTTGCCAGCATTGCAAGAACAAAAGAAAACTGAGAATTTTTTATTGTAAATACTTTTTTTAATATGGTCGTTCAGTTTTACATAATGCCTTCTTGGTCATATATAAAGTAACAAAAATGCTTCTGACACTTTTTTATTATAACTTTTCAGCATGCCGCACAGCAGCCACACTTCTCTACAGCACAGCTTGAAGACATTGGCAAAGTCAATAGCTCTGGCTAAACACTTATAAGGCCCCAAATGCTTGTTTTACCTGTCACTGGAGTGAGGCCTATAAGCTCACTCCCTTTTTAAAGTTCCGCTGCTGTGTCCTTAACTCCTTGGCCTACATCACTAAGATGTGAAGTGCTGTGCAGCGCAGGAGTGGTGACTCTGCACTGGTTGTATGGGTGCCTGGGAAGGGTTCAGTACAGGGTTAGAGCAGTACCGGGGAGTGCTTGCATGGTAAATCATATACTGGGTGTATGAGTAACTCAAAGGAGTGCAGTACATGAAGGATGTAGTGCTGTGTGTGGGAAATGCATGTACTGGGTGTTTGTGTACCTGTGAGGAGTACAGTACATGAAGGGTGTAGCGTTGCGCAGGGCGCATATGGTGAATGTGTGTGGTGGCTGCATATGTCCTTGCCAGTGGTAACACAGAAAGGCTATACTTGCCAGTGCACGCAGAGTGAACGTGTGTGCTGAATGTATGTGTCTGTGGTGGCACAATACATGGATATAACAGTACTGGATCGTGTGTGTGCTGTGTACATACACTGAGTGCAAGTGTGCCTGCAATGGTACCTTACATGGAGGGCCCTGGGTTCCATTTTGGGAGTCCTGGCCTGCATTGTGAAGACCTGAGGAGGTAAAGGCATCCCCCCCAATTTTGTGTATTGCTGCATTCCTGTGAGCTAGGTGGGGCCCACTGGAGAAGGGAGAGACTCTTCTCCCCCACCCCCCCACCTATACACTTCAAAAGGGTGCTCTTTGATTCAGTAAAAGAGCACAAGGAAGGGGCCTAAACACATTTCAGGAAGGAGATAGGACTGATAAGGGAATCATAAAGAGTAGGGCTGGGAGCCCAGTATTAAACGTTTGATACACATATCACTGTGGCTGACATTCAGGTGTGAACTATAGTCCCTCCATTGCCTGTGTAATGGGGCTGTCTGCTTCGGAGTCTCTGCTGCTGGGACAGATGGCTTTTAAGAGGGAGAGGAGAAATGTGTACTTCAAAAAAAGCAGAACTCTAACATAAAGACCCTGACCCTAAATCACATTTGGTGTCTGGAAATAGACTATAACAAGGGGAGAGCGAGACTCCAAAAATAGTCATTTGGCAAGCAACCAGCCTGGCTGAGTGAGTAGGGGAAGCTCAGGACTGGGGCCAAGGCCTACTAGTCTTCCTGCTGGGTGAGGGGACATCACTCAGGGAAACCTAGACCACCTGCTCTGGAGTCCCAGCGCCTGCCTCCTTGCTTGCCAAAACTAGTGTGCCCTGTGAGGAAGAGGAGAGCGTTGGAGGGAGCAAGTTCCGGTCAGGAGACCTGTCGAGTTGACTCCTGGTGCGAGATGTGAGGAGATGACTGCCACACCTATCGGGTTGTTGCCTGTGTGCAGATTCAAGTCGGTGACCCCTGCATGCCAGGAGAGGGCAGCTGTGAAGATAGCCATGGTACGGGTGCTGAACGGTAAGGGCCAAGCCTGTGCGTGCCTGTGGTGGTGGCCCTGTATGCCAGGAGAGGTCGCTGTGGTGCTGACTGCCTTGTGGTACGGGCTGGTGCCTTGGTTGGCAGGGATGTGGCAACCTTGTATGTCAGGAGGGGCTGCCTGAAACAATTGTGCCTTGCCGATCAGGCCGGAGCCTGAAGAGAGTGGGGACCTGTGGGTCATGAGGAACAACGAGCACTGCAACTGACCTGACCCTATGGACAAAGTGTGTATGCCATGAACACATCGCCTCACCACTGGGATCGAGATCAGGAGCATCAGAATCACCCTCCACCCACCTCCCTCTATTTGGGGAATACAGAAACTTACCTTGACCCTGCACTTTCAGAGTGCTGCCGCACCTCCTGTGTGCAGCCGACTTCCAGAGCAGGAGCGGAGCTGTGAGTGCCTGGGACGGGGCATCCTCCAAGATGCTGTATGGTTCCTCTGTCAGAGCCGGTCAGACTGAGTACAGGCCCAGGAGACTCGCTGCTAAGAATGCTGTAGTGCCAAGGTACTTTTGAAAATTTGCTAAGAGTTGGAGTGGACTCTTGAGTAAAGGCCTGTTGCTAGTGAGCGTTCCCTGGATGCGGCCACCAGTGAATGGGAAATAACCCTGACCACATTGTAAGGAGCGGGTGGGATAGGGATTTGCCTTTGAAACACTAGAGCCCAGACCTCGAGGAAAATTGCCTTTTGTACCTTCATGGTCCTTGAGATGCTATTGCCGCAATGACTTCTATGGTGTGAAAGGATGGTTGAAAAAGGTTCCTATAGACACCTGGCCAAATGAACATTGCTGTGTCATATCAGACAGATAATTTCTAGTCCTTCAGTGGTTTTTAGGTCTCGCCTGAGCCAGCGCATGCGCTGCTCTGGCGAGACATTTAGTAAGGGGGCTTTAAAAAGTCCCACCACACGCTTTTGCTTGCGGTTACGCGCACAGCCGCCATCTGGCTTTCCGTCATGGCTCATTAAGCCTTACAACCCTTACAGCGCGCAAATCACTTTCATTTCCATGCTCCTCCACCCCCTGCTCTCACTACCCCCTCCCTTCTCCCCCTCGTCAGTCACCGGGCTACAGCTTGTTTAACTTTCCAATTTAGCATCTTACAGAAGCTCAGGACCGAGGCAATCAAAATTACATGTGTTTCTTTCGGGTTGTTCCTTGTGCTGTCCATGTACACATGTCCGTGTACAGCCCCCGCCCCAAAATGGCTTTTCCTGACGCTTGCTCATACACGTTATGTGATCGATCTATTAAATACGGCTTTACGAATGGGCGACGTGGTCTAAGTTTTAGTGTTGGGTTGCTTAAATAGTGTACAAATATTTACGTTTAAATAGTGTGTTCCTTTCAGGGTTGCTGCTTGTGGTGTCCATTAACACACGTCACTATACAGCCCCCACCCTCCTCTCCAAAACGGCTGTCCCAGAAGCTTGCGCACAAACTTTGTATGATCTGCCTATTAAAAACAGCCTTGTAAATGGGCGGTGTGGACCACTTTTTAGTGTCATTATGCTTAAATAGTGTACAAATATTTCTGCTTAAATGGGATACAAATATTTCTGGAACCGAATACTACCTTCTCGTCGGCAATGTTCTCATTAACAAAAGGAAATACCGGTCCCATGTAAACTTTTAGTTTCAAGCCAATTTGGAGAATCATTTTAGTGAAATTGCAGCCAAATTCGAATTATTTGTAAAAATGAGCACGTGTTCTCGCAAAAGCTCAGTTAGCATGTGTGTTAACTATCGTCCCTGGGGTTTGCTTTTCCAGTTCAAGATACAGTCCGGTATATCGCTTGTTTCCATTGCTCCTGCTACTCCTCTCTGCTCTGACGTCATTCCATCGTTAGATAACGTGCTTTGGTGTTGAGCGTTCACGCGTTGTGTTGACTCCCCTTCTTGGCTGCGACTTCCACCATAGAACAGTACAGCAGCTCCAGGTAACTCCTCCCCCCCACCCCCCTTGCGCGGAGCCCCAGCCATAGACTAAATGGGTCTCTAAGAGGTGCATAAGGTGTGAGCAGGCAGCGTCATAACACTCCGTGTCAACTGCATGCATGTATATTAGTGTAGGTGAAAATGTTGCTCCATGGAGTCACATCTGCAACCCGTGCATCTCTCAGCTTTACTCGCTGTGCTTAGCTGCTTATTTCCCCTCTAAGCTGGTTTTCGCTGCTACTTGAAGACGGTTACAGGAAAAGCTATTTCTGTGCTATTCTTTCTCTTTTTTTTTTTTTTTTGTCTTGAGAAACTGCTTCATTAAAAAAAAAAAAAAAAAAAAAAAGAATGCTAGCCATTTTATTTACGTGGTTTTAGAGCAGGAATGTTTATGTAGGCTCTGAATGTCCCCATGAACAGTTTGCCTTTTGACTGAATTAAAAACTTAGTACACATGCCTTCGGATGTAATTACATACTCTGTGCTAACTTTGTACTAGTCAGTTTAGCCCGGGATGCTATACATCGGAGTTTTTGTTTAGTAATTTAGAAGGCTGAGTAAAATTTGGTTTCCGTCTCTAATTTTAAGACACAAGAAAGGGCACGGGGTGCGGGGGAGGGTGAGGAAGGATTCTTTCTGTGAACACTCTTAAAAGTTTCAGCGCCCCGTCCATCATCTCCTTGTGTTTGCTTCAATCTTAAAAGTGGTCACAAATCTAATCATTACAATCGAGCGAAAATAACAAGCATCTGAATTGCTGGGTTGAAAGTGCATTGAAAATCAAAGTGTGCGATTTGGTCATCTTTTATTTTAGATAGTGTAATTTCATATATTTCTAATGCAAGGTGCATATAATCTAAAACTGATTTCCCATGGCTACAGGTTTAATAATTTATTCATCCTACCTCAATCATTGTCTGTGCTGGGCCAGTCCCTCCCAAAATCAACACAGCCCACCTCCTCATTAGTGCACCACCACCAGTGCAGCCCCAAATCCGCACCAGCGCAGCCCCACCACAGCATCAGCGCAAACCATGTCTGCAGCATCACCTTTGCAGTAGCGCTTCACCAACTCAGCATCACTCGGCACCACTCAACACTACCTGAGCACCAGCACAATATCACTCTGCATCACCTCTGCACCAGCACACCACCATCTCAGCATCACTCAGCACCACCTCAGCCTGCCCTCGGAATCTGGCATCTGTTGATTCTCCCCTAGTGTCCATCCGCTGCTCTAGTTGTAATTCAGGTACTATTTCCCAACCTCCACCCTCCCTTTGTTTATATTTCCCCCACATAACAAAAATAAGTTATAACAAACATTAGAACAGGCAGTTTCTTGCCAGCATTGGAAAGAAAAAAAACTAGATGACATTTTTCATGTTCATTTTTTGTATAATAGGGTCATTCAGTTGTATGTAATGTCTTTTGTGTTACATATACAGTAACAAAAATACTTCACACTTTTTTATTATAACTTTTCAACATGCTGCACAGCAGCCACAGTGCTCTACAACAAATCTTAAAAACATTGGCAGAGCCAATATCTCTGGCTAAACACTTATAAGGTCCCAAATGCGAGACCTATTGGCTATGCCAATGCTTGTCTTGCGTGGAATCTCGCTCCTTGCTACTTTGTAATCTATATATGTTGTAGGTTAAACAGACCCACTGAACACTTTAGCCAGGACCAATGGTATTGTATGATTCTTGCACAATTATGGATTTATCATGTTTGACCCATATTCCGCTGCGTTTTATTTATTGCATATCATTGCCGCTAATTACTTGGTACAGTGTCACGGTCAAAAACCTAGCTATTTGACAGTAAAAATGAATGCAGTAATCCTGACCTTCACAACACTTACCTCTGTTACACAGGACCACCACAACAATAAACCTCCAGACACAGCCAAATGAAGCTCCCAAATCACATCATCCCTCCCTTCTCAACTCAGACCTTCTATAAAGCACAGGCGATATGACGAGAGTATCATGTCCACAATGGAACACCAGTCCACCAGACACCTCCCTCACAGACTACTTTGAATCATCTTCCACACTCAGCATCTCAAAGAGCTTGATTGACCCCATTTATAAAGCCACACTACCTACTCCTCACACTGACCAGGCCTCTTTCCAGGAGCATAGCAGATGCCACTGCTGCTCCTGCAGTGCAGATGGACCACTCTCTGAGGGCCCCCATTCATTGCAAAGCCTAAGGAGATCTGTGAGATATGGGTGTTGAGGGATGGCCTTTATCGCATTCTGCAGGGGGGCCCTATCATTTGCGTTCTGATGTTGCCACTTTCATCAACACATCTATGGAGTATGGTAGTAGTCCTCCACTCGTAAATGTATTCCTCCCTTTTATGTCCTCTTTACCTGTCCTCCACCAGCCTGCCAGTCTTACATACTGTAATCACTGTATTTTCTTCTTTCAAACTTCACATTGTGGTTACGTAACACTCACCTCCTCCGCCCCATGTATGATGGGACCTATCTTGCAGTATCTTGTATCTTTTTTTAACTCTACGTCTTCCACTCCATCCTACTTATATGCCTTGGTGACATCAGCATTGAACTGTGGATTTGGGGGTCTCCTTGGAAGACCACCCAAAGGTGCAGGGTCCACCCTTAGTCCACGGGTCCGGGATACAAACTGAGACCAACACTGGAGCGCCGAGAGAGAGGATATTTATTACAATCTCATGAGATGTAGAGGGAGCATCAGCAACAGACACCCGCAGCTTGTCTGAGGAGGCAATCTGCCAAGCACTTTGGTTCCACGACTTCTATACCCTTCATCCCCACCCCAGGCGTGTATAGTAAAGAAAGAACACCATGGTTATGAAAAGGGGGGGATGTATACAGAAAACGAACACCATAATTATACAAAGGGAGACGTGTATAGTAAAACAATGAACACCATAATTATACAAAGGGAGACGTGTATAGTAAAACAATGAACACCATAATTCTACAGGCAGAGGTCAATCTGATAAGTTAGCAGATGGTCACTGTTGGGCCCCTGCAGGGGTAGGTGAAACTCATAATTACACAACAAGCAGAGGACAATCTGATAAGTCCGAAGATGGTAGCTGTCAAACCCTGTAGGGCGAAGGGCAGGGTGAGGACAGTAAGCGCAGGTGAACAGTCCTGTTCAACTGGGGTTAGCAAGAGTTCAGTCAGATTGTGGCAAACAAAGGCACGGACAGTCCTGCTCTGCTGGTTTAGCATGAGTTCAGGCAGGTGGCGGTAGGTCAGATCAGGAACAGGGCGTTGGTGGCAGTGCAGTGCAGAGGTGAGGTGAATCAAGATGTGAAGCCACAGAGCATTCGTGACCCCTGTAGAGAGGTCGCAATGGAGGATGAAGCGCAAAATGGCTGAGCTAATGGCAAGACAACAGACCTACTTTTCCACAGTCCCTCCTTTTGCCATAAGCGAAATCATTTTTAGTCCATTGCAATGTCCATCAATAGCTGTATCTCACGTTCAATCATTATTTTATTGTTCTCGACATGAGTATTTATAGGGACTGGCTTGATAGCATTTGCGCAGAGGCCGCAAAGTGGGGACCACATTGAATGCAAAGACAGCAAAAGAAAATCAATACAAGAGGTATCAGGACGATCATTAGGACTTTCCACCCCCAAGTCAGTAGAAGTTGCCACAACCAGAGGCCAAGGGACCATGAGCTGGTATCTTGATGAAGATCAGAGGTGATTCGATGAAGCGTGGAAATAGC
Organism: Calotriton arnoldi; assembly: GCA_963921515.1. Classification (NCBI taxonomy): domain Eukaryota; kingdom Metazoa; phylum Chordata; class Amphibia; order Caudata; family Salamandridae; genus Calotriton; species Calotriton arnoldi. The sequence continues at coordinate 50,217 of CAWUFW010000703.1, forward strand.
CTCATAGACAGATGAGGAATGATCTGGGATGTACATACAGCAGCTGGTACCGATGATGCGGCACGCTCCTCCGCGGTCAGCAAGGATGACGTCAAGGACCATGCGGTTTTGTAAAACGACGAGGCGTACCGCTTGGAGCTCCGCTGTGTTGTTGGCCAGAATACCAGCTGTGATGTTGACAGTTGCTTCCATGACCCTGATGAGGTGGCGAATGTCTCTGCTGTTTTCCATCGGTCCCCAGAAAGGAAGGATGCCTTTCATGGCATCCAGGAACAGTTGAGAGGTAGTGTCTGCTTGGTCGACCACTTCGTTGCTGCGGCGGACGCGATGATGAAGAGGAGGAGCAATATAGGCAGGAGGAAGGAGAAACGCTAAATAACATGTGCCTCCCCAGTTTTTGTGAAGCCAGGTGTATGCTTTTGTCCCACACACAAAATAAGTGTTTGGGGAAGCAACAAGCGGTGGTGGAAATGTCATGTTCAGAGTTGCTGTTATGGCACAAGAGCTGTCCCCAACGTACTCAGTACCTAAGCCTTTGATGTATAGAAGTCCAGGAATGCGAACAACGGATAGGGGCAATGTTCGCTTGGCGGGGGCCTTCTTTTTGAAGCTAGAAAAGCGAAGACGGGCAGTGGTGTTGAAGATCAGCATTTCCTCTTGCTCATCTTCCGATATTTTCATGGGACTGTTAGTTGGACAGAAAGGGTTGATGGTGTTGCCCGCCTTGTTCCACCATAATTCGTCCCGGAATTGCTGGAGAATGGTATCAGCGATGTTGCTAGTCTGCTGGGCATCCATGATGAGCATCATCCAGGCAAGGCAAGAGGGATGTACAGAGTAGGGGTAAGGAAAAAGCGATATTGGGTTTTCCGTGGATTGAGGCAGAAGACCACAGACCCAACAGTTCGTTTTGTTCAGGACCATATTATGTTGATGCAACATTTGAATAAAAGTGTTGTTCCAAAAGTCTTGTCTTTTGTGTTGGAGATAAGGGGGCAAGGACACCTGCGAGTGTTCAGTAGGTGTGGCATCAGTCGGCAATATGGTACCTTTTGCTGGCGCTTTTTCCTCTATAATCCAGAAGATGATGGTAAGAATGATCGTGAGGCAGAGAAATACTGTTAGCACTATTGACCTTCGATTATACAGTCTGTTATGAAATGCCTTCTTCTGGTCTGCGTTTTTAGGCATAGTCGATCTTCTTTTGGGCTCTACAGCTGTCAGAGATGGAGACTGAGCCCTACGCGTCGCCGGTAGCTGGTGGTTGCTTCACTGGCTAGGCTTCTCAATACCCCACTAATAAGGAGTATCGATCCACCCCACCAGACTGTACTACTGCCCTGTGACTTTTGGCTCAGCCCTCATGTCTAGTCGCTGGAGCCCAGAGGTCGTGCGAGGACGGAGGTTGTATCTTCCTTTGGCTGGCACAGTGTGGTCTTCGAACAGTTCGAGCTCTGGTTCTTGGAGGCCATACACTGGGCGGTCGTGTGCCAGTACTTCCTTGTAGGCAGACAGAGTTGGGTCAGTCTGTGTGATGCTGGGGACCTTCCGGCAATGAACTGCATGCACCCACGATTTCTTGCCTTCCACTCGTAGGGCTCTTCGGTCGTCAGGAGGACTAGCAGAGGACCTTTCCACCGGGGCTCCAACGTTTGCTTCCGAGCAAAGTTCTTCACCAGGATGTAGTCGCCTGGCCGGATGGTGTGTCCTGGCCCCGTGGATCGGTCCGGCAACGCTTCCTGAACCTGCTGATTAATAGAAGACAAAGTTTGTGTAAGTACAGACAAGTAGTCGCTCAGCATTTCACAAGGAGAATCCGACAAGGTGGTAGCAGGGGGCGCGCCCCAAATGTTCATTGGGCGTCCAAAAACCACCTCGTATGGGGTCAACTAGGTGCGAGAATGCGGGACAGATCTTATTGATAGAAGGGCCAGTGGCAATGCGTCAGGCCATCTAAGCCCCGTAGTCTCCACTATTTTGGCTAGTTTTAATTTGATGGTGGCATTGTATCTTTCCACCAGGCCTGCTGACTGGGGGTGAAAGACTGCGTGGAATTTTTGCTTGACCCCTAGTCCAGCTAATATGTTTTTGACTACCTCTCCAATGAAGTGGCTCCCGCTGTCACTCCAGAGTACCCGGCAAAGGCCATAGCGGGGAAAGAATTCTTTCAACAACATCTTGGCGGTGGTTAGGGCAGTGTTGTCTTTGACCGGGTAGGCTTCCACCCATTTGCTGAACGCGCAAACAACCACTAGGACATATTTAAGGTTGTTGCACCGTTCCATCTGGATATAATCCATCTGTAAGACCTCGAAGGGTGCCGTGGGGATGGCAAACCCAGCTCGTGGTACCCGGGTCCCTTTTCCTACATTGTAACGGAGACATACTAAACATTGCTGTACCAGCCTTGTGGCGGTAGACAGGAGTTGGTTGTTATCCCACACCTCCTGTAAGATTTTAGTTATGGTGGCAGCATCGGTATGGGCCGGTAAATGAGTCATGTTCAACAATGGGAGGAGATAGGCATTTGGCAATTTCCATAATTTTGTGTCCTTGGACCGCCAACAATTCTCCTCGTCAAGCATGCCCTCCTTTTCCCATTGTTGAAGTTCTCCAGGAGTGGCAGTAGACTGGATGTCCCTGATCTGTTGTCTAACGTCACGCCACTTCTCTGCTTGGGATTTTATTATGTACATGGCGGTATGTGTTCTTTCTTGTGCAGTGGCTCGGGCTGTCTCATCAGCTAAGGCAGTGGTTCCCAATCTGTGCGCCGCGGCACCCGGGTGCGCCGTTAAAACTAGCCAGGGGCGCCGCAAATGGATGCGAACCAGTCTGGGAACCACTGACATACTCTGTTCCTTTAGTGTTGCTGTTAGTTTGCATCGTAAATTGAAGCTCGTGCTGATGTGGACAGTTCAGTTCCGGCTGTACTTTTCCTTCTGATGTACTCACCTCATTGGTAGGTTACAGCAGCACATCCAGGCAAAGAGCTGCCCCTCCCAGCCGCTCTTGCGCTACGGATGACATCATCAAAGAGACAGTGCAAGGCGCAAGGAAAGTAGGCAGTGCTGACGCTGCAGTGTAGCACTTGCGCCAGCAGGAAAGCCACTGCCAGCATAATTCACAGGCAGTCCACAAAGGTCGGCTTAGTGGCCGTGGCCAGCATGGATAGCACGGCCCGGGCACCTGACTTGCAAAGGTAAGCATGCGTGTGGTGAAAGTTGCCTCACTGTTTCATTAATCCAGAGGAAACGACCAGCGTGGAAGCCCTTTCCGTGGCGCGGCTTTCAGTTACCTTGTATACAAGTGATTTCATCTCATCCCCTGTTATTAATAATTTAATTGAACTAGATTTTTAGTACTTTCTGAAGAGTTGTGCACTTGCCCTGCAGTCCTAAAGAGAAGAAATCCTAGGAGCGAAATTCCAGAGAGTTAGAAAACACATTTTTCCAAGTGCTAGAATTAACAGTTTCTTGCATCAGTGGAGTGCTTCAACTCAGCATATAACCCATTTGTAAGCTGTCTGGTATTTGTAGCCACCCCTTAAAACCAACTACCTGTAGCAATCTAAATTTTAGATTCTCGCAATTAAAATACATTTTTATGGCAGTGGTTATCAGTTGTCCAGCGGGATTTTAGTGCACACGCAGTTGGGGTCGTTCAGATTATCCCAGAGTGAGACTGCGCTCCAAGATGTTAGACTTGCTCCCAGTCAGTGACACGACGTATCTTTGTATGCTGTTGCTTATAGGTTTTTTTATAGCACACAATCACATTGCCATGCTCAGACTGAAGAGCATGCATTGTACCTGCTATTAATAACGAACATATTCTAAGAAAATAGGTCTGACCTGTGTTTTTTAATGCATGTTATGTAAAAGGTGAAGGTTTTTGGGATTTCTTTTTGTATGTCTGCATTTGTATGGAATTTTGAGTACGTAACAGGTATATTGCTTCATCCATGTAATATATATACATAGTTGGAATTTTACACTGATAATAATAGAGTTTTCACTTTATCAACATAAAACAAGCTAGAATCATAAAAGCTGTTAGACGAAAGTTGGAGCTGATACTTTACTAGTTTTATGGAATAGTAGCAGAGGGGAGAGGGACAAAGGACCCAAGGTAAGCCTCTCCTGCTGCAGCATTGAGAGAGTGCTACTGGCACTGTGAGGGGGGATAGACTGAACACAAGGCAGCAGTTCCAAGGTGATGACTTCCTTTCCTGGACAAATTGATGGGGCTTGAGGTAAGAAGGAGCAACAGGCACAAGGGGACTACTTCCACACTGAGATGTAGAATGAGGGCTGCTGGCATACTGCGTGAACCTTACTGGGGAAGCAAGAGCAGACCCAGCAAGGCGACTGCTCTACATGCGCACAGTGTGCGCCCTGTGCACATACTGAGAGGAGGCCAAAGGTAAATACCTTGTCTGAGATGCTGTAGGAACACCACTGGCACACAGTGTTCAGCAAAGGCTGGAGGGAAGGGCCTCACACCTGCATCTGTGAATGCGCACACTGCTGCCACTGTGGGGGCTGCAGGCAAGAGGTAGGCCCTATGATTATAATACCTTCATCGGCTTCATCCCAATTATTTACAGGGAGAAAAATGGAAGTACTCCCGAGGCCAGGTGTACATTCCCCCACCTGCAAAAAAACAAAAACATAATGGGGTGCCGCGACCCACAGCCAATAGGTCAAGGGAGCCAGGGGTCGAAAAAGTTTGAGAACCACTGAGCTAAGGCATTTCCCAGTCCTATTTCGTCTGTGATTTTCTTGTGGGCATTGCATTTTACAATAGCTAGTGTTCGGGGCAGTGTCAAGGCTTGTAGTAATGCAGTTACTAAGTCACCATGCCGGATGGGTGTACCATGTGACGTCAAGAATCCTCTCTCTTTCCAGAGGATACCAAAACTGTGTGCTACTCCAAAGGCATATTGGCTGTCGGTGTAAATGGTGACAGCTAGACTCTGGCTAAGGATACAAGCACGGGTGAGAGCTATAAGCTCTGCTGCCTGGGCCAATTTCTGAGGTATGCGTGCAGTTTCAACAATGGTGTTGGTAGTAGTGACGGCATAGGCAGCAGATGTGGTACCATCTGATAGTTTAATACAGGACCCGGCCACCCATAATTGCCCATCCTGTTCCGTCAGAGGGATGTCTTTCAAATCTACCCGCCCCTTAGTCTGTTCTTCTGTTTGGAAGAGGCAGTCATGTGGATTGTCTGTGGTGTCTGAATCTGGTGTGGGCAGGAGTGTGGCGGGGTTCAAGGTCGTACAGCGCTTTAATGTGATGTGGGGTGCTAACAACGTAAGTTCGTATCCTGAAGGTCGTGCACTAGTGAGGTGTTGTGTCTTTGTCTGGTTTAGTAGTATGTCGACTGCGTGGGGAACGAACACCGTCAGTTTAGATCCTAAAACAATTCCCTCACTTTGTCGAATAGAGACGGCCGCAGCGGCGACCGCTTTAAGACAAGAGGGCAGACCTCGGGCCACAGGGTCTAGAGTGGCCGAAAAGTAGGCGCACGGGCGTTGTTTGGTGCCGTGAATTTGGTTTCAGACCGAGAGAGCGCATCCTGAGCGTTCATGGGTGTAGACGCAGAAGGGTTTAGAGTAGTCAGGTGTGCCCAGTATTGGTGCAGAACAAAGAGCGTGGCGTAAGTCTTCAAAGGCTTGGTCGTGTTCATGTGTCCAAGGGAGGGGTGTGGGTGTGTCTTTTGTAAGTAAAGGAGTGGCTTAACTATGAGGGAAAAATTTGGAATCCATTGACGACAAAAAGAAGTGAGGCCAATTAGTGCACGAACATCTCTTTGGGTAGTAGGAGAAGAAAGGCGTAGTATTGTCTGGATGCGGTCAGGTGTGAGTGTACGTCCCTCCTTAGACAGCAGATGTCCGAGGTAGGTCACCTGCTGTCTACAATACTGTAACTTATTCTTGGACACCTTATGGCCCTGTGACGCCAGAAAGTGTAAAGTAGTAAGTGATGCGGTGCGGGCCAGGGACAGAGTGTCCGCAGCCAAAAGAATGTCATCGACATACTGAATGAGGACAGTGCTGGGTGGTAACTGTATCTGGTCGAGCTGTTTAAGGGCTTGGCTGTATATGCTCGGACTCTCGGTGTACCCTTGTGGAGCCCGGCAGAATCTGTATGATCTGTTTCTTATGGTGAAACCAAAAAGGTAGCGTGAATCAGGATGTATTGGTATGGAGAAAAAGGCATTCTTGAGGTCTATCACGGTAAAGGTGGTAGCAGTTGAAGGGATCATTGTTAATATAGTTATGTCAGAGACCACAGGATATTGCGGGACCACTATTTTGTTGATCGCGCGAAGGTCAATGACGAAACTGTATATTTTCTCAGAGGTGGACGTGTGTGTTTCAGGACTGGAAGGATAGGACTATTGCAAATGTTGGACTGGACTTCCTCAACTACCCCTGATGTAATCATATCCTGTACTATAGTCATGAGGGCCTTTTCTCCTTCTGCAGAAATCTTATACTGAGGTAGGCTGGGAAGAGGTGCATTTTGTTTTACTGTTATTTGGACAGGGTCCATGACAATCTCCCCCACATCGGTGTCCGTGACAGCCCACAGGGTAGCTGGTAATTGGGACAAATCCTGCTGTTCGGAATCAGTGAGACAATAAAAACGTGATTCATAACCGATGGGGCAATCATTGTCAAACAATATGACTCGGACATTTTGGGGAGAACAGCGAATGGTGGCTCTGTAGTGTTTTAACAGATCAATGCCCATCAGGTTATCTGGGCAATTTGGGGAGAGCAGAAAAGAGGCCATCGCTGTGTTCCCTTGTATGTCCAGGGGTACCTTAGTAGAAAGGGGTTAGTAGAGGGCATGCCGTCAAATCCTATGGAGGTGATCGATAAGCCGGACAGGGGTGCCCTAGGAATCAGTTCTTTTGATAGGGCACTTCTAGAGGCCCCGGTGTCAACCAAAAATTTGCCCTGCGTACCAACCACCTTAGCTGTGACATAGGGACCTGTTTGATCGACAAGAAGTTCTACTGGTTCCTTCCCCTGTCCCTGGCTATCTCATGCATACTCGTTGTCGGGGTACTGATCAGTGGTAAAATCTTGGGTAACAGCCTGCCTGGAATTATCAAAGACGTTTGGACGCTGTCCGCCAAAGGGTGGTGCAGGACCTCTCCCTCTAGGTGCTCCTCGCCCTCTCCCTATGGTATTTCGATGCATAAGTGGACAATCTGCACGCCAGTGGCCTGTTTCTTTACAATATGCACACTGGTCCTGGGACAGTTGACGTGGGGGCTGGTGTGTTCTAGCAGCCGCAGGCATATAATAGTTCTGTTGGCCCCTACCGTTTCCTCCCCCTCCCGTGCTTATCTGGGAAAGCATCACCTTTTCTTTTAGGTCTTTTCTTTTTCTGTCTTTTTCTTCCTCTATTTTATTTTGCAGATGTTCGTAATATTGGGCCATAGTCCGGATCTGCGCTGGTGTTGCTGCAGGCCACGTGCTTTCGCTACTCTGTAACCTAGTGGAGATCGGTAGCAACAATCCCTTAACAAAAGTCTGAACCAGTAAGTGTCGGCCTGTCTCAGTCGTCGTGTCCTGTCCACTATAGTCAACAAACACCTGGCTGAGTCGAGAGAAGTAGTCAGACGTTGTTTCCTCAGACTTTTGCTTACACGCAGTAATGATTGTCCAGTCAACCTTTCTGGCCGGAATGGGGGCCTTCAGCTTTGTTACTATGCGACCTGGTAGTACTAAAATAGCTTCCGCTGGCCTTTCCCCTGGTTTTCTATCCTTATCCATTGTTACTAAATCTTCCCACTTGTGACCGAATACGGTCTGATCGTCTATTTTCCTTATTGGTCTCCAGATGTCTGGCGGCAGTATTAGCCCAAAAAACTGATCTATGTCTGTTAAGGTCATGGTGTAGGTGGTAATAACAGTGTCCAACCCTTCGTAGAATCCAATAGGATTCTTCCGGGGGTCGGGTAAGTCCTTTTCAAAAGCTAAGATGTCAGCTCGAAGCCACGGAGTGTACACCCAATTATATAACGTCCTGCTCTTTGCATCCGGACTATCTAATCCCTCAGCAGTACCCTGTCCTCGAGCAGGGACAAAAACTGGAGCAGCTTCCCTTATCGGTGCCATATGACCGCCCATCACTCCCTCCACTACTGGTTCTTTTTCCTCTTCCTCCTGGTCTCTCCTCAAACTTTCCATCATTTGTAGTGTAAATGCTAACAAGCTGTGGCTTTCCTCAGCACTTCCTCGTCCCTCTGTCAACTTACGATACAATTCTGTAATATGGCCTGCTGGTGTTACTCCGTGGCGTTTCTCATAAAGAGAGAGTATTTCATGAGCAAATTGCTGTAGGAAGTAGCCCTTGCAGGGTGGTGCATAGGCTTCATAGATCGCACAGATCTGGTTTGATGTGGAAAGATCCTTCAGGCAGGTGCGAACGAGATCATTCAGAGCCTGTTTCTCTGTAGGTGTAATGCGGGGTGTGTGTGATCGAACAGAGGGGGCTAAATCGGGATCAGATGGAGCAGGAGTGGCAGTGTGGTCGGGAGGTGGAGGTTGGGCGTTAGGGGGTGGTGCATTCTCACCGGCCGGCTGTGGGATAGGATGGGGAGGGACATGGTACGGTGGTGGCAATGGTTGGAGGAGAAACTCCTCCTCCTGGGGGTCCATTCGTGACAAGGGAGCGTAACGTACAGAGTATTGACCGGACATATTTAACCTGTATTCCCTATCTGCACACGCGATGTTTGAAGCAACCTTTTCACGTCGCAATTCCTCTAATGCCTGTTTATCACTTTTCCGAGCCTCTTTCTGTAATCTAGCCTGAGCCCTTCTCACCCTCTCAGTCCCTTCTTTTTCCACTGACCCAAGGCATCAAACATTGCTTGTCGGGACCTCCTCCTATGAAGTTGTGCCTCTACGGCCTCAAGCTTCTGGGGTTTGAAAAGAGCCGTACATAGGCCATTGAGTCTCTGTATCCTTAGACGTGTATTTATGCCACAATGAGTTATACATTATGGGAGAAATACTGTACTTTATGTACATGTCCTTACTAGGGGTACCTTCCGGAGGAGCCGGCTGACTATCCTCCAGCACCCTTGATCAAGATGTGCAACAACAAAACCATTGTGCAAATTTACTACACACGGGCATGCTTTTCTATGTTATCTTACCAAGCGTCTCCACAAGTTTCTAAGCCGGACAAAAAGTCCACATTACCCGTTTACCTTCACTTTTTGCAAAGAGTGAAGAAAAAAAGAAAAAAACCAGATAACCAAACAAACAAAAGGTATCACCCACCGGCGATCCTACCAGAATCCTTTGTCTCGTTCTCCAGGCGGTCTCTTTACTGCAAAGCTCGTCCAAGTCTATCGGGGGCTCCAGTTAGGACCGGTGCCACTTGCGGGGTCTTTTCAGATGCAGCGAAGGTCGGGTGGTGGCTATGAAGACGAGGGTCTCTTTCGCGTAGGTATACTCCACCACCGTCCGTTCAAACTTCCTCGTAGGGACCCCTCGACCGGGCAGCCGCGTCACTGATGGTGCCTCACGTTTGGGCGCCAATTGTGGATTTGGGGGTCTCCTTGGAAGACCACCCAAAGGTGCAGGGTCCACCCTTAGTCCACGGGTCCGGGATACAAACTGAGACCAACACTGGAGCGCCGAGAGAAAGGATATTTATTACAATCTCATGAGATGTAGAGAGAGCATCAGCAACAGACACCCGCAGCTTGTTTGAGGAGGCAATCTGCCAAGCACTTTGGTTCCACGTCTTATATACCCTTCATCCCCACCCCAGGCGTGTATAGTAAAGAAAGAACACCATGGTTATGAAAAGGGGGATGTATACAGAAAACGAACACCATAATTATACAAAGGGAGACGTGTATAGTAAAACAATGAACACCATAATTATACAAAGGGAGACGTGTATAGTAAAACAATGAACACCATAATTCTACAGGCAGAGGTCAATCTGATAAGTTAGCAGATGGTCACTGTTGGGCCCCTGCAGGGGTAGGTGAAACTCATAATTACACAACAAGCAGAGGACAATCTGATAAGTCCGTAGATGGTAGCTGTCAAACCCTGTAGGGCGAAGGGCAGGGTGAGGACAGTAAGCGCAGGTGAACAGTCCTGTTCAACTGGGGTTAGCAAGAGTTCAGTCAGATTGTGGCAAACAAAGGCACGGACAGTCCTGCTCGGCTGGTTTAGCATGAGTTCAGGCAGGTGGCGGTAGGTCAGGTCAGAACAGGAACAGGGCGTTGGTGGCAGTGCAAAGGTGAGGTGAATCAAGATGTGAAGCCACAGAGCATTAGTGACCCCTGTAGAGAGGTCGCAATGGAGGATGAAGCACAAAATGGCTGAGCTAATGGCAAGACAACAGACATACTTTTCCACAGAACCGAGGAATCATCAGTAGGCTACATCCTTTATACAGTTTTTCTCAGACCACTTTCAAACTCCACCTCCTTCCCCAATCATTCCCACTGTGAACCCTTGAATCACATACTCATTTTATCATCACTGTATAAACACCCCACGGTTGACATCGCCTTCCGCATGAAATAAACAACATTCAGCATCTCTGCTCCACCTCTACTTCTAAAATCCCCATATCCAAATGTATTTATACAATCTGTAAAATTTGTGTAGTTTAAACTTGGCCAAAAGGCAGTAGAATGGTGCACAGGTCAAAGGAAAGCATACAGTCAACTGTAGCCTGTGTTTTTTTTTTTTCCTGTGAATTTCTAAGGTTTATTTAAATGCTAATTCCTAACTATAACGTCCCTGAAACCTGTGGGTTTTTTTCCAGTGAATTTCTAAGGTTTTTAGGTCGAGCCTAGCGCAGCGCGCATGCGCTGCTCTAGGAGATGACCTTTTGGAATCGGTCTGCACTTTCCTAACACTCGTGCGTGTGGTGGCATCCACCTTGCGGGAGAGAGTAGCGGCGCGCAGGGGCCATCTGTTTCTAATTAGCGTGGCCTCGCGCGCTTGTTTACATTTCTCTACTCTCTCTCCCCAGCCTGTCTCACCCTCGCCCTCCCTCTCAGAACGAACGGTAAAAGCAAACACTTATAAGCATGATGTAACTCTTAGTACCCTCTTTAACTCCCAGATGCAAAGTTTGGCCTCTGATACAGCAAAAAACGTTTTGACTGGATGCACACCAAACTTGGCACGAAAGAGGAACTCCCCTTAAAGCAGTGCCATTGATTGTATTTTTTCAAATCCATCTGTTAGTTTTTAGGTCGAGTCTAGCCTACCCCAAAACAAGGAGCCTGCTCCGCACTGCTCTTAATTTAATTCCGTTTATCGCGCATTCACGTAGCACTAACTGGGGAGAGGTTGTGTCCTTCGGGTTAGAGCTGCCTACTTTGGAGCTGGGGAACCAGGTTCGAGCCTCGGCGTCTACTTGGTTCAGCTTTTTGTGATGGTGGGCAAATATTTAAATCTCACCGTACCTAACAACTAATGAATGTGTCCTTGTGTAACGTAACTGGTGCTCATGTAAAGCGTTCCAATACCTTTGGGTTGAGTTTGCGCTATATTAATCTGCAAAAAAAAACTCGGCACGAAGGTACTGAAGTGCTTTGCATGAGCACCACTTACACTTGTTGCTATGTGTCCCTGTGTAATGTATCTGCAGCCGTATTTACTAACCCCCCCCACCCTTTCCGTAGTTGCCAGCTCTAGGCCCCCGCCCTTTGACAGGAAAGCAAAACTTGTTGTTCGTTTTTTTTCCCTTCCTATGTCTTTCTGTCTCTCTGCCAGCTGTTATGCAATATTCTGTAAACAGAAAGATATAGGAAGGAAAGGAAAAACGAACAGCAAAGGAAACTCATATAAGCATGATCTAACTCTTAGTACCCTCTTTGACCAAAAACCATTTGCTGTCTCTTCACTTGCAAACCAGCTTCTTCTCTGTACTCAGAATTACTGAAGTCTTGGCGTCTGCTCATCATCCTGTGATCCTGCGCAAAATCACTTAATCTCCCCGTGCATACCCTGGTTTTATTTGTTTACATTTATTTTTATAACGTACGCGTATGTGCGCTTCTGGGAGGGGCGAGGGCTGTGGCTTTGAAAGTGTCCTTTATTTATTTCCGTTTGTCGGGCTTTAACATAGCGCCAACTCGCATGGAAGGGACTGAAGTGCTTTGCATGAGCACCGCTTATATTACACAAGGATCCAGCACCAAGCTGCTTTTTTTTATTTATTTTTATTTTTACTGTTTATCACGCTTTATAATGGCGCCAACTCGCCAGGAAGGGACTGAAGTGCTTTGCATGAGCACCACTTACACTATACCAGTTCCTATTGGTCCGCTGCCATTCCATTGTCTCCAATGGGACTCCAATAATTCCAGAGCTCTATTAACTTTATCCCACTGGGGCGTGGTGACATGCAAAACATGTAGCTATCTGGCGAAAGGCAATGCATGGCAGAAGGGCAAAGCATTGCAACAAAAAACTACTTAAATGTAGGAAGCGAGTGGAAGCTGGAGACAGTAGGCATCAGTGCGTTCAGCCACAGAAATTCTACATCGTGGTGCTTCTTTGTGTTGCAGAATGTAATAACGTTTACGGCCCTGCGAAGGAAGTGCGGCAGTGGCATTGTGCCGCGCTCTTTGAACACCAGAAAACTACCCTTTGTCATGCTAACTTTGACTAAAAACCATTTTCTGTCTCTTCACTTGCACACCTGCTTCCTCTCTGCACTCAGAATTTCTGAAGTCTTGGCGTCGGCTCAACATCCTGTGATCCTGCGCAAAATCACTTAATCTCCCTGTGCCTACCCCAAAACAAGGAGCCAGCTCTGCGCTGCTCTTTATTTATTTCCGTTTCTCGCGCATTCACGTAGCACTAACTGGGGAGAGGTTGTGGCCTTAGGGTTAGCGCTGCCTACTAATACATTTACACATAAAAATGCATCAGTACAATGCTTATATCCGCTTTAAAAAAAATATAGCCTCATCTCCGTATCATAAAAACTAGGAACGGAACAGTCTGTTTTTTTTACTCACAGTACAACATTTTTAGCCTACGTTTATTATCGTTTATCGCGCATTCACGTAGCACTAACTGGGGAGAGGTTGTGGCCTTGGGGTTAGAGCTGCCTACTTTGGAGCTGGGGAACCAGGTTCGAGCCTCTGCGTCTACTCGGCTCAGCTTTCTGTGATTGTGGGCAAATATTTAAATCTCACCGCACCTAACAACTAATGAATGTGTCCTTGTGTAACGTAACTAGTGCTCATGTAAAGCGCTCCAATACCTTCGGGTCGAGTTCACGCTATATTAATCTGCACAAAAAAAAAAAAAAACTCGGCACGAAGGCAGTGAAGTGCTTTGCATGAGCACCACTTACATTACACAGGGACACGTAGCAACAAGTGCATCTGCAGCCGTCTTTACTAACCCCCCACCCTTTCCGTAGTTGCTGTTTTCAACTAACCAATGCTTTTGACACCCCTCCCCTGCCGCACGTCCCCCGCGTGACCACTACGTCCTGCTCCCTTTCCCATTGCTTGGCCATAAAAGGCCAGTTTATGGCCTCGTAGCTATGTGGTGACCTCTCTGAAAGTGGTGCGGCCTGCATTAATGTCTGTGCCACTGATCCAGTTTAAAAAAAATAAAGTACACAATACATAATTTAAACGTGAAAATCCAAGAGCACGTAAAAAAATAGTAAAACAATTTGCCAACACACTCTGTTTAAAATATAAATTAACTCTCACAACAAAATACATATGGATGAGTAAGTCAAGAACCGCCACAATCCAATGTAATGGAGCGCTTCAACACACAATATTTTATTTTGCCGTTGCACCACCAATTTGTACACTAATGTACTCCAATGTCTTATAATTTCTATGTCTTTCTTTGTTTGTGTCTTGTGCCATGTCCCTCCTCAGCGTGTGTTTGTCTTTCACCGTGTCTGTTTTAATTGGGAACTGGTTGCCAAGGAATACAAGGTGCTCATATTAGCTATTTTACCATAACTGGCTGAGGGACTCTGTTTAAATGTTAGCATGGAGGTTTAAACAGTGGGTCTAAAACATTAAATAAACTACTTGACATTAATGGCTGTAAAGCTTCACACCAGGACTAAAACATACTTCCTAAGCTGCTAAGTAATTAATTTGGGGTAGCAAGCCACATTTGCTGTTTTTTATTGTTACTAGATTGGCATAGCCAATAGGTCTCACTTTTGGGACCGTATAAGTATTTAGTTATGCAGCACAATATCCTTGGTGCAACAACATCAACTGTTGCATGGCTAAACACTTATAAGGTCCCAAAGGCGAGACCTATTGGCTATGCCAATGCTTGTTATTGGTTGTCCTAAACACAAAGAAAGTTGGTTAACTATAGAAAGTCGCATGGGGAATCTGAATTCTTCCGCGAGTAATGAATTCTATTGTGTGATCCATGCTGTGTGTAGTTGCCTTAACTTAATGAGAGATTTCAAAGATGCTGAAAACATCACTCAGGTTTTCAATGTGTTGGTCTCTATAGTAGATTTTGTTTTGCATATTATTAACTGCAGTTTGGCGTCATTGTCCTTGCCAAAGAAAATAAGATATGCCCATAGATCCAAGTGCAGTGTCTGCATTGAAACGTCACTGTGTCCATCCTATTCTAACAATTCCTATTTGTTTTGGTTACATCTTAAATGGGCAAAGGGCTGCTCAGTCCTGATACAATAAATGTCTTATGAGTTTCATAGAAATGCCTACAAAGGTGCTACTTTTTGAGTTACTCTTCTCTTTTGGGGATCTAAAATGTAAATTGGTTCAGGCTGGACAAATTACTGAATCTTTGAACTTCTCTGAGAATACTGCTGGTTAGTCCCAAGCGGAATCCTGATGACCGCTAGAGACTGGACTGAGCCAGTCTAGACCTGCTCTTGTTGTCCCTCTGGATCTTGGAACTTCACTGAAAACATCACCCCTTGTTCCCATGCCAAACAAAGATGGCCTCAAGAAAAGGACTTCGCCCACCCTTTTCCTCCTTGGCACGGTCACGATTCTTGGTAGGTGTGTACCAACGAAAAGCCAATCTGCACCTCCTGCACAAATTGTGTATTTTTAACTTTTTTAAATATAGCTATAATTGTTGTATGTGGTCTAGCTTATGTGAGGCTTCAGCACTTTGAATTTTTTTTTCTCCTGCCTTCTTTTTATCCATGCATTTTTTTTTAAAACTCTTCAATGCGTAACATTTTTGTTTCTTTATAAATTAACTGGCTAGTTGCTTCTTTTTATTATTTAATAGGGAAGGGCACATACATAGCTTTAAATAAAGTACAGCAATTTGAATGGGGACACTGAATAATCAATGGGGATGGCTTTACCTTCTTAATTTGATCTCTTGCTTTGCCTTAACTAGGGAGTGACATGAATGTTTTTATTTATTTTAATATCCTTTTCCTACTATGAGGAAAGACTGTACTGTTCTCTCTCCTCCCCGTCCATCTCTCCTGCAGTAGGAGGTGAGGGCACCCTGCTTGCTTGGGACCTATCGTGTTGCTGTCAGATCAAGATAGGCCACTGCTTTTATGCCTCCAATTCTTTTCTGGAGGAAAGGTCAGTTGACCAGCTTCGAATTTGTACATTTTCCTAATGTTATGCAATAAAATGGGGGATAAATATCCGATGTAATTGAATGCTAGAAAACCTTAACACGCTAGGAAAGAAATGTGGTCCAATGACTAAAGTTTTCAGTTTTGGAACCTAAGGAGTGGTGGTCTAATCCTGGGTTCGGCACTTGACACAAAATTCTGAGATTCTGCGCAAATCATTTAGGGGCCGTTTACAATATCGGTCGGAAAGCCTCCGACCTTGGGTCAGAGGCTTTCCTACTTAGATTCTGTTTCACTTCCAACCGCCTAACTACAATTTAGGCAGTTGGAAGTGAAACCGCCCGGTTATTCAGGCTGGATTTGTCGGCCAGTCGGAGACAGGCCCGTTATCCATATGGACGGCACTTTACACCGTCTGGATTACGATGCTTAGTTTCTGGCAGGCTTTCCATGCTGGGCTTTCTGACATGGAAAGCCTGTCGGAAAGAGTTTGGGGGCTCCTAGCAGGGCCCCTTTCTGTTTGTGGCCTCCGGTTGGGGGCCGAGGGGTTAATCCCTGCACCATGTGATAGGCACGCAGAGTGCCTGCCACGCGGTGCAGGGATGAACAAAATCTCCGATTTCCCTATGGGAGCTTGTGCTACGGCCGGTTTACAGCCATAGCACATGCTCCCATAGGGAAATGTGAGTAGGCAACTGCACCATGTGTGGTTGCTACATAATTGGGCAGACCAGAGGTCGGTCGGACCCCTTTCCGTGACTGTTTTGGGTAAATGCAAGTTCGCCCGACATTGTAAAAAGCACCTTAATTGCTATGTGCCTAAAAATTACAAATGTGTGAAATGCTGTTCAGATGTGCCAGTCCCCACGTGATATACACGATCTTACATCGTATACCACTGTACAGCGCTCTACTGCTTTTCAGCTATATAATTACTAACGCATACATACATATATGTATGTATGTATGTATGTAACACTAAAAGAGCAAATGTTCCCTTTTCCCAAGTTTGAAGAGAAGACCCAAGACTAGTGAATCAGATAAAATAAATCTGTGATCTAAATGTATAAGAACGACAATAAATTTCCAAGTTGCTAAAGTACAAAATCATGTGTGAAGAAAAACAAATGTAAATATATAAAATCAAACAATATTAAAAAGGAATGCTTATAAAAATGAGTTTATTAAAAAGTTTTAACAATGATACCACAAAATTCACTGTAAGTGATTAGCTAGAGCACACTGTTTTTACATTATTAAAAAACATTTGTCAATTTACAAATATTACAAAAAAGAAAAACAAACTGTTGACGCGGCGTTTCGGTGATAAAGTATTTCGTCACCTTCAGGACAATAGAGCAATTTAAAAATCTGAATAACAATAAAAACACTGTTAGAAGCAAAGAACATTCCTTTTTTCTACAAATAACGAGAACATACATTTTTTTAGCAGCTTAGAAAAATAGTTCTCATTGAACTTTTATCAAGCTATATCACGGTTATTTACAGTATCTGAGGATTCTACTGGTTATTTTAAGATTTTCTTTAAAAAAAATATATAGCAGCACCATAAAACTGCCTCACATGAATTATTTAGTATGAATATTAATTTTAACACGACATACCTTTTGGTCGTGACTCTGTAGCCTCTAGATTATCATATTTGGCTATCAGGGGGAATCAATTTCCCATGTGTCGTCTTTAACGACCTTGAGGACACTGTTGCTGCTCCTGAAAGGGTATGATAACACTAAAATCATAACCTCTTCTCAGACCTTTTTATTCAAAAAAGTTTTACAAGGGAACTCTGAATTAGTCCACCCACCTGTATACTCTGTATTTCTTTAAAAACCCATATTATTAAATTATGGGTCTCCTTTTCAGTGTGTTACACCGTAAATAGCTGTACAAAAAATGGTTACACATTAGTCAGTCACTTTTCTTAGTCTCTGGTTTAGCTGAAATATTAATGAAGCAAACCTCATTGAAAAAGACATCTGCCCACCTGTATAATCCACTATTTCTTTGCAGACTTGGACTGTTGATGGTCCCCTTTATTTAAAAAAAAAAAAAAGTTCAATTCACTGTAAAGTAGGAAAATAAGAGACCTTGGCTTATAAACTACCCATTGTGGTCGTGTTCCCTATCATTTCTAGTTCTCATTGCGATTTCTCACCTTATTCAATTTATGAGATTTGTAGAATATATTAATTGACGGAATCCAGGAAAGTGGATCTCTGGACAACCTTTTGCCTAGAAAAATAGACCCGCTATTATAATGGAACCACCTCTTGAAACAAATATAATAAGTATAGCAACAGCCCGATGAGTTTTAAACTTGCCTCACAGGCCAGGCGTTTTTAAATTCAAGCCTTTGTATGTGGAGTCTGCAGTCCCCAGAGAGTGAGACAACCCCAAATATCTACGATTGACTCTAGTTAAAAAAAGGAATTATCACAAATTGTTTTAAACAGAATTTTTCGAGTCTGTCTTACCGATATTATAATTACCAAAAAATTCATACGGATCATTGTTATCATTATCTGGATATTTTGAAAGACATCATCCCTCCAGCCAGAAAAATAATATCCCTTTTGGCCAATTCCTAAGGGTACGACTAAATTGTACAAGCCTAAAGGATTTTGAGTTTCATGCAAAAACACTCACTAGAAAATTTACAGATAGAGGATACCCAAAGAAGCTAGTCAAAAAGGCATATAAACGAGCTAAATATTATAATAGGGATAGTCTATTTGTGCCAAAGAACAACGAAATAAATCGGTAAATTGCTTGTGTAGCTAATTTCAATAGCATAAGCAACAAAATAAAAAAATCTGATTAACAGGAATTGCCATTTGTTAAATGATGGTAACTCAACGCCACTGCCGAAACCACTTTTTTCACCTATCCGGTCAGTAAAGAAAAGACACAGTTGCAGACAATTGATGGCTCATGCCCAAAGGGGAACGTTCCCTGCAGTTCCTGTAATAATTGCGGTAATATTGTTAAGGGAACCACAGTTGCGTATAATAATATCACTCATCAGAAAAGGCTGGTGAACTGCCGTACTAAAAATGTCATTCATCTTATCCAGTGCCCGTGCGGCAAAGGTTACATTGGGGAAACTGCAAGGGAAATGAGGATAAGATTAAATGAACACAAGTCTGCCATTCGCTCAAAGCGTAAAAATGCCCCCTTAGTGGAGCACTGGATAGAAATGAATCCTAAAATAGAGGGTCTAAAGTGGTGTATATTTGAAGTAATACAAACAAATATAAGAGGCGGAGACCTAACAGCCAAGAGAAAGAAAAGGGAACAGTTCTACATGTCTAAACTTAACACCTATAGGGGTGGACTAAACAGTAGGGAGGAATGGGAAAGAATTATTTAGGAACATCATATATTTTCCCTATTTCTCTATAGATGTCTGTGATATAGTTACGCCCTAGTGGCACCGTAGGTTAGATGTAGAAGAGGTATATTTCTAAGAATATAGATCTGTAATAGAACCCATTACCTTTATATCATACTGACCAAACATGTTGTAGATGGTTTACATGGAAATGGTATAAAAAGGGTGACAAAGGTGGAAATATGCATGATTAATAACAGATCAAACGAGATAAATAATGAAACTGCACGAACTAAATAGAGAGATCTAGATGCAGATCTAACCTCGATCGCACACTACAAAATGGCCGCCATGGTTTTTTGACTGTGAATAATATGGAAATGGTGGACCCGTTTACAATGTTAGATAGCACAATCTTATACTACATAGTAACATGAAACTGTACAAGTTAGGACAAACAAGAGGTCAAGATTTAACACAACGTTTAGAATAGAATTGAGGCTCACATATGCAGAGTAGGTTAACAGCCCAGCATTCACACACTCTAAGATGGCCGCTCCCTTTCCTAAACAAGCATTGGCATAGCCAATAGGTCTCGCTTTTGGGACATTATAAGTGTTTAGCCATGCAACAGTTGATGTTGCACCAAGGATATTGTGCTGCAGAATTAAATACTTATAAGGTCCCAAAGGCGAGACCTATTGGCTATGCCAATGCTTGTTTTAAGATGTATCAGTGTAGCAGATTAGTCGGTCGGGGAGTTTTCTTGAGACCTGGAGCAGTGGAATCTCTGCCGCCCTCTAGGCTCTCGGGCCTGCGTGTTGTTGTCACGTGGCCCTCAATGAAATGTGATATCTGAAGCTGATCTTAGCAGCGCACGTGGAGAACACAGTCCTGAACGAGCAGAGTGCCCCCGCATCCTGCCCGCTGGCATCGAGTCTTGCCCTCCGCACACTTCTGCACTCGTGGAGAACGCTGATGTCTGAACACCTTTCACTTCTGGAAAAGCTTACTGCCAACACAACTTTCTGCTCGCAGCAAATGTTGATGTCTTGGCGTCTCTTCACTTGCAAAAAAAAAACAAAGGTTAATGTCTGCACACCTCTCTGCTTGCTTCAAATCGTGCTGTCTGCACGCTTTCCACTTGCGTGGAATCCTTCTCTAGTCCCATCTGACCACTCTTGTGGAATCTCACTCCGCGCACCTTTCCTCTGCGGAGATTCCTACTTCCCACTGTGGATATTCGTTCTGTCTACACCTTTCGTCGTGCAGCGATCCTATCCGCACACCTTTCCTCTGACGAGATTCCTCCTGTCCACGCCTTTCCTCTCCCGGAGATTGCTACTGTCCATGCAAGAAACGCACCCTTCCGCTGGAGGAGATTCTTGCAGTCCAAGCACCTTTCGTCTGGCGGAGATTCCTATCCTTCCTTACACCTTGCTTGTACTCACACCTTGCTTCTTGTACTCACACCTTGCTTCTTGCGAGCTTCCTGTCCTCACACCTTGCTTCCCGTCCTCACACCTTGCTTCTTGCAGTTTGCTGCCGCGCGCACACATTCCTTCCCGCGCGCAGTCCTGCCGCCCAAGGATGCGCCTCTCCAGCTGGCATCGGCGGCCGCCTCGGCTGGGCGTGCACTGGGTGATGGCGCAGGGTACACACACGCGCCAGCAGGGCCGGTGTTAATGCACTGAGTGAGCCAAGTGTTTCTGCCCCGCCCGCGCCCCCTCCGCTCACAACAAACAGCGGCAGCCTGCTGCCGTGTAACCCAAGCCCGGCCATTGTTCACCGCGGCCAAGGGCTGGCTATATTTGACTCACGGTGGGTGCGTGAGTGTATACCCCCTAGCGCCATTCCGCACGTGCCCCGCATTGCTGGCACAGAGGCCAGGGTAGTCCTGCACCTTGGCTCCCAAAGCCTCCACCCCCCGAGTACGGACAGTAAATGCCTGACATGCACCTTTCGCGGGCTCTACGTAAAACCTCTTGGTATCTTTTGTAGAAAGTATAGTACTTGTTTATATAAAGAGCAAAATAGTTACGTGACCAGTAGGGGCAAATTAATGACCGACCTAAGATATGAAATGTTAACGAGTAAAAAAAGGAAAAAGTGGGTTTGCGAATACAACTGAAAGGTGTGCGAGGACTTGAACAATAATCATCTCTATATAAGTAGCGGCCCAAACCGTCCTTCTATCGCTTGTTAGCGCTGTGAACAAGTATTTCTTTTACCCAATTCAACAAGAGAGGAGCGGGGGCGAGCGAGCGCGGCAGCCTGCAGAGCTGACCAGACACTCGTGCGTCATGGCCTTTTGCCTGCGATTACACGCACGGCAGGCATGTGTTTCCAATTATCGCGCCCGCGTCTGGGCACGATAATGGGAAACAGATGTCGGCCCTGCGCGCGTAACCGCAGGAAAAAGGCCATGACGCACGAGCGTCTGGTCAGCTTTTCAAACTCCCTAACTATAAGTCTCGCAGAACAGCGCTTGCGCGCTACTCGAGGCTCGACCTAAAAAAGAATGGGACAGTATGGAGGTGCTCCAGCTACATGTGTAAGTAGTTGAGCGTGATGTCATAACCCTGCGACAATAGGTGCAAGAGCTATAAAAGAAGAGGCCAGGCCCAACTCCAATGTTGATCACTTGACTGCAGGATAGCGACACGGACGGTCGTTTCCCACTCTATATCCATAGGTGAGTGACCCGCAAATGCGTAAAGGGGCATTTTTAGCCTTCATAAGATATAACAAATAGTAATTTAAACCTGGGAATACGTATCTAGATTTTTAACAGCCAATTTAATATTTAACTTTGGTGTTGTTGAGTTTAACACTTGACATCATTTAAAATGAGGAGAACATAGAGTTTAGAGAGTATAATATAACATGTTTTCTCAAAGGTAGTTGAAGACATGGTAGTTTTGTAGGGGATTAACAACATCCAATACTGTTAATCTATCATGAGTATAGATCATGGTATCCAGATAACAATGATCCGTATGAATTTTTTGGTAATTATAATATCGGTAAGACAAAGACTCGAAAAATTCTGTTTAAAACAATTTGTGATAATTCCTTTTTTTAACTAGTCAATCGTAGATATTTGGGGTCGTCTCACTCTCTGAGGACTGCAGACTCCACATACAAAGGCTTGAATTTAAAAATGCCTGGCCTGTGAGGTAAGTTTAAAACTCATCGGGCTGTTGCTATACTTATTATATATGTTTCAAGAGGTGGTTCCAATTATAATAGCGGGTCTATTTTTCTAGGCAAAAGGTTGTCCAGAGATCCACTTTCCTGGATTCCGCCAATTAATATATTCTACGAATCTCATAAATTGAATAAAGTGAGAAATCGCAATGAGAACTAGAAATGATAGGGTACACGACCACAATGGGCAGTTTATAAGCCAAGGTCTCTTATTTTCTTACTTTACAGTGAATTGAACTTTTTTTTTAAAATAAAGGGGACCATCAACAGTCCAAGTCTGCAAAGAAATAGTGGATTATACAGGTGGGCAGATGTCTTTTTCAATGAGGTTTGCCTCATTAATATTTCAGCTAAACCAGAGACTAAGAAAAGTGACTGACTAATGTGTAACCATTTTTTTTGTACAGCTATTTACGGTGTAACACACTGAAAAGGAGACCCATAATTTAATAATATGAGTTTTTAAAGAAATACAGAGTATACAGGTGGGTGGACTAATTCAGGGTTCCCTTGTAAAACTTTTTTGTATAAAAAGGTCTGAGAAAAGGTTATGATTTTAGTGTTATCATACCCTTTCAGGAGCAGTAACAGTGTCCTCAAGGTCGTTAAAGACGACACATGGGAAATTGTTTCCCACCCCGATAGCCAAATATGATAATCTAGAGGCTACAGAGTCACGACCAAAGGTATGTTGTGTTAATAATAATATTCATACTAAATAATTCATGTGAGGCAGCGTTATGGTGCTGCTATATATATTTTTAAAGAAAATCTTAAAATAACCAGTAGAACCCTCAGATACTGTAAATAACCGTGATATAGCTTGATAAAAGTTCAATGAGAACTATTCTTCTAAGTTGCTAAAAAAAAGTGTTCTCGTTATTTGTAGAAAAAAGGAATGTTCTTTGCTTCTAACAGTGTTTTTATTGTTATTCAGATTTTTAAATTGCTCTATTGTCCTGAAGAAGGTGACAAAATACTTTTATCACCGAAACGCCGCGTCGACAGTTTTTCTTTTTTGTATTTGTAAATTGGGAAATGTTTTTTAATAATGTAAAAACAGTGATCTCTAGCTAATCACTTACAGTGAAGTTTGTGGTATCATTGTTAAAACTTTTTAATAAACTCATTTTTATAAGCATTCCTTTTAATATTGTTTGATATATATTTACATTTGTTTCTCTTCACACATGATTTTGTACTTTAGCAACTTAGATATTTATTGTTGTCCTTATACATTTAAATCACAGATTTATTTTATCTGATTCACTAGTCTTAGGGTCTTCTCTTCAAACTTGGGAAAAGGGAACGTTTGCTCTTATGTTGATCTATACCCATCCCTTTTCCGAGGATCAGGGTACCTCCCTTATATTGTGACAGACTGTATGTAACACTCATGATGCAGGAGATGCAATTAAATTAATTTGAAGAAGTAGAAAATTTAAAACCAATGCAAATGCATAAATATATTTCACAGTTTGCATAAATAACGACTCTTTGTACTAAACTCAGCATGTTGGACACAGGTTCACTCTCACCTAGGATCTCGTCTTGACCTCTAAACAGATTTTAGTTTCTTCCCACCACCCTCCGGTCATCCCACACCCCTCGTTCTTTATAATTGTTTCCTGTCATAAGTATATAATCTGTAGGAAATTTGTAGGACACTGGACGTTTTAAACACTTGTTTGTATTTGCAACTTCTGCATGTGTTCATGCTTCAATTTTTTTTATTTTCTTCCACATGTTTCTTTTGGACTCTTTTTGTCATCTTTCCTGTATCTTGTAACCATTTGACTACTTGTATTGTACAACTTCAATACATATTACGCAGTGCTGTGGGTAAAAAATGTTAGAAATACAAATACCTCAGGCCCCAGTAGTCATGGGCCCAGGCACTGGAGCAGGGCCGCACAGGATGCACACATGTAAAGCTACCCACCGGCATCCCCTCACACAGCCTCTGGGCTCATCTGTCTTTTTCGGGTAGTGCGCCACCGGCTCAAGAGGAGCTGGGGGGGGGGGGGACCCCCGCCAGACAAGGCAGGAGGGCAGTCTCGGGCTCACGGTCTCAAACTGCTGATCCCTGCTATTTGTGTTTGTGTGTGTATATATACATACACACGTCTACATATGTACACTGTGCATTTATATTTAGACATGATGAAATATGCATCAAGGTATGTAGATGAGGTTGTCTTTATACATGTGTCTATTGTCTGTGTCATACATGGAGCTATTCTTCCATTTAAAAACAGATGTTAATACAGGGAGAGGAATAAATTGTATTCTTGGCCACAAGATACATGTATGTATCAGACCATGTAAATATTGCTGCTTCTTTGTATATATGGATGTGTATATATAGAGTGACTTATGGCTGGTATTAAAACATTACTAAGTGTTATACGGTTTTTTGTATATGTGTGCATACACATTACCACAAATTTAGATGTGTGGGTATGTCCCATCCTTCCTCTAACTCTTCACAAACCTATCTGACTGCTAAGAACTCCCAAACGTTCTTTTCAAACTTCCACCTTTTTTTTTTTTTGTCCAATTTACCCAACTAACAGCTGCACATGTTTACTACTCTCAATAACCACTCACAACTTCCATTTTCTAATCCGCTTCATTTATTCTAGCTCTACTCGATACACGAGAACTTGAGCCCAAACTTTATAAATTTACCACAGCTGATGGACAGCGGAAAAAATGAAGCATGTTACTAATATGCTAACTGTTTAACTCTAATCTTGGGTTCCAGAGGCGTGTGCTACTTGCTGCAAAGCGCTTTAACGCTTCGTCAGGGGTATTAAGCGCTATATAAATATAATTTACAAAAAAAGGGCAGGGTTTTGCCCAGTAACTAGTGTTTTCACATCCCTCGAAGATGCGTTCACCTGTCAGTGTGAGGCTGCTTTCATTCATATCTAGGAAGGTCGAAACAGAAAACTGGGCAATTTTCGCTGTACAAATAAAATTAAGAAGCCTCGAAACCTGGATACAGTGGTATTCTCTTTTGTACCTGTGTGAAATGGAAACACAAACCTGAATATAAAATACCAAAATAACTTGCAGGATTGAACTAGAACAAGGATACTCTCTCTCTTATCCCCACCGGCTCAACTGGGAAAAACATTTTTCTACACGTCCCCTGCAATATAGAGTACGTCGACTTGTCACTTCACATGTAAACAAGCACTGGCAAAGGCAGTAGGTCTCGCTCTTGTCAATGTTTTTGCCATGTTGTACAGCAGGGTGAAAGAAAAAAAAATGCTATGATGTGGCCAGCACAGGCAATGTCTTTTTTAAATACATTTTCTTCTATCAGCCTGTACAACATGGCAAAAAAAATTGAAATTTTTTTAAAAAGCACTGTAACATGGCCAACGCTTGCCATGCGTTTTTTTTTTTTTTTTTAGGTCTAGCATGGGCTGCGCATGCGCTGTCTCTTCGACACATACCGTATCTAATCTGTGTGCATTGTGCATGCCCATTGTTTTTCATTGGTTCCTTGTAGTGTCCCTCGTACAATCTTGCTTTTCTATGGTCCCACCTCACGCTTCGGTGCTTTTTGCCCCTTTCCCCGTCCCCTACCCCTCCCGACGCGTTACTTGTGTAAGAAAGGTGGCAACCCTAACGGGCTACGCGGGTTTGTTGCCATGTATTTTATCTAATACAGGTTTCCTGCGGATTAAGGACCCTATACATGCAAAGTGTTGTGACACATGCAGTGTCTCTTAGCAACAGCGAAAATATGCAGTGATGTGATAATTTGGAAAGTAGGCATCCATAAAGCAGAAAGGCGGAGAGGGCGACTGAACTATTGTGAATTAAGCAGACCAGTTTTATACCGTGACCATTCGCTCTAATCAAGCACACGCCATACGAAAACATGCAATTAAAAAATCTTGCAGTGTATCCCATAGTTATGTCTTAGAATACTAATTCCTGAGCTGCGCCTTCAATTTGCGATTGTACAAAGTTTTAGCATTCTAAATAAATTCACAGAGGTGCGCATACAAGCGTGCAGCAGGGGAGACAGGCTAATGCTTACTTTACTTATATGTGGACATTTGGCATTTTTGTATGCTATAGCTCAACCCATATTTTACAGAGACTCTTCTTTGGCTAATCGTATCACATTGTCCGTTTTGCCAAGGATAAATGCCCTTTGTGTGAACATCTATATCTTTTATCTGTGTGTTTGTTTTGTGACCATAGGGCAGTGGCACGTGAAGTAACATTTGATGTTCTAGCACCCAGAATAATGTTGCATGCCTAAACACTTTAATGGTCCCAAAGGCGAGACCTATTGACTATACCAATGCTTGTTTTTTTTTGCCGAGTGGGGGTGGGAAGCAGCCCAGAGGGAGGGGGTGGAGGCGAGAGCAACAATATAGACAGCGGATGGGGCACGAGGAAGAGCAACCATACTGACCCCTGGTTGGTACAAGCAATAACACGGACAGAAGGTGGGGGCAAGCAGCAACACGGACTACAAGTGGGATGGGGGGGGAGAGCAACAATATGACAGCAGGTGAGGGCATACAATGACATGGACAGCAGGTGGGGGCAAGCAACAACACACAGTGGGTGGGGCAAGTACCACTAAGAGGGAAGCGCCATGGAGGATGTCAGGGTGGGTAACCGAAGCAACACACAGAATGAATATATGAGGGAGACTGCTGGAAAAGAAATGCGCTCTAGTTGAGTCCTTGGACAAAAAGAAAAAAAAAGTAGTGCCCGATTAAGGGAGCACTGGAAGGCACAAGTACTTGGCCCATGCTCAAGGGGATGGACAATCGCAAGAAGTGGAAGTGAATGCCGCACGTGTCAACTTATGAAAAGCAAGCAAATAAAGGGGACCATGAAGACTACCAATGGTAACCAGTAGGCGGCTTCTGAGCTCTCTGTATGTAAATAAAATGTCTCACAAGTGACTGCACATGCGCTGTCTCGGGCAAGACCTAAAAAGCATAAGGGGGGCAAGAACGCAGCTCCTTACCTTCATGGACCAAATGAGCTGAAGGATAAAGCAACAGTATATTTTTCATTTCACCTCGAAGGCTTTGCATATAATTAAGTATTTAAAGCTGTCATTGTCTGATCCTTTGTGCTTCCCTCCCACACCACACTTCCACGAGTTTAAGAAATATTTTAACTGAAAATATCGATTACTCGGTTACTCTTGCGTGAGCAAATTTACACTCTACAAGTTAAACTTTCTTTGACAAGTGCTTTTACTGCGCACTAATTTAGTCAGCTTTTTAGATTTTTAATAAGCACATCATGACTACTTGCTGTTATTTTATTTAATGCATAGTTGACTAAAATCACTGCATACAAGTACAGTCACAGGTTCTTTAAACACAAACCTGCTACTACAAATTGACACAACGGCGACTTTCTCTCCACTCTGGATTTAAAGGACGCCTACTTTCATATTCCCATTCACCCCGCTCACAGGAAATATCTCAGGTTTGTGGTAGACGGTCAACACTACCAATTCAAGGTCCTCCCATTCGGGGTGACTACAGCACCCAGAGTCTTCACCAAGTGTCTTGCAGTAGTTGCGGCCCACTTACGAAGACAGCACATTCATGTCTTCCCTTATCTAGACGACTGGCTCATAAAAGCCAAGTCACACAGCAGTTGTGTGCAACACACACCCACACAAAACAATCCAACTGCTTCACAACTTGGGATTCACTGTAAACCTCATCAAATCCCACCTCCAACCCTCCAGCATACAACAATATCTAGGGGCTACAATAGACACTTCAAAAGCTCTAGCGTACCCCAACCCAGTCAGGATAAGCACCATACAAGCTCTAATAGCAAAATTTCAGCCTCAACACTCACTACCAGCGCGAGTGTTCATGCAACTAATCGGGATGATGGCCGCTTGCATTCTCATCGTCCCTTATGCAAGACTCCAAATGCGTCCCTTACAGGAGTGTTTGGCACGTCAGTGGAACCAGGCTCACGGTCAACTAACAGATCTGGTGTTGGTAGACGACCGCACCCATCGCTCTCTGCAATGGTGGGACACACAAAACCTTTCCAAAGGGAGGCCGTTCCTCGACCCGGTTCCACAGATAGTGCTAACAGCAGACGCATCGCTCACCGGCTGGGGAGCTCATCTTCAAACCCATACCATTCAGGGCATATGGACCCCTCAACAAAAGCAATTCCACATAAATTACCTGGAATTGTTGGCAATCTTCCTAGCGTTAAAATCTTTTCAACTCCACCTCGTAAGCAAAGCTGTCCAAGTCTGTACAGACATGACCGCAATGTATTACATACCAAAAACGGGGGACACACTCTCTGCAGCTTTCACACCTAGCTCCAAGCATATGGAGATGGGCCATTCCTCAAAACATATATCTCCTTGCAGAACACCTCCCAGGAGTACACAATCAAATGGCAGATCTACTCAGTCGCCAAACAAAGCAGATCCACGAATGGGAACTTCATCCTCAAGTTCTGCTTCCATTCTTTCAAATGTGGGGCCACCCAGAAATAGACCTGTTCGCCACACACCAAAACGCAAAATGCCCAGGCTTCGCATCCAGGTATCCACACCCATTGTCCAAAGGCACTGCGCTATGGATGAACTGGTCAGGCAAATTTGCTTGCGCTTTTCCGCCTCTCCAGCTCATTCCGCTAGTGGTTCGGAAGCTCAAACAGCATTCCCTCACAATGATCCTGATTGCTCCAACATGGGCCCGACAGCCATGATTCACAACCCTCTTGGAACTATCAGTAGTTCCTCATCAAAAGCTACGCTTCTCACTCAGAACCATGGAGAGATAACGCATCCAGATCCCAGTCAGCTCAACCTGGCGATCTGGCACCTGAAATCTTAGTTTGGCTACCTTAATCTCCCCCCAGACTGCATGAACATCATTAAAGAGGCTAGACGTCCTACCTCTAGAGCCTGCTATGCTGCAAAATGGAAAAGATTTGTAATTTACTGTACAAATAACAAAATCAACCCACTAGATGCTTCTATTCAAAACATCATCTGTTACCTTTTACATCTACAACAATGTAACCTAGCGTATACATCCATTAGACTACATCAGACCCTTTCCCGCACCACATCTTCAACAAAGCCAGCAGCTCCATCGCACCCCACCTGTGCAACATAATCAACCTCTCCTTCGAGACCGCGACCTTCCCAGAGAGCTGGAAACACGCAGAGATCAACGCCCTACTCAAAAAACCCAAGGCGGACCCGAGAGACCTCAAGAACTTCCGGCCCATCTCTCTGCTTCCGTTCCCAGCCAAGGTCATCGAGAAGATCGTCAACAAACAGCTAACCCGATACCTCGAAGAAAACAGCATCCTGGACCCATCCCAATCAGGGTTCCGCAGCAACCACAGCACTGAGACTGCCCTCATCGCCGCCACCGACGACATCAGGATCCTGCTGGACAATGGTGAGACCGCAGCCCTCATCCTGCTGGACCTCTCCGCCGCCTTCGACACTGTCTGCCACCGCACACTACGCGCACGCCTCCACGACGCAGGGATCCGAGACAAGGCCCTGGAATGGACCACCTCCTTCCTCGACGGCAGAACCCAGAGAGTCCGCCTCCCACCCTTCCGATCCGAAGCCTCCGAGATCATCTGCGGCGTACCCCAGGGATCGTCCCTCAGCCCAACACTGTTTAACATCTACATGGCCCCGCTCGCACGCATCGCCAGACAACACGACCTCAACATTATCTCCTACGCCGACGACACTCAACTGATCCTCTCCCTCACCAAGGACCCCTCGCCGCCAAAGCCAAACTCCATGAAGGAATGAAGGCCGTCGCCGATTGGATGAAGATCAGCCGACTAAAGCTGAACACGGACAAAACGGAGGTCCTCATCCTCGGCTCCAACCCCTCAGCCTGGGACGACTCCTGGTGGCCAACGACGCTGGGAGCAGCCCCCACACCCACCGACCACGCACGCAACCTGGGAGTCATCCTCGACTCAACGCTCTCCATGGCCAAGCAAGTCAACGCAGTCTCCTTCTCCTGCTTCAACACCCTCCGCATGCTTCGCAAGATCTACAAGTGGATCCCGACAGACACAAGAAGAACAGTCACCCAGGCCCTCGTCAGTAGCAGACTGGACTATGGGAACGCCCTCTACGCGGGAGCCCCGGCCAAGCTCATCAAGCGACTGCAACGCATACAAAACGCCTCCGCACGACTGATCCTCGACGTACCACGCCACAGCCACATCACCCCCACTTGAGGAACCTGCACTGGCTCCACGTCGACAGGAGGATCACCTTCAAACTCCTCACCCACGCACACAAGGCACTCCACAAAACTGGCCCAGCCTACCTCAACAGACGACTCTTCTTCTACGTCCCCAACCGCCAGCTCCGCTCCGCCGACCTCTCCCTCGCCACCGTCCCCCGCATTCGAAGAACAACCACCGGCGGCAGATCCTTCTCGCACCTCGCCGCCAAGACCTGGAACACCCTTCCACTAAGCCTACGAAAGACCCAAGACCTGCTGACCTTCAGGAGGCTACTCAAGACCTGGCTGTTCGACCAGTAGCAGCATTCCCCCCCCCCTTCCCTCTCCCCAGCGCCTTGAGACCCTCGCGGGTAAGTAGTGCGCTCTACAAATTCTGTGATTGATTGATTGATTGATCTCGCTGCAATAGCAGCCTATCTCCAAAACAGACAACACTTGTCTTTGTTTAGGGTACCAGCTATCAAAGCATTTATGGAAGGACTTAAAAGAATAATTCCACCTAGAGTTCCACCCTCTCCAGTATGGAACCTAAATGTGGTACTGACCAGACTCATGGGTCCCCCATTTGAACCTATGCATAAATGCGAACTACAATTTCTCACTTGGAAAGTAGCCTTCCTGATGGCGATCACCTCTCTCAGAAGAGTTAGTGAACTCCAGGCATTAACCATACAAGAACCATTTCTCCAAATACATCATAACAAAGTGGTTCTTAGGACTAGCCCAAAATTTCTACCTAAAGTCGTCTCTGCTTTCCACCTTAACCAGTCTGTAGAGCTCCCAGTCTTATCCCCTCTACTAGACTCAGTAGCAGAACGAGCTCTTCACACAAAAAGAGCCATACTTTACTACATTAAAAGAACAAAATCCTTTAGAAAGACTAAACCACTTTTTGTGGCTTTCTCCCCACCTCATAAAGGCAATCCTATCTCAAAAACCGGGATTGCAAGGTGGATTGTTAAATGCATCCAGATATGCTATGCCAAAGCTAAACGCACCTTAACCTTTCCCCCAAGGCTCACTCCACACGTAAACTAGGGGCATCTATGGCATTCTTAGGGAACATTCCCCTAGATGACATCTGCAAAGCAGCAACTTGGTCTACACCACACACGTTCACAAAACACTATTGTGTAAACGTGCAAGCAAAACAGCAAGCTAGTGTGGGCCAGGCTGTATTAAGAACACTTTTTCAAACCGCTGAAACAGATACAGGTAGCCACCGCTAACGAGGTAACTGCTGTATAGTCTATGCACAAGTATACGATCTACAGCTCATATGCCTTGAACGGAAAATGCTACTTACCAGTATGCATATGTTCTTGGCATGTAGAGCTGTAGATTCGTATACGCCCACCCGCCTCCCCGAATACCTCTATCTGTTCCAGTACTATCTTACTTAGATACATTACACATGGACATCTTTTTCTATTTCTTACTAACCCCATCATAACCCTCCATGGCAAAATAATCTGGAGATGAAGTCGATGCCCATGCGCTCTGTCGTCCTAAGGAGGTGTCACCTACCTCGTGACTACAAAGACTTCTTCCAAGACAAAAACAAAGTGCAAACATCCAAGCCCAACACCAGATGGCGATCTATGCACAAGAATACCAATCTACAGCTCTACATGCCAAGAACAGATGCATATGGTAAGTAGCATTTTCCTTCTGTTCAGGCGCCCCCTCGCCTGGGGCAGAGAAGATTGCCATTAGACATCAGGGAATTTTGATTTTGGATGATTTTTTTTAACGCATATGGTTAGCAGTCAATCTATATCCCAATATTGTCCTACCTCTGTGCTGAATGGCTGCACTTATTGGGCTCGGGTCATTTTGCCACCTGGGGAAACCTACCAAATCTAGGCATTTCTGAAAACTAAACACCCGGGGCTGTATAAGGTGGTGGGCCTTGTGTGGGTCCCATGACATTTTCTTACACACAATGCCCTGCAGATCTCAGTACGTAAAGTTCAGAAATCCTACGAGAGCCAGAAAATTTCTACCACCCTTCCTTCCCCCCCACTTGCCCTGATAAAAATGTTATCCCACTTGTGTGGCTAGTCCGAGCGTCCAGGATACAAAAGGCCCTAAAACGCAATGTGAAGAAATCGCCAATAGGGGTAGCTCCAGTGTTTGAACCCGGGATCAGCAGCCACACAGGCAATGCTACCAAACACAGACCTTTCTGAAAACTAGACATCTGGGAAGTCCAGGTTGGTGCCTTGAGTAGATTCCACTACATTTTCTTACCCACAATGCCCTGCAAACCTCAAACTGTGTCTAAAATTGCACATTTTCCTTGCATTTCTATGGTGTAAACTTGCGGAAAGCTCAGAGATCCACAAAATACCTACCACACAGCATTCCCTCACCTGTCCCGATTAAAAAAATACTACCCCACTTGTGTGACTTGTCCTAGTCCCCCCCCCGATAGGCATAAATTAAACCAGGGTCAATGAGATTCGCTCTGCAAGACTCGCATTGACCTTGGTTTGATGCTTGCCTGTCCCATGCACTAGGCCTAGCCACACAAGTGAGGTAGCATTTTCATCAGTACCTTTGGGAAACTGCAGGGCGGTAGGAAATTTGGGGATTCCTGTTGATTCCGGAAGTTTACATTATAGAAATGCAAGGAAAAAATGCAATTTTAGGCGAGGTTTGCAGGACATTGTGGGTAAGAAAAGTTTGTGGGTTACATATGCGGCTAGTTTCCAGCAATTTCTTGTTTTGGTAGGTTTCCCTGGGTGACCGTTGATCCCAGGCCAGTAAAATGCTGCTAACCCCCATTGCCAAATCAGATCATTTTTGTGACAGGAAATGTTGATGTCTCCACTTTTTATTTTGGTGCCTTTCCTGTATCGGGCACTAGGCCTAACCACACAGGTGAGGTACCCTTTCTTTTATATCGGGAGACTTGGAGGAATGGTAGGACATTTGTGGCTCCCTACAAATTCCAGAACTTTCTATCACAGAAATGCGAGGAAAGATTTTTATTTTTTTATTTTTCTTTAGTCACAGTTTGAGGTTTGCAAAGGCTTCTGGGTAAGAGAACTTTTGAGAGCCACGCAAGTCACCCCACCCAGGATTCCCCTGGTGTCTAGTTTTAAAAAAATGTACAGGTTTGCTAGGTTTCCGTAGGTGCTGGCTGAGCTAGGGCCCAAAATACACAGCTAGCCACACTGCAAAAAAGCATGTTTTCAGCGGAAAAAAATGTGATCTGTCCATACTGTGTTTAGGGCCCTTCCCAGTCGCAGTCACCAAGCCTATCCACACAAGGCAGGTACCATTTTTATCGGGAAACATGCAGGAATACAGAATAGTAGAACATTTGTTAATACCAATTGTATTTCTCCGCATTTGTGCCTTCCAAATGTAACGCAGTGTGTAAGTAGGAAGACATTTTGATAAATGCCCTCTGAATCACATGGTAGTATGGATACCCACAAATTCAGAGATGTACAAATAACCACTGCTCAGAAACTCTATACCTGGTGTCCATTTCAGAATTACAAGGTTTCTTCGCCCATTTTTCACTCGTTATATTTTACCATATGAATTGCTCTATACCTGGTACACAATGAAAAACCATTGTACGGTGCAGTTCAGTTGTTGGCTCTGGGTACCTCGGGTTCTTGGAGAACCTACAAACCCTATATAGCCCCTTAATCAGAAGGGTCTAGCAGACTTATTAGTGGTATATTGCTTTTGAAAATTGGCCATCCTGAGAAGAAGTTCCAAATGAAAATGTTACCACAAATGGCAGTTTTTTTTTTTTTTGGTACTCAATTTCAATATTCTTTCATTTCAATAGTTAGTCTTTGGAGAAACCTTGAGGGATCTACACAATTGACCCCTTGCTGAATTTAGTCTACTTTTCAGAAATCTATAGCTTTCCTGGATCACCCATGGGTGTCAGCCTGGTTTCTGTCACAAACTGGTAGTTGGTTGAAAACAGAACAATTTGGAAAAACTGGCAACTGCTTTAAAAATACTAGAACTGTGGTAAAAAATAGTTTTTTGATTCAGCTCTGCATGTTCCTGATAGCCAGGAAAATTGTGAGTTTAGCACAGCAAATCTTTCATTGATGCCATTTATAGGAGAAAAAAACTGAAGCTTTTCTGTGGTGCACTTTTTTTCCCCTAGAAACCCACAATTGTGCTGTTTTGGGGGTATTTTCTTAGCCCACTCCAGGGAATCCACAAACCCTGGGTACCTTTGTAATACCAGGATGTTGGGGGGGGAAAAAAGGACACACATTTGGCGTGGATTTCTTGTGAGGAAAAAATGTTATGGAGGCCTAAGCGCGAACTACCCCAAATAGCCAAAAAAGGGCTTGGCATTCTAGGGGGAAAAGCCTATTAACGAAAGAGATTAACAACTATTCTACATCAGACTGCAACGTATGGCTTCATAAATGTCTTGTTGCTGGGGAAAAGGAATTGTTCAAATAGCTAGCTATCATTTTGCATGGGACTCTGAAATGTCCTTGCCAAGAGCAGTGCCCATAGCAAAAAAAAAAATTATGTACATACAATTCTCTCTGGTGAGCCGCTGATCATCAACCCGGAGAATGCATTGAACTGTGGGTCGCAACTTGTGGAATACAAAATCTGGGTAGCGGGGCTGAAGATTGGGCCAGTGTGTTATGAGTAGCAACATAGACTATAACTGTGGGCAGCAAAAATATATTGAACAAGGAAAAAAGCAGCACAATACTTAATTGCTTGAACTGTACCCTTGGGCACTCTAGGTTCATCTAGGTTGACCAAATTAAAGGGTTCTTTGCTTTTTAAGTTCTCAGACTTTTTTTTTTTTTGTTATGTTGTGTGTACTAAGGTAATAACCCATAAGGTTAAAACTAGACATGCCCTCACGGCCATTATAGGTCATCAGTTTTAAATGGTTATAATAGATCCATTTGCTAGCAAATAGACTTTATGGCATCTGTTGAACTTTGTTGGAGGAAATAGCCGTTTTTCTTTCAAACTGCTTATTGATAATTAATGGACACCCATTGATTTCAGTTGGTATGTTATGTACTCATTGCAGTTTATCTTGTTTTTCGTATTGGACGTAGACAAACATTGTCCAACATCCAAACGTCACTATGCTTCAGTACAATTCAGTTGTAACTGGTGAAGTGGATTGCACTAAATTTTTTAATAAGCAACTTTATTAGAAGTATTACGGCAATGACATTCATTATCACATATATATAGAACTGTGCATAGATTGATACGTCAAAACATGATGGCATTTCTGCAGAGAACAACAATTGCATTTCATCGACAGCACATAGAACGAGCACCATTTCCCCCACACCTGTTGATGTGTGTGGGGGCACCCATGTGCAACATAAATAGGCTTTTCCTGTTGCGCACACCAGTCTACCCGAGACACCAACGCAAGATCGAAGGGGGTGTCAATTGTTTTCATGTTCGAGCCACATTACTCTTGGCCACCAAGCAGGCCACCCCAGAGAAAATGTGTTCAGCCAGTGGGCCCCCCAGTTCCTTCACCAGCCCCAGCAGCAAGTTACGCAGGGCCAATTCCAGAGAGTGCAAGAACCGCCAAGAGCTCCTGACCCACCCTGTCCCAGACGGGCGAGGCGCCGGACAGTCCCATGCCACATGAAAGAAATCCGCAGCCGGAAGTGCACATCGCATGCGGGCAACCTGAGTGTTGGGTGACATTCGGTGCAAGCGGAGTGGGGAGAGAAGTTGCATGATGGTAGTTTAACTGAATCTTACGTATTCGGGAAGAGAGAGCCTGTTCCTGGAGTGCCATGTAAGTCTTCCTCCAGTCGTCCTCATCGAGATCTCCACCCAAATACGAACCTCTGTCTGAGCCACTCAAAGCATTCTGGGGCATGGATGACCAGTGAGCGGTAAATCCGAGAAATGGCTCCCTTCCCCGGGCGTTTCAAGAAGATCTTGGCTACAAGCGGGCATTATTCCGGAAGCGGTATGTCTGGGAGGATATGTGATCGGAGGGCGTGCCGCAACTGAAGGGTGCGAAAAAATTGTGAGTTAGCTAAAGCGTATAAGTCCTTCAGATCTTAAACGGACATTAAGTTTTCCCCTTTACACATGTCCCCTAAGTAAGAAATGCCAATTCGGTCCCACGGAGCAAAATTCTCCAAAGTAGAAAGGTAATGGAACCATGTACCCCGCCACAGAGGAGACATCCCAGTCAGACTGCGGTCCCAATAGATAAGGCGCATGGCTACCCTCCAGCAGATAAGAGATATTCGCGCGCAGAAAGGCAGTGTTGAGGGGTCAAAGAGCTCCATAGAGGAGGTCAACAAGACCATCAAACCCGACAAGTTGGAGTTCCAAGCGATATGCAGGATCATCCCAACCCCCAGTAAACCATTCATTAATTGGAACCAGGTGTGCAGCCAAGTAGTAATGGTAAATAACAGACATTCCAAGGCTGCCATCAATGGGGGATTTACGCACCGTCTGGAAAGCCACCCTATGACGCCCACATACAGCTTGTAAATTTAGAAGTCTGGGAATGGAACCATTTGCAGGGAATGGGGTAGGGATAGTTTCCCAGGACATACAGATAACGTGGGAGATGCACCATCTTGAACAGCGCGATGCACCCAAAGGGATTCAGGGGTAGGGTGTCCCAGCGGTGCAAGTCCCGATCAAGAGCCTAAGCAAGCCCCCTAAAGTTAAGGGCCCAAGCCGGATCGGGGAGTTGGGACACGTGAAACACCAGGTACTTTAAAGAATTGCACCAGATGGGGATACCTAAACACCAGGATCGCCCCCTCGCCCTGACCCCCCTCCCCCTCGGTCACCCCCTACCTCCACCAGGCCAGATTTCCCTCATTAATTTGAAGGCCTGACGCATCACCATATAGACAAATGATTTCCGGGCCCAGAGGTCTGAAGGTCCCCACGGTACAGTAGGATATCATCCGCATATAGCGCTATGTGGGCCTCCAAAGCAGTTTCCCCACCGCCATTCCCTGCAACCGGGCATCGCATTGTATAAGACGCGCCAAAGGCTCTATTGCAAGGGCGAACAGAGGAGAAAGCGGGCAGCCCTGACGTGTACCCTGTCGGATGGGAAAGGGGTCAGATAAAACTCCATTCAACCAGACTTAGGTTGTTGAGTCTCCCTTTCTGGTCCACGTATCTTCTGTCTCCGCGCCGGGACACTCTGTTGAGTAGCTGCGTGCTCTACAAGTCCTTTTTAACATAACAGTAAAGACGGAGACCATTTGACGAAATGCAGCTCCCAGACCCGCCCGCAAGAGGACTGCATCCAAGAAGTCCCAGGAGGCTGTGGTGAAGGTCTTAGAGAAATCTTCAAGCAGGAGGGTCCGGGTATCATATCTAAATCCTGCATCCGAGAAAGAGCCGCCTGTACTCTACAAATGCGGTGCCGGGTGCTCCGGCCCGGCATAATTCCGCATTGATCTGGATGAATAAGGTAGGGAAGAGCACGGGTCAGGTGGGTCGCCAGAGCCTTCGCGTAGATCTTAATGTCAACATTGAGAGAGATAGGGCGATCATACTAACATTGATCCTTGGTAAGGGCCTCTTTAGGAAGGACCACAACTGAGGGGATACAGTTGAGAGTTTTGGTGCCAGCGGGGCTCTACAGGAAAGGGGGGCCCTCTCCCCTTTGCCACATCAAGCCCGGGGCAGGCAGACCGACTTGCCTCCAGGTCCAGAGCGGGGAGCACCCGACAAGTCCCAACGAAAGGGGGAGAGCCTGGGGGGGGGCTTCAGTTGCGCTGCCGTCATCAGAGTGAGGCCCAAACAGGGCGGCCTGTTCAGGAGCAAAGAGGCTCGTGACTCCAGACGGGCCAGAAGGCCAGGTCAACGATCCGGAGCCCCTGCAGGTAGGAGGAGCTTGCTGTCAGGACGGATGAAGAAGGATCCGGTCCAGACGATGGGAGCTTAGCGAAAGTTCGACCGCCATCTTGGCCCGGATTGCACCAAATTTAAAAGAACACCTTCGCGAGTTGGAAGCTGGTTCACGTGGCATTACTGCGCCCACTTTCTTCTTTGATTAAAATAAGGGTCATCTTGTCGGCTCTTAAAATGGTGTTTTCCCTTTCCCTGAAAGGCTCCCAGTTTAGAGAGAGATGCGAGATGAACCACAGGGAGTTTAGATAAGGGAATTTGCAAAACATCACACAATTTGGTCAAGCGGGGAAAGCCAGGAGTAGAATTGTCATCCTGGTTTCACTGACAACTGTTGACGCGCTGGCCCACAGTCGCAACGCCCTTTTCCCCCCCACCCGAAACGCTGCAGCTGCCTCCTGGCAAAACTGTAGGCTTTTAAGGTCAGGGGTCTTGCACTCCAGCATCGCAATTTGTTAAAAGAGCATTACTCACCTAATTAACTGACATTTCATGTTAATAATTGCACAGCACTTCGAAAATGAAGCGAGATGTTTTTCTTTTTCTTTAATTCCTTACCGCAGTGAAATCATTTCCCTTCTCCTGCACTTCAGAAACGTGCATTCTACCTTTGTCTACCCGCAGCCCTATTTTGTGAATATAAATGTAAATTTTGTGGTTGATAGTGCAGCTGTATCATAAGATAACCAGAAGATGATGATGAATCAGTGAGACGTTCCGGGGACAAGGTGGCGACGATTTCACATCTGTGATTCGCCCTTCCAAGCACAGATCATTCGATGGTGAAAGCAGGAGCGATGAGATATAATCACTCGTAACCACGTTGCAACTTTTGGTCTATTCGCTTGCGTTCGAAATTTGTGCGTGCATGAAATCGTCATAATCCCAAATGAAGTGCAAAGTCAGTAATTTGACGGTCGCATATTCTGATTTAAAATTGTTTGACTAGATACTTATGTTTTTCCTTTTTTATTTTTCCTCTATCCGCAGGCAAAATCCCTTTGCGGACCATTCAAAAAACGTCCAATGGGTTTTCAGCCTGCCCATTTTATTATCGCAGGGTACCTTTGTCACTCCTATTTGATTGCTTTTTTTGTTCGTTGGCTTGCCTACCCCTTCGTGTTTGTCCCTCCCTAACCATCCTTTTGATAGGCTGACCTCTATCCTTCCACTGCTTGCATTTAGGGAACTACTTTTTTCTTTTTCATTAAGCACTCATCGAGGGTGCATGTGTCTGCTTGCTCTCTTGTGTGCCACTCATCCCACAATACCTGCTCACTCTGGCTTCTCTTCACCCGCTCCTCTGTTGCTCTCTCGCCTGTTGTGATACTTTGAATATTTTGCACATTTTGTTATGGAGGGCCTGGCAGCCGAAATTAGCTACTGCCCTACTTCTGTATTTTAAAACGCGCTTTAGCATGCCTCTGTTACTCCCACGCCCACCCTGTTGCTTCATGCACCTCCCCAAACTTGCCCTGATTAAATTTAATGTTTTTCTCTTTTTAACATACCGATCGAAGTGGCAACCACAATCTTGTATTAATATATATTTTTGTAACGGTGCCTACATTATTCCGTATGTGCATGCACATATGGAGTGGCGCAGTCTCCAGCAGCACCCAAGTCCTCGCAATTTCTCACCCCTCTCCCCCAGCCGATGCTGCACAGCATTGGCAAAGCCAGTAGCTCAACAAGGAGAGACCTGTTAGCTTTGCCAATGCTTGTTGTTGTTCTGAACTCTTTATGCCATAAGCTAGTGGTTCTTAACCTTTGGACTTCTGTGGAACCCCTCTGAATCATTGCTGAAATCTGGGGACCCCACTGAGTTGGAAGCAAACAACCCCCGGCCTAAGCAATTTGTATAATCTGAACCTTAAAAC
The DNA here is from genome assembly GCA_963921515.1 of Calotriton arnoldi. Lineage (NCBI taxonomy): Eukaryota > Metazoa > Chordata > Amphibia > Caudata > Salamandridae > Calotriton > Calotriton arnoldi. The sequence continues at coordinate 90,424 of CAWUFW010000703.1, forward strand.
AATCCAAACGGATACTAAAATATTGAAGTATTGTGTTTTATTCACAATCAAATATAGAAATGGGTTTCACATTTTCAATTTTGCTTCTTTATTCGTATATACTTTATTCATTTTAGTTTATTAATTTTAATATTGTATAACAATCGCAGACCCCCTCAGTAGACATCACAGACCCCCAGAGATTCCCGGGCCACAGGTTAACAACCACTGCCATAAGCAGTTATCTAGTTTTTTGTAGCACGTATGGGGTAAACTGACCCCCGGCTAACCCAACATTATGTGCATCTAAAAAAGTGCTCTTCTTTTGAAACCTATAAATCTGTGTGCAGCAGATTCTATTGTTTCCTGTTTCCAATACTGTATCGATACCCAAGATATGTAACTGGAGACTGCTGTCCTAAAATGCCTCCCAGGCTGCTCGTTGCAATGCTATGGTTTACAACGGCTATGAGAAAACAGAAATGGAATCATAGGCCGTTTTACATTGGTACCCCTTTTTAAGGTCTAGCTTGACAGCGCAGCTCTCTTAACTAATACTACCAATTATTTAAAGTATAGTTCGAGTGGGTTTTGGTTCCGCCCAGAGGAGCATTTCTCTCGCCTCATGCTGTTTGGTGTAACATTTCGTCTCCTGTGGAATGCTTACATTGCAATGCATTGGGGCCTGTTTTACATCCCGAAAGTACCCTGAATCCTCACCTTTTTAAATTATTTATTTAATTGATGCACTATTTACAGAAATGATTAGTTCTGTTTTTACATTGCAGCAGTTTTAAGGTTTGACCGAGGACTCTTAACTGCAAGCCAGACCAAATTGGCTTTGCTAGTGCTTGTTAGGTCTCGCCAGAGACGGTGTATGCTCTGTCATTTGCGAGATATTTTGTTAACTAATGGGGGGGGGGGAAGAGAGGGGGGGCCTTGGAACCTGCCCATTGCTTAACATTTTTTGGTTTCATTGTCACTCTTATATGCTGGCTTCTGAATGGTCAGCGCATGCTTGTTTCACTTTTTCTTCATGGACCAAATACTGATTTGCTTCTTTTTGATTAGTGTCCTTCTGCTGATCGTGCTGGATCGGAGGTACTCCCCCTTCGCCCCCTTCCACTATCGTTGCTTGTTCCCCTGTCCCCTTTTCCGTGTCATTGCTTGCCCATTGTTGCTTGCTCCGTCGATGTTGCTCCTCCCCTCCTGTGCCTTGCTTGCCTGTTGTTTTTTGCTTGGCTCGTGCCCCTCCTGCATCATTGTTTGCACTTTCATTTCTTGCGCGTTCTTCCTTCCCCCATCCCTTCCACGTTACTGTACAACATGGCTAACAAAACATTGACCAAGTCAATAGAGCTTGCATAGGGAAGACCTGTTGGCTTTGCCAATGTATGTTTCTAATTATAGTTGATTTCCCTCCACCTCACTTTTCAATGGTCTAGAACCCATAGGTCCGAGGTCTGAACGACCGCCTTATTTACCCGTATCTTTCCATATGTTTTGCTCTTTTGTACCAACTCAATCCATGTTAAACTTTAGTGATGACAGTTGGGCAGCCGTGTTTGATTTCTTTCCAGTGCCCCCTCCCCATTACCAGTGCATTTCTAATTATATTGCATATTAACGGTTGGAAAAGTAGGGGAAAAATTTACCGTATATACGCAGAATGTATGATTGCACTATTTTCTCACATTTTTTTTTTTTTTTTTAAAGGCTAATCATATGATTGTTCCGTAACGGGATGGGGGTTATCGTTGGGTAAAGTGAATCGGTTAGACTTTGTGTGCACCTCATTCCCTTATCCTGTTGCAATTTACGAGGCGAATTGCATTTTGGATAACTTTAGTACAAAAGTCAAAAAAACAAACCCCTTGGGAACAGATGTACCACCACAACAACTAATTCTCACATCCACCACCAAACTTAATATCAATCACCCAGGGTCAACCCAACACAAAGGTGCAAATTACAAGAACTCCAAAATCAAGTCAGAAAAAACAACACATTTTTTCTCTTCAATTTATTAAAATTATATATGTACATATTCTAGCTAATCACAGTGTTAAAAACATTTTATACAACAATTTAATACTCAAATGTCATTCAATAAAAACAACTAATCACAAATACAATAAATTAAAAAAACACAACTACAGCGAGTGGGAAAGCAGCAAGAAAAAATATTTTCAAATCAAGAAGACATCACAATTATCGGACAAAAAAATATAATATAGGATGTAAATGCACACAATTAGATCAACAAATTCTTGTTCAATGATGGCCATAAAGTGTTGCACTTGTCATTAATCCGTGATGTATTCAACAACAAAGCATCGACTCGCTTCGGTGGGTCCAACGAAATATCACCCCCACCTTCTTCAGGAAAGCCAATATCTTCCCACTTTGCTTCAATATTTCTTCAAAATAAAAATACTGCCCAGCTAAGGAATAGTTCAGGAAAACTGACTACGTTCCTCTCCGTACAGAGCTTTATATGAGGCAGAAAACCCTCTCACATGTTCTAAGCAACCGGGCTCCTTATTAATGGTTCACTTCCTTATGCCAGTAGTAAAAGATGGATAAAATCCCAATCTGTTTAATAATAACAAAAAAGTCAGGCTAGTTCCGTCTCTCTAGCACATCAACAGGAGGGAAGGCTCATTCTCTCTCTCCAAGCAGTATATTCATTAAAACGTATCTGTCCAGCAGATTACACGTTATTTCAACCGGGGTTCCAACACGGGGTACTTTGCCTCCGTATGCGTACTTGTGTGGGTGTCCAATGCAGAATTGGCTAAAAACGTATTTTTAAAATAATGTAGCGCTTAGAATTCTCGGTGCTATACCCTTAATCCCTATGTTTTGGGCTCTTTCCAGTCACAGGCCTTTGCCCCACCCACACAAGTGAGGCATCATTTTACTCGGGAGACTGAGGGTAACGCTGTGGGGTAGGACATTTGTGCCGGCACGGTGATTCCACACAAACCTATGTGGAAAATGTGTTTTTTTTTTTTTTTTCCAGCTAAATTTGAGGTTTGCAGGGGATTCTGGGTAGGAAAACGTTGGGGGATCCACGCAAGCCATACCTCGCTGGACTCCCCCAAGTGTCTAGTTTTCAGAAATGTGTGGGTTTGGTAGTTTCCAAGATGGCCGCCGAGCCCGGGGCCAAAAACCCAGGTGACCCCCCCCCCCTTGCAAAACCAGGTTGTTTTGTGATAGGTAGTTTTGATGTCGCCTCAATACGTTTTGGGCCCTTGCCTGTCGCGCGTACTTGACCCACCCACCCACCCACCCACCCACCCACCCGAGTGAGGTACCATTTTTATCGGGAGACCTGGGGGAACGCTGGGTGGTAGGAAATTTGTGGATCCATGAAGATTCCAGAACTTTCCCCACACAGAAATTTGATAAAAATTTGATTTTTTACGGCAAAATTTGAGGTTTGCAGGGGATTCTGGGTCGGAAAACGTTGGGAGGGTCCACGAAAGCCGTACCTCTCTGGACTCCCCCGGGTGTCTAGTTTTCAGAAATGTGTGGGTTTGGTAGGTTTCCCAAGATGGCCGTCGGGCCCGGGACCAAAAACCCAGGTGACCCCCCCCCCCCCTTGCAAAACCAGGTTGTTTTGTGATAGGTAATTTTGATGTCTCCTCAATACGTTTTGGGCCCTTGCCTGTCGCGGGTACTTGGCCCACCCACGCGAGTGAGGTACCATTTTTATCGGGAGACCTGGGGGAACGCTGGGTGGTAGGAAATTTGTGTCAGCCCGGTGATCTCACAACTTTCCCACCAGAAATTTGAGGAAAATGTGTTTTTTTTCAGCTAAATTTGAGGTTTGCAGGGGATTCTGGGTAGGAAAATGTTGGTGGGTCCATGCAAGCCATACCTTCCTGTACTCCCCCTGGTGTCTAGTTTTCAGAAATGTGTAGGTTTGGTAGGATTCCCCAGATGGCCGCCGAGCCCGGGGCCAAAAACCCAGGTGGACCCCCCTTGCAAAACCAGGTTGTTTTGTGATAGTTAATTTTGATGTCTCCACAGTATGTTTTGGGGTATTTCCTGTCGTGGGCACTAGGCCTACCCACACGAGTGAGGTACCATTTTTATCAGGAAACTGGGGGGAGCGCTGGGTGGTAGGAAATTTGTGGCGGTCCAGTGATCCTACAACTTTCCCACACAGAAAAGTGAGGAAAACTTGATTTTTTTTTTAGCTAAATTTGAGGTTTACAGGGGATGCTGGGTAGGAAAATGTTGAGAGATCCATGCAAGCCGCACTGCTCTGGACTCCTCTAGGTGTCTAGTTTTCAGAAATGTCTGGGTTTGGTAGGTCTCCCTTGATGGCTGCTGAGCCCGGGACCAAAAACGCAGGTGACACTCTTGAAAAACCAGGTCATTTTGTGATAGATATGTTGACAGCTGTGTTCTGGTCCCGGGCTTGCAGACATCTAGGGAACCTAAATAACCCAGACATTTCTAAAAACTAGACACCCGTGGGAGTCCAAGGAGGTATGGAATATCTGTGTGGGAACGTTGTGGGATCACTGCACGGCACAAATTTTATACCATTCAGCGTTCCTCTCAGTCTCCCGATAAAAATGATACCTTACGTGTGTGGATGGGCCAAGTGCTTATGACATGAAAGGGCCAAAAATGTGTAGAGATTGAGGGAGGCCCAAGGTGGGTCCAGAAGGGCAATTTGTTTATATGTTTTTAGGCTGACGCTACTTTGGGCACCTACACACATGAGGTATCATTTTTCCCGCCAGACCAAGGGGAATGCTGGGTGGTAGGAAATTTGTGCCTGAGCGGTGATCCTACAGCTTACCCACACACAAATGTGAGAAAAATGTGACTTTGTAAGTAAATTGGAGGTTTGCAGGGGATTCTAGGTAAGAAAACGCTGCAGGATCCATGCAAGCCACACCGCCAGCCAAGAGTCAGTACACGCACACCACCATCCATGCACGCCACCAGCCAAGAGCCATCCACGCTCTCTGCCAGCCAAGCGACATCAACGCACTCTGCCAGCCAAGCGCCATCCACGCATTCCGCCAGCCAAGCGCCATCCAGGCACACCGTCAGCCAAGCGCCGGTCCACGTACACTGCCAGCCAAGTGCCACTCCACACACACACACACACACACACACACACACACCACCAGGCAAGCGCCAATCTACACACATCGTCATCAAGCGCAAGCCCACACACACACCACCAGCAAAATGCCAGCCAAAGGTCAGTACACGCAGACCGTCAGCCAAACTTCAGTTCACACACGCACACAAACTCTCCCTGGTTTCTAGTGGTTTTCGGGCCCCCGCTTGGGGGTAGATGAGACTAAAGATAATACTGAAACAACCAAAATGTGTGCCTAAAAAAAAGGGGAGTGACCCGTGCCTATGGGGCTTCTCCCTGACATGCCCAGAAACATATCCCTGGTTCCTAGTGGGATTTCTGCCCCACCTGGAGGGGCAGATAAAGGGCTATTGCCCCAATCTGCCTTTCCGGTGGGGGGCAGAAATACTTTTTTGGGTGTGGGGGCATTAGCATGCCCATTCTGGGCAGCCCCCACCCCTGCGTATATAAAAAAAAAAACATAATCCCTGGTGCTAAGTGGGCTTTCTGCCCCTCGGGGGGGCAGATCGGGGCTATTGCCCCGATCTGCCTCCCGGGGGAGTGGGGGGGGGCAGAAAGACTGTGGAATTCTGGGGGGGGGGGTGAGGACAATGCCATGCCCATTTTAGGCAGCCCCCACCCCTACAGGCGTAAAAACAAAAAAAATCCCTGGTGCCTAGTGTGCTTTCTGCCTCCGGGGGGGGTGGGGCAGAAAGACTGTGGAATTTGATGGGGGGGGGGATTGGGGGCATTGGCATGCCCATTTTGGGAAGCCGCCACCCCTACAAGCGTAAAAAGAAAAAAATCCCTGGTGACTAGTGTACTTTCTGCCCCCCCCCCGGGTGGGCAGATTGGGGGCTATTGCCCCCATCTGCCTCCCAGGGGGGGCAGAAAGACTGTGGAATTGGGGGTGGGGGCATTGGCATGTCCATTTTTGGCAGCCCCCACCCCTACAGGTGTAAAAACAGAAAAATCCCTGGTGCCTAGTGTGCTTTCTGCCCCCCCCCCCCCCAGGGGGTAGATTGGGGGCTATTGCCCCCATCTGCCTCCCAGGGGGGCAGGAAGACTGGAATTTGGTGGGGTGGGGGCATTAGCATGCCCATTTTGGGCAGCCCCCACCCCTACATGCGCAAAAAAAAAATCCTGGCGCCTAGTGTGCTTTCTGCCCTCGCGGGGGGGGCAGATTGGGGGCTATTGCCCCCCCCGGGAGGGCAGAAAGACTGTCTGTCTGTGCCCAAAGTAATGGGGGGGAGCAAAAGCCCTTGCCCAAGGGGCCGCTCCCCCCTCCCTGGTGCCTAGTGGGTGGATCCCTGCTTGGGGATCGCCCTCCTGAGGCGATCCTCAAGCAGGGATCCACTAGGGAGGGATACCATTGGAAAGGTGAGATTCTCCCCTTTCCAATGATACCTCTCCCGTTTGCCTCGGTGCTCAGGGGGCTGAGATAGCCCCCTGAGCACCGAGGCAGTGAAACTGAGTTTCAATTTCTCCAAAATGACGTCAGCGTGACGTGCGCGCTGACGGTCATTTCGGAGAAATAATCAAAACGCCATCGGGAGCTGGGGAAGCTCTTCCCCAGCTCCCAAGGGTGTTTTTACAAAAAGGGAATCCCTCTGGTGCCCGCACCAGAGGGATTTCCTGTGCCATGTGCGTGGACAGCCGGGAGCCGTCGGCACATGAGCACTGGTGCGTCGGACCGCTCCCGGCCGTCCGACGCACCGAAAGGGTTAATGTAACGCAGATCTGTGATTGGGGCGAATGTTTGTTTTGTTCAGCATTCCGTCCATCAATTTTTATTTTTGCTTTTGTCACCTTTTGTGCTCACTTGTACCACTAGGTTCAAGCTAGCCTGGCTGATGAGGGGCGATACCCCAAGACCTGTTCCAGGATGCTTGTTTCCGGTCTAGGGAGAACCTGGCCTGGCAGTTCAGACTGGACTGTTCCCCTGGGGAACAGGGTCAAGACTGACTTCCATATGGCTGGGTCCAAACTGGTTTGTCGTGGTGAGCAAAAAAACAATGGATTAAACCCAGATCTGTGACTGGGGGTGAATGTTTGATTTGTTCAGCCTTCCTTCCATTTTCTTTTGTTGCTATTGTTTATTGTGGCTGAGGGTTAGGTACAAAGAACATGGTCCCCAAGCGGGCACTGCTGGGTATTGAATGAATTACTTACACCATGCCCGCAGTTACTCTGTGCCAGGCAATTTGCTGTCATTCATAGGCAGCATGGCAGATCTCTGTGGGCGGAACCTTCCCATTACACACAGTGCAACAAGGAGGCTGGAATTTCATAGCTCTGACATCAACACAAAAGTACATGAGATCCGGTTCCTTACCCAACAGCGTTGTTGTGAGCTGAAAATAAATTGGATGTATTTGTTATTAACTGTCCAGTGAATAGGTTATATTTAAGTGCTTTGTAAACCATTCCCGTGACTCGGTGAATGAACTGTACTATGTCCTCTAGCTATAATATTCACAAACATAAAATTCAGCAGTACAAAAGAGACGTTCTGATATATTTTTCCACTACCAACAAACACTTGTCCTGAAATGTTAATTGGAATTTTTATGTCCAGAAACACCCTGACTTTTTTACGCAACCTCCAAACAGTGTACAAGAACACTAAGGTAGATTTGCTTGAGGGGGAACACTCCTTGACCTGACAAAGGCATTGATAATGAATGGGTTGGAGCTTTGGGACTCCTGCGCAAAACCCTGTTTGCACAGAGGTTGAAGTTCCGCTTTGTGTGGACTTTATTGGACCTGGTAAATACAGGGTATGATAAGGTCCTCCCCCATTGGTAAATGTCAGCAGGTCAACCCTGCCAAAAGTTGTGTACATTGCTTACGTGACATACACACCTCAGTAAGCACCAAAATCTGCATGTTATTTCCCAAAACACAGAATTGGTGCATTTTTACAGCACTGACCAATTCGGAACCCTGGGGTGTTGAATTCGAACTCGACTCGAAGATTTTGAAGGGCTTTAGATGAGCAGCAGTTACATTACACAAGGACACGTTCATTTTTTTAAGCACCTGGAGAGTAAGTGATTTGCCCAGAATCACAGGATGTTGTGCCGACGCCAACAGTGGAACCTGGTTCCCTGGCTCCCAAGTCGACAGCTCTGGCTGGTATGCCATACCCTCTCCAATAAATTGCACCGGTCCTCCATCCCACTCATACTCTGGTTAAACAGGGCCAGAGACTGACTTTCTGAGAAGTCCAGCTACCACAGGTACAGTTCGCCCTGCTTGGAGCTGCCAGCGTTGAGCTGCTGCTTTAATTTAGAAGTTTGTGTAAGGGGGTTTTAGGGTGGGGTGGTCTGGAGTTTCCAATACCAATTGTTGTAGCAGGTTATTTGTTTTTCTCAATCTCATATTAGCATTGTTTGGTATCTGGTTACATTGATATGACTTGCAGACCCCCCCTCCCCCCATCCCCTAATCCATCCGGGCAGCTGAATTTGTTGAAAGAGTAATTAAACCCGAGAGTGTAATGTGTTACTTTTCCACGTGTTGTCAACACTGGCCCATTGGTTCCCCCCTGAGAAGCCATGCAAATAAGTTTGTCACGTGTTTCCTCAAATTTAGACCTCTGGGAAATGTTGGCCACATTACAGGTTTTCAGAACATGCGGATTATTTGTGCCCCGTCTTCCACGTGATTTCTTTTACAAGGAAGATATGTTTTGGGTTAATTAACAGCTATTTGCCGTCGCCCATTAGCATCTCAGCACGGTGACCGCCAGGTAGTTCAAAGAGAAAAGGAACGCCACCATAACAAAACATAAATTATTCATGTGTGCGTGCTGGAGCTCCCCCCCACGCCCCCCCTATTTGTAGTGCTTCCAGTGCCTTCGTGTATTTTGGTTTGTAATCTATTTAACTATAAATATAGCCCTGCTGTTGCGATCGCAGGTCCCATTTTTTGCGCTATTTACTCTGCTCCTATTTGAATGCTTTGCGAAAAATTCGGAGACTGTTTTGAAATATTAATGGTGCTCATTCATCGTAATGTTTACAGTGCTCCCCATTTGTGCGAGGAAAGAGCTAGTTACCCTTCTGGGTATAATTCGATCGCATTCCACTCAGTTTCCCCCCAATATTTTGTGTTGGAAGGTAACACAAGATTTAATCTAAAGGAAGGTCGAATTCTCACATCTGTGAAAAGAACACCGAATCACCTTATCTGCTAACTTTCCTGGCGCACATGGGTTTAGCCCTCTGAGGTTAGCAGTATTTTGGGGCTAGGTTTCTACTATGCAGAATCCAGGGGTTTCATGGGTTTAGCCCTGAGGTTAGCAGTATTTTTTGGGCTAGCTTTCTACCACTATACAAAATCCAGAACAAACGAAACTGTAAATCGTGGGTCACTCGTCGAAATAATTAACATAATCTACATTGTTTGTGTGATGGTGGCCAAGAGAAGCCGTGGGCTTCCAGCCTTTTCTTTGTCTTGGGTAAGAAGCAAACTCATTTGCTAAGATAAATAAGCGGCTCTCCCAAGGGTGTTCCTGGTGGGCGCTTCCTGAGGCTGGGTGTGCGGAGTGAGCTGTCAGGGCCATCACACGCCGTTCCCATGTGTCCTTCCAGAGGAAGCCCTCATTCCAGGAATGCTTTGTTCGACGCCCCTGCGGCTATGAAAGGAGCAGCCCATCTCTCTCTGGAATGCTGACCCTCTTTCTGGTCCACTGGAGCTGCTGCTGACCTCTGACCCCATTTGTTGCCCTGGCCCCACTGAAGAGCCCTTGAAACGGTATCGCTCTCCTGTACAGTCGCCCCTATAGCTGGCGTGGTATTTGGAGTGGCCTGGGCTGTAATTTTGTGGATTATTCAGAGCTTTGGAGCTTTTGATTTAAGGTCTAAATGTGTTTTTGGGGACTGTCTACAAAACGAGCCTTTCTTAGGGAATTTTAAATTGTCATGGTCTTAAATGTTCCATCTGGGTAAAGTTTGTTAGAAGGGTAGTTACCTAATCGGTATTTGGTGAAATTCACACTCTGCTTTTTCTGAACACATGTAAGATGACCGAGCATAAATGACGAACAGTTAAAAGATGCTAATTGTCCAATGCTGATTCAGATGAGAGACGGCCTTGGCAAAACCATTAGATCTTCCTTTGGTAAGCTGGTGTGATTGTTTTTTTGTTTTATTATAGCAAACCTATCCCACAAAAATAAAAGTGAGAAAAAACAACTGCCTAAAGCAGGAAACCAAATGATTGCAGAAAAAACACAACTAAAGAAATGACAATATTCTTACTGGCACAAGTAAAAGTTACTCCTAAGCTTTGAATTAGTTTAACCCGAAAACGGAGTTTACACCCACAAGGATGACTTGGAGAAGAAAAAAAAGAAACGAAGTTTGGAAAATAAATAAGACCACCACCTGTTACTGAAGTGAACTTCTTGCTAAGCGAACGTGTACAGGTCATCTGACAAAACGCTGACACTCGCAGCCCAAAGAACCAAGGGCTGAAGTGAGTTGATCCAGTCTGTCCCATGTTGTGTGCTTTGGTGGTGAGAAGCAAAATGTGAATGACTCTTGAATAGACCAGCAGATTAAGAGAAGAGGGCTGACCCAAAGCCCTTCTGTATACGCAGGTTTTTTATGTTTTATTTTTTTATTTACTTAAAGCTGGTAAGACAACTGAAGTTTACGACAGACCTAAAAAATGAAAGCGAAACTGCAAGGCATAAAAAGTGCCATAAAAGAACATGCGACTAACACTGCACAACATGTGTTTCCAGTTATAAAGTGTGTTCCTCAAGGTTAGAACTTCAGTTATGAAAGAACTAGGGGGATATTAGTATATAATATTCACATATTAGCGCTTCAACGCCTTTTCAGGAGTAGTAAGCGCTATATAAATGCAATTACAATACAATACATACCCCTAGTTCCAGAGTGCATGGTATTTTAGGTAGTTTGGTGTTTAAAGGGTGGTTTGTTGCAATTTTAGAGAAGTGTTGATATCCAGATCCTTTCCTTCGGCAAGAAGCGGTGAGCTTTTATGAGCATTTGCCTTTTTAGGTACTCAGCACTTGTAGTTTCAGTTTTCCCATAATAAATATGGACCTAGTAGTCCCACAATGTAAAGTGCTATTGGCTAAAAAGCCAAGCCAGAACTGGCTGGGAGTGGGGGGGGGGGGGTGAAACACATGGCATGAATTTGCCTTCTGTTAACCTACCCTCTTAGTCTCTTCAACCTCCACCATCTCTGACTCACTAGTCCCCACCAGTCGAGCCTACAGATATATCTACTGTGCCAAGATATTTAACGGCCAGGTTCACACACTATACCACCAAAAGGATCCTGAGATCTTCCCATGCGAATCTTCTTAACCCCTGCTCGTTCAGACTCCGAGCTCGAGGAGGTAAATCTTTCTCAGTTCTGGGTACTAAGGCATGGAACCAACTTCCCAGTCATTTAAGATTAATTGAATTGGAAGTACTCTTTAGAAAGCAGTTGAAGACCTGGCTTTTTGCAGCCCCTGATTCGCACCGTTACCCCCTTATTCTCTGATGTATTATCCTTTTTTTGTTTTTTTTGTTTGATTGAAGCATTGCCGTTTCTGTGTCAGTATGCTACTTTGGGAGTGACAGAGTGCTATACAAGTATCCAATTCATTGATTGATAAAATCCATCCCATCTAATCTGCACCAGACAGTTCAATGGCTCCTGCATCTGTGGAGAGATTGTGGAGGCCTGAGGTGCCTGCTGTGTAGCACCATGACTTTTCTCAATGTGGTGTAACATGAGGTGGGGGGAGTAGACCCTTCACTTTTTTCATCTTCCTTGCAGGGAAGTCACTCTACTCCTCCGAGCCGAATAGTTTCGGGAGGTTTGAGGTGAATCGAAAAGGCCATTTGCCATAAATAAATGTGTATAGTGGCTTTTGTGAAGGTGAAATCTTGGTGGCTGACTCCTTTCCAACACTTAGAATAATTTCCCACAAAAGCATGAAAAGGCAACATGGAGTATCTGTGAGTACATGGCTAAACGCAGTCCCAAAAACTGCTTCCGGGCCCCAAGTCATGTCATCGGATGAGCAGATCTACAGTGTGAAGTTGGTTTGGGTGGTGTCGCTACTACCAGAGAGTTTTATAGGTTCTGGGCAATATTCATGGTAGATTTTTTTTTATTTTTATAAATATCTTTGTCTATACACTCGTGTGCCATTGTGTGAAATAAACACTAAGCTTACCTGGTAACAAGGAAAAATCGAATATAAAACAAACCTCATTACTCGGATCTACAGAATAGCGGGCCATGCGACAGAGATGTGTTGTAGATGCTTGGAAACCGAGCTGGTCATCGAGGGGGTGCTGCTAGTGTTTTAGCAGATATAATTCTGGCAGTTATTACTCCTCCCTAATAGGGAGAAAAAGATTAGTATGTTTTGACATTTGAGGAGAAGATTGGGGAATGGAGGGGTGCAGGGAATTGAAGGGTCTTGCGGTTGAATTGTTGGCTCTGGCCCGACCCGCGTTTAGTTCTGGGCTCGATTCTGGTCTCAACAGGGATTAAACATTTGATCACGATTATCTTACGGGGCCTCCACTCCAGTTCCCTTGGCAGCAAAAAACTAGAGCGCCTACACTTGGGGTAAATTCCCTGTTAAGCACTATCTTAAATGTATCTTTACTTCTATTTTCTTTAACAACTGAAAATACATCATCTCTGGAAACAAATAGATCTCACCATAGGTTGAATTGTGTGACACACAAGTTTTTGTGGCCACTTGGAAGCACTCTTCCCACCTACCCATCCACTTGCTTCTTCTGGCAGTGCCTAGAGAGATGTCGGAGATGTCGCTTTCTTTCTGTCAGTCTGTCTTTCTATCAGTGCCATGTAACATAATGTAGATGAGTCCATGTAACTGTTAGTGGTATGCGTAATTGAATTGTGATAGTCGATAGGGTATACGTTCTTTCAGGATTTTGTGAGGAAACGGCAATATTAGCTGCTCAGTGATGTATACATTGCTTTATTCTTGCTCATGTGTTTTTTCATCTACCTTTTTAACTCAAATAATGTAATTGTCATTGCCTTTTGTTAAGTGCTCTGGTGTCTTATGGGGGTCCTGTTTGAGCTGTTTAAAATGGTGCTTGTCTGTGATCCTGTTCAGCTCTCCTCTGCCTTTTGGCTGTGTTTCCGTTATACACGGTATTATTATTTTTAAAACAATAAAAAAGCCATGTCAACCTTGATGTTTTGTCCCACCGTGACAAAGTGGTGTAACAGAAGCACAAGAAGGCAGGGTGGCACTGAGTTCACCCCTCCACCCACCGTCTTTCCAAGTCCCATCATTGGGAGCTGTTTACATTGTTGAAGAGTATCTTGATTGGAAATCTGTACACAAACTCGAAGCATTCCTTCGGCTTGTTGTTCCTTAATCTGTAAAATGGACTGCGTGGAACATGTTTTCCATTCCACAGCATTTTACCACAAAAAAGCACGTTTCTCAATTTGCTTTGTAAATGGTGGGGTTTGTGTATCCTTTCGAAGGCACTTTAGTGATTTACTGAAAATGCTCATAAAACGCAATCTCCGTTAAATAAAATAAAGATTTTAGGCGTAAAGACTAGAAAGCGGGGGGGCTGATGAAGAACCGATTAGCAAGGGAGGTGAGAGACGGCAGATCTGTCTTCAGGAGGGCGCTGACTTGAGCCTCCAGAACTCAATTTTGCCATGGTTCCTGCGATGAAAACCCCTGATTGCTATAACCAAGGATTGAACTTGCATATTTATAGCTCTTACTACCCATGAGAAGGCGCTGAAATATCTTGATCCACCCCGTGTGTCGTTTGTCCGACAGTATTGTGTTCTCGTAGGAGCAGTAAATTAAAACCAAACCTAGTGTGACATGTGGTAACTTGCAGTGTGTATCTTAAACGTAAAGTTTGTTTTTTAATCTGGCTTCCACTCTTGACCACGGCGTATAATCTAGAGCAAATTACTTAATCTCCTACCTTTGTTTGCATATCTGGTAATATTGCAATCACTTAGAAACGAGCTACATGTCTGCATTATGCTCTATAAAAAGTTACTTGCATGCAGCCAATCTCCAGATCGCACCTTCGCTTCAGGGTCTGTCCTATTTTGTGTATCTCGGTCTTCCATCCCTCTGGGAGATGCTCAGCTTGGCATTTACTTTGTTGCCAACTTTGAGAGGAAAACAGGAAGGGACTAAATTGTCCCTAGAGGCACATAAATCGAGTCAGAAACGGAAAAACCAAGCGTTGGCAAAGCCAAAATCGGCTCGCCTATGCAAGAGCTATTGGCTTTGACCATATCTTTTAGACATGTTCAGCATGGCCAAAAATTAGAGGTTTTAGAGTGGCCTGGCATAGAATGGGAGTAGAGTGCAGTCGCATACAGTAGAGTGGCATGGGTAGCACAGTTGTGGGTGTAAGTAACTCAAATAAGAATTCAAGGTTGAAATCAACGCAAAGGTGAGGCATAAAGGTGATGAATGGGTGAAAGGCAGTAAAAATAGGTGTTCGGCAGCAAGCATCATGAAGATGTAAATGTTTTAGTATGGCATTTATATCACTTGAATGTAATTTTATTTTAGTTTTACGAATCAACCAAAAGATGCCCATCTGAGCCTGCTCCACTGGAACAAACTTCCTCTGTTCATTCGCAAGTGCCCAAGTTTAGCTGAATTAAAAAAACATCTTAAGACCTGGTTGTTCTAATACTGCCTCTGTTACAGCTACCTTCCGATTATGCACCGAGATGTCCCAATGGGGATGAGTTATGCGCTATAATAAGATCCAAATAACATAACCTAGGTAAACACTGTCCCAAAATGCGGTTGAAAGCAGAACGAATGAAGAAAGCTGCAGAAGAACTGTATACGGAGGAAATATCCTGAAAAGCGACAACAAGTGACAAGCAATGGGTGGGCTCCTAACCCTTTATTGTAAACCACGTCCCTTGCAAGAAAGCGCATGCAGTGCATGTGTTGTCGCCGGCTCAACCTAAAAAGATGTCCATCTCTTAACAAGCATTGATAAAGCCAATAGATCCTGCATTGGCGATCTGTTTGTTTATGATTCTTTTTTATTGCATGTTGCTGACGAGACCAGGAAAGCTCTATAATCCAGACCTAAAAACAGGAAAAAAGATGCTTGTCCCTCTTACTCATCCTGTGTGTGGAGTTTTTGGCAGGAGAGACAGAATTTAACCTTTTTTTGGGGGTGGGGAGGAATGTGCATAAGTAGAACAAAGCATGGTAAATGTCCATATTCCTCACCCGTATCACCAAAAGGTAACTTGTGCATTCCGTTAACACATTAGTGGTAATCCTCAGTTCTAAGTTATTTTACAAATATCCTTGCAATTGCACTGTATGTGATATAATCTGCATTTTGAGTGTGAAATTATTATTTCTTTTTTTTTTTTTTGCATTTTCCAAAGAGTTATCACAGTTTCTCAGAACTATTTTAGTTTGTTGCACATTGTAGTGTGCAGGGTCTCAACCTGCTTGTTCAAGGCACAAAGGCGGGCAGTTTTACTATAGCCTCTTGAAGATACTCTTCAGTTGTTGTTGTACCTGCCATATGTTTTCTCAGCTCTTTTGTCATCAAAGAGAGATGTGTGCTGGTTTTAAGGTCTGGCGTTAGCCAAGACCTTTTGATTTTACTAAAATGATATCTGTAATATACTTTTAAGAACTTTCAGCCAGCCCTCATTCGTGGGTCTGTTAGTGTCAATTTCATTTTTCTTCCATATGTGTTTTGTGTAATGGTTAACTGGCGCATTTCACATGTTCCGGCATCAGCGCTAGCGAATTTCTTTCTATCTATCTTGCAAAATGTATTGTTGCATGTGAAGATCCTTTTCTCTTTTATCCGGCTGTGGTTTGTCGAACCACCTTACAGATTTTTGTTAAGCTGTCCCATATAAAGTTATCGGCCTGGGGTGGAGGTTTTGCGTCTGTCTATGAAACGTTTGTCTCTG
Organism: Calotriton arnoldi; assembly: GCA_963921515.1. Lineage (NCBI taxonomy): Eukaryota > Metazoa > Chordata > Amphibia > Caudata > Salamandridae > Calotriton > Calotriton arnoldi. The sequence goes on from CAWUFW010000703.1 coordinate 106,493, forward strand.
ATTGCCCTACTACCACCTGCAGGTACAGTAAATGAAGGCGAGACGTGCGCACCAGGACCAGTTGCTGTACCTGCCTGGGGAGATGGGCGGGAGGGAGAGAGCGGCGGAACAGGCATGAATTATTGAGTGTGTGATGTGATGCTTGGAGGTTAAGCTTGAATTGCGTGAACATACAACGTGGTGACTAAGCTGTCTGAATATTTATTACCGTACCTCACAGGCCCTCGTGGAGATTATAGAGCGCTCAGAAAATTCTGTTAGTATTTACAAGTTTTCGGGTTTTTCATTTTTGGCAACAATTGTCTTTTGTTGTTGCCTGTGATTGAGCTCTAGCAGACGGTCCTGCTTGTATGGAGTGAATGAGAAATGTCCTTTCCATATCGGGGCGTTTTTGCAGTATCCATTTATTTGTTGTGTATTTTAGCCTCACCCCAACCCAAGGGGACAGAAGATCAAAACCCCTTTTTTACATCAAGCTCTGCACAAACCAATATCTCCAGACTGTGTATATTTAGTCTAGAAGCACGTTACATTCAGTTTCTCTAGTTTAACAGATACTTTCCTGCTTGAAGGATCGTATTACATTGAAGTTATATTTATATAGCACTTCATGCCTCTAAGTTGCACCTCAGTACTTTACAGGTTCTGCATTTATGTGGATCTGTTGCACATGATATTGGTGTCCAAGTTGCAAAGCCATTTCGCCCTTATGGCTTGTTTAAAACGTGTAAATACTTGTGTTATATTGTAAAGCACTTTAATAATTTTACCCCAGCCTAGTGTATAATTCAGTGTAAGCAAATCTGTTGATGGTGGATAGTGGGCATTTGAAAGTGGGAATGTCTTGATAAAAGTGCACCGTCCCAGCCTGGGTATGGTTTAAAATTTACTTCAGTCAATTGCAAGAGAAAATTCGTATCCAGGATAGAAGTGAGTAGGGACCTTGGTTGGGGTACAGATGGCCAGGGTTTCTCCACAGGATAAAAGTATGCTCCCCATGGGAAAAAGAATACTTTTTTGGAGACCGCCTGCAATTGCATTTATACATGCTAAAATGCCTTTGCATGGGAGGATGTGGGATTCACAGAAGATTCTAGAGCTACTCCTGTGAAGCTTCAACTGACGCAGCCTCCCCAGACTATTTTTTATAATCGTCTGTGTGTTCCAAAAAAGGCAGAAATTCACTCCAAATTTAGGAGTAAACCTGCGGAAATAAATGTCCAACTATACTGAAGTAGTTTTAGGTCTCGTCTAGGCAGCGCTTGCGCTGTCTCTTTGAGACATGCTGTATTCAGGGTAAGGAAATGAAGCCTCGCCCACTTTCCGGCCATCTTTTTAATTGGCTCCTGTCCCTGTCCTTTGTAAATGGTGGCTTTTCATTGGTCAATAGGCTTAGTAGTCCCTCCTTAGTATCCATTGCCTTTTCCTTGCTTGTAACCTACCATGAGGACACCACCCCCTGTTACATGTGGTGTTACGCAGAAGACTTTAATTACAGCCTCCACGCAGTCATTTTCTTAAATAGGTTTGTCCTGCCTGCAACACAGGCAGGACACGCTTTACCGCAACACTAAAAAAAAAAAAAAAAAAAAAAAAACTTTTTTCCAGTGCTGCACACCTCGGCAAGAATGACGGGCACTTTTTATTTTTGTTATATGCTGGCCGAACGCGGCCGCATGCCTTTCTATTTCTGTTTATTTTTATTTATTTTTTTCCAATGGCGTCACCAGCACTTTAGCTTTAAACATCTTAAGCTAAAGCGCGGGTGCGCGATTGCTTTAAAAGTAAACAAATAGAAAAAAAAGTGTGCATTTTTTTCCTATTTGGTTACTTTATAAGCAATTGCGGCACCAGCGCTTTAGCTTAAGATGTTCAAAGCTAAAGCGTGGTGCTGCCATTGTAACAAAAGTAAATAGTAAAAAAAGCTTGCAGTTGCTATTTTTTCTATTTGTTTACTTTTGTTACAATCGTGGCACCCGCGCTTTAGATTTCAATAAGCTAAAGTGCAGGTGCTGCAATTGTTTAAGGTCTCGCATTTCACCACTTGCTGGTTTTGTAAACACATAAATAAAAGGCATTGTCATTTACAATGCCAATAGCTCAAACTCTTGCAAATGCGAGACCTATTGCATTGCAAATGCTTGTTTTGAAATTGTGAACCTTACCATTCAGTACTTCTGGGGATTCATAACAGCCCCATGCTCCCCTGCCTGGTGCTGCTCTGACCTGGTCCTCCTTCCTCATGGCAGTGCTCCACTTCTCCACAGGCGATACTGGAAGGATTTTCACTTATTTTAAGATACAGGTAAATTGGTCTGGCAGCAGGCACCAGTGTTGAAAGGCAAAAGATGGGGCAGACAGGACAAGCAATCACAGGTGTTACTGCATCGATTGCTCCATTAAGCACTCTTACAATAATGATGAACTTTGCACCTGATCAGCACTGAAACTGTAGCACTGCTTTAGCGGAATGTGAAGGTGCTCATCACAAAGGGTGAGCCCTTCTTCTCACTCGGTCTCCTCATTTGGCACAGTGTCCTTGGCTTTCCAGATCTTTGAGAACATGGCAGTGCAGTGTCCAGATACTTAGTGGGAAGTCTACTATGCAGTTGCTCAGGTCAAAGTCGGTCCAGCATCCATTAGCACTCTGGCCCTCACTCAAAAGTTCTCAAGGTATCAGTAATAGGTCAAAAGGACAAGGGGAAACTGTGATCTTGCCATCCCATTAAAGGAATGGAGTGTGGCACAAAATGAAACCTGGCTGTCTGTCCACGTTAAGTATACAGACCTATCTCTGCTTCTAATGGATAAAGGGCACAAACAGCACCCTGAAGATGAAGTCGAGGTTTAGTTTCAGCTATGTAAAGTCTCCACACTGTTAGTCACATCTTCCCTCTGCTGATCACAGAATTGGCTCCATACGTTTGTCATTCCATGCGTAAGTGTTGTCTTTGTAAAGTCACCTACGTCCAGTGCAACATTGTAAAATGAAAGGCTTTGTCATGCTGTGTTTAGTTCTAAAGGCGGCCTGAAAGGTAAGCAAATGTTTCCACCCTTCAGTTTGGGTTGAGAACCAAAGTCCGCATGATGGACCAGGTCTTTAGGAGAGAAAACCTCATAGTAAATACAGTACTGCATATGTTGTTCCAGAGAAAGTATTGGAGATTGGTACTGTTAAGAACAAATCACAATCATGAACATTCTGCGCCATCTTGTCTGATGAAAGTACCTACGTGCACATAAACTACAGTCATTCTGATTGACCACAGCCATTTTGTACTCTGTTGGTCACCTTCATTTCACCCTGTCCTCTAGCAGCCTTCTGACTCTCTGACCAAACCTGATCAATCAATCATGTCACTTATAAAGCGCACTACATACCCGCGAGGGTCTCAAGGCGCTGGGGGAAGAGGAGGGTGGTGCTGCTACTGATCGAAGAGCCAGGTCTTGAGGAGTCTTCTGAAGGCCAGTAGGTCTTGGGTCTGTCGGAGGTTGGTGGGGAGGGTGTTCCAGGTCTTGGCGGCGAGGTGGGAGAAGGATCTGCCGCTGGCGGTCGTTTTCCGGATGCGGGGGACTGTGGCGAGGGCGAGGCTGGTCGAGCGGAGCTGGCGGGTGGGGGTGTAGAAGCTGAGTCGTCTGTTGAGGTAGGCTGGTCCGGAGTTGTGGAGTGCTTTGTGTGCGTGGGTGAGGAGCTTGAAGGTTATCCTCTTGTTGACAGGGAGCCAGTGCAGGTCTCTCAGGTGGGGTGTGATGTGGCTGCGTCGGGGGATGTCGAGGATAAGACGTGCAGAGGCGTTCTGGATGCGTTGCAGCCGTCTCAGGAGCTTAGCCGTCGTTCCTGCGTAGAGGGCGTTTCCGTAGTCCAGCCTGCTGGTGACGAGGGCCTGGGTGACTGTTTTTCTTGTTTCGGTGGGGATCCACTTGAAGATCCTGCGGAGCATTCAGAGGGTGTTGAAGCAGGATGAGGAAACGGCGTTGACCTGCTTAGTCATGGAGAGGGTGGGGTCGAGGATGACCCCTAGGTTGCGTATGTGGTCGGTGGGTGGCGGGGCTGTTCCCAGTGATGTTGGCCACCAGGAGTCGTCCCAGGCTGAAGGGTTGGAACCAAGGATGAGGACCTCCGTCTTGTCCGAGTTCAGCTTCAGGCGGCTGGTCCTCATCCATTCGGCGACGGCCTTCATTCCTTCGTGGAGGTGTGCTTTGGCGGTGTGAGGGTCTTTGGTGAGGGAGAGGATCAGCTGGGTGTCGTCGGCGTAGGAGATGATGTTGAGGTTGTGCTGTCGGGCGACGTGGGCGAGGGGTGCCATGTAGATGTTGAACAGCGTTGGGCTGAGGGAGGAGCCTTGGGGTACGCCGCAGATGATCTTGGTGGCCTTGGATCGGAAAGGGGCGAGGCGGACGCTTTGTGTTCTGCCAGAAAGGAAGGATGTGGTCCAGTCCAGGGCCTTCTCTTGGATCCCGGCGTCGTGAAGGCGTGTTCGTAGTGTGTGGTGGCAGACCGTGTCAAAGGCGGCTGATAGGTCCAGGAGGATGAGGGCTGCTGTTTCTCCGTTGTCTAGCAGGGTCCTGATGCCATCGGTGGCGGCGATGAGGGCGGTTTCGGTGCTGTGGTTGCTGCGGAAGCCGGACTGGGAAGGGTCCAGGATGTTGTTCTCCTCGAGGTAGCGGGTCAGTTGTTTGTTGACGATTTTCTCGGTGACCTTCGCGGGGAACGGGAGCAGAGAGATGGGTCGGAAGTTCTTGAGGTCCTTGGGGTCTGCCTTGGGTTTCTTGAGTAAGGCGGTGATCTCGGCGTGCTTCCAGCTTTCCGGGAAGGTTGCTGTCTCGAAGGAGATGTTGATTATTTTCCGGAGATGGGGCGCGATGGCTGTACTGGCTTTGTTGAAGATGTGGTGAGGGCACGGGTCTAGCGGTGAACCGGAGTGGATGGTGTTCATGATCTCGCTGGTGTCCTCGTCGTTGATGTTGGTCCAGGAGAGCAGGCGGTTGGTGGTTGTGGGGGCAGTGGTCTCGGTGGTTGCCGGGGCGGTCGTGGTGTTGAAGCTGTCGTGGATGTCGGCGATTTTGCGGTGGAAGAAGGTGGCCAGTGAGTAGCACAGGTCTCGCAATGGCTGGATGTCGTTGGTGTTGGAGCTGGGGTTGGAGAGTTCCTTCACGATGTTGAAGAGCTCTTTGCTGTTGTGTGCGTTGTTGTCTAGGCGGTCTTTGAGTGAGGCCCTTTTGGCGGATCTGATGAGGTGATGGTGACTGCGGGTGGCGCTCTTGTGGGCGGCGTAGCTGTCCGCTGTCCGTTCGTGGAGCCAGATCTTCTCCAGTTTTCGGCATGTTCGTTTGGAGGCCTGGAGGTCTTCGGTGAACCAGGTGGCTTTCTTGCTGGCTGTGGCTGTTGGGCGGATTCTTGAGCGGGGCGAGGGTGTTGGCGCATCCACTGTCTGAGGTTGCGGGCGGCGGTGTCGGGGTCAGAGGGTTCGGCGGGTGGGCTCAGGGCGAGGGTTGTGGTTAGCTGGTCTTCCGTGACTCTGCTCCAGCAGCGGCGAGGCATTTGTTCGGTGCGGTGGTGCGTGGTGGGCTTCTTGTAGGTGAAGTGGATGCAGTGGTGGTCAGTCCAGTGGGGTTCGGAGGTGTGGTTGAAGGAGACGTGTGGGCTTGCGGAAAAGATGGACCTCTCTCGAGTGACCTGCGGTCCTGACTGGGGCCTTACAGGAACGCCGCATTGATTGTTGGAGTAAGAGGACAACCAGGCGCTGGAAGGGGAATACGAAGAACTGTCCATACGGTCCGGGTAAGGTCGTGAGAAAACATGACTTAAATTGATTGATTGATTGATAGAAATACTAGTATTCCTTTTTGAGTTATTTGAGACATTCCCTGCTTGCAAACAACGTAGAATAGGAATATTCTCTCTTTGCAGACAGTGCAGACTTTTGTCTAACATTAATTGAGATATTCATTTTGACCGCTAAATACGTCATGCCTGTTTTCTCTAGATTGTTTGATTGTTTTGGACCGGACCGTTTGTTAGAGGTCAGTCATCCGGCACCGCCGGAAGGCACCCCTAACAAGGACATGTACGTGAAATATGGATTAGCCACCGTAGCTTATAGCAAACTATGGCATAAGTACACTAGGAAGGACCGGGTAAATCAGTGGCCACTGACGGGATCTTTCGATCCCACTAAAATAGAAACGTTAGAATTAGCTCTCCACAAAAAGAAAGCTAGACCAGCCATGTTTGATAGTTTTGGTTTATGGCGAAAAGAGGCAGCTCAACGAAAGAAAAGAGACGAAGCTAGACAAGATAAAGAAACGCGAAAATCAGCTTACCAAGCCTGTAAAAAGTTAGAAGAAGAACTAAAAGAAAAGGAAATCGATAAAAAGGAACAGGAATCAAAAATATCAGGTCAATGCCCTGTTAGAACGCCCTTAACTCTTTACCCCGAGTTACCAGCAAAACAGGGGGTAGATGATGATTTATTGTTAGGTCCCCAATGATATACATGCCACCCCCTTACGCCCCTACTCATCCCATAGTACAACGCCAGGACCACCAAAGTATAGCCGGAGATGGCACAATCGCCTCAGTCTCCACCGCCTCTGCTCCCACCGAGTCACCCACACCAAATGCCTCATCAAAGGATACAGTAGTAGAGGTAGGATCAAAAGAAAAAGGAGCGCCCAGGGTCCCGCGATTAAGTAAAAATGAGCGAGCAGGCATTGATAAAGTAGTTAAATCCTCATAGATAGGAAGGAGACAGAAGAGCATGTAACTGACATATGCAACTCCTATGTTGAAAACCGCAAACGATACTTTATTGTACGTCTCTGTTACCACACCCTTACTGCATATGAAGAGAAGTACCAAGACGTAGGGCCCGAGCGATTTAGTGGCTCTCTACAGGAAGGTAGACATCGGAGATGAAGGCGACAACGATGTTGCAGAACTATTTTCATCCACACTAGAAGTATTGCGTCACCTCATAGAACAAGGACAGATAGATAGGGACAGGACAACTAAGGTAGCAGGACCCCCAGTGGAAAAAACAGATAGCATGATGCCAATAAAAGAAGCTGCCCCTTACTGGATACCTCCTAGAGGACAAGGGACTAATGACGATATAAACCATCAAGACGCTAGAGGAAGGGTGGTCTACAATTGGGTGTATCAGCCATGGGACAGACAGGACATCCTGACCTTCCGTAAATCTTTGCCGGATTTACAAAAGAACACCACCGCCTTTTACACCGAGCTAGGTACCGCTCTGGGATCAACAATAATGACACTTGCCGACATAGACTTGTTCTTCGGGTTATGTTTGCCAGCAGATGTGTGGAAACAGGTTAGGAAAGTAGACCATACCGAACTGTTTGGTCATACCTGGGAACAACTCGACACACTAGATAAACAGCGGAACCCTGGTCAAAAACCAGTTAAAGCAATATTAGACCTCCCTGACAAAATAGTGCAGAAAGTGAAAACGCTGATCCCAGAGAAAAAGATAGACTGGTCCATAGTAACCGCATGCCGCCAGAAACCACAAGAGGACGTCTCAGAGTACTTCTCCAGATTTGAAACTGTGTTCTCTGATTACAGTGGACAAGACATGTCCACCGCAACCGGACACCACTTATTTGTGCAGAACTACGTCAAAGGATTACTGCCAGATGTATCCCAGAAACTACAAGCCAGCGAAAGTAGTTGGGCAGCATCTAAACCGACGGCCATTCTCCAAATGGCCCAGTACTACGAGCATCAGAGAAACGAAAATGACAGGGCTACAGAAAGGAAAAAGAAGGACTTGAAGGAAAGGGTAATGATAGCACAACTCCAGGGGGCGAATACAGGAAGGGAGCAATATAGGGAGGAAACCAGCAGAATACCCCTAGAGTACAGCCCCTAGGAACAATCCATCTACATCATATGTAGGACGCCAAGACCTAGGACAGGATCAATGTGCATTTTGCAAAAAATATGGACACTGGAAATCCCAATGCCCGGCTTTGTTAGGAGCTGCTAGGGGCAGAGGGGCGAGGAAATAGCAAGTGGACAGAGAGGAAGAGGACGTGGAAGAGGGTACGCGAGTGAAGCAAGCGAGGAAAGGCCAGGAAGAATGAACGCATTTGACCATCCCAGACAGAATCAGTACCAACAGACAGATTATGACAATACGTACGACTTTGCATAGGACAGCCAGGGGCAAGGAAGGGATCCAGTCGAGCTCTGCGTTGATCAGCAAGGCCCTTATGTTACCGCTGAGGTCCTGGGCACAAGGTCGCCATTTTTGGTAGACACAGGAGCAACACGTAGTGCACTAGCCAAACGACTGATTCCAAGGGCACCCTTGTCAGGCTCACATGTGACCTCAATAGGATTTGACGGTAAGCCCTCCACCAACCCTTTGTCCCGACCCATCCCTTTTAATCTTGACAGCAATGGCGTCGAAACGACATTCCTCCTCTCATCTAACACCCCAGACGCCATTATGGGCCTCGACCTTTTGAAACACTTCCATGCGACTATCAGATGCTCACCAGACGGAGTGCGTGTCATCCTGTATGACAACCCCCAACGCCATAGAGAGAACCCTTTTCAGCACATGTTTTCCATCTCTGAGACTGACACATCCCTACTGGACACTTTGCCATCACACTTATGGGCTAGGGCTGATTCAGACGTAGGACGAATGATGATTGACCCAGTACACGTAACAATACGACAGGACGCAACCCTACCGAAGGTACCGCAGTACAAAATATCGCCAGAGGGTGAGAAAGCACTAACCGAGATCATACACTCTTTGGTAGAGGCAGGGGTGGTAGAGGAAGTAGTGAGCAACATTTGTAACAGTCCCATACTACCGATTGTAAAGAGACGGAGAGGGAGATGGGAAAGCCTACCGCTTCATCATTGACCTGCGGGAGGTAAACAAAATCGTAGTACCACAATACCCAGTAGTTTCCGACATCACGACAATTTTGACTTTAATCCCCTCCACTGCCACCACCTTCACTGTGATCGACCTCAAGAACGCCTTCTTTTCCATACCTATACACGAGGACAGCCGCTATCTTTTTGGATTTACCCTAAATTCCCGTTCGTATAGATTTTGTAGAGCACCTCAGGGGTACACTGAGAGCCCAAGTATCTATAGCCAGGCGCTTAAAAGACAGTTGGACGCCATACAATTGCCAGATTGAGTGGGACTAATACAATATGTAGACGACATCCTTCTAGCAGCAGACACCATACCAATAGCCGTCACAGCCACCATCAAACTACTCCATTTCCTTGCTGAGAATGGTCACAAGGTCTCCCGAAAGAAACTGCAGTTCTGTAAATCACGAGTGACCTATTTGGGTCACCTTTTATCAAAAGAAGGGAGAAAACTCACGCCTGACAGGATCCAGACAATTCTAGGCACCCCTGTCCCCAAAAATCAGAAGCAAGTCCGCTCTTTGATAGACCTCACCTCGTTTTGCAGACAGTGGTTACTGAACTTTAGCCTCATTGTCAAACCCCTTCTCTCCCTCCTAGCTAAGGACATCCCCTCACCTCTCCCCTGGACCCCCGAATGCCAGACAGCCTTTAAAGAACTACGCAATACCCTTTGCTCAGCACCAGTCCTAGGAACGCCAGATTACTCCAAACCATTCTTCCTCTACACACACACACGAAAGGGAGGGATGTGCATTGTCTGTCCTAACACAATCAATTGGTCACAAACAACGCCCTTGTGCATATTTTTCTGCCACCCTCGATCCAGTAGCCAGAGCACTGCCAGCGTGCCTGCGCGCTGTGGCAGCTGCAGCAGTATCAATACGCCAGAGCAAAGGAATAGTGCTCTCCAATCCAGTCACTGTTTTAGTACACCATGCAGTCGACACACTACTGAACCAGACCAAAACCCAACACTTGACTAGCGCCCGACTGACATGATATGAGTTGACCCTGCTAGCACCGCACATTACCCTAAAGCGATGCACCACCCTCAATCCAGCCACGCTGTTACCCCTACCCGAGAACGATCCTAACGTGGCTCCACTACACGACTGTGTGACACTAACCGATGAACAAACAAAAAGTAGAGTAGACCTCAGAGACACCGCCTTTCTAGAGCCAGATGGAGAACTATGGGTGGATGGTTCGTGCATCAAACTCCCCGACGGCACCACCTCAGCTGCATACGCTGTCACCACAGCCCGAACCATTCTAGAAACAGCCCGTATTGCCCAACGTTCTGCCCAGGCAGCAGAACTCATTGCCCTCACACGAGCATGTATTTTAGCAGCTGGCACGACAGTTAACATATACACCGACAGCCAATACGCCTTCGGGGTGGTTCACCATTTCGGGATTCTATGGAAAGAAAGAGGGTTCCTGACTTCACACGGTACACCCATCCTGCATGGAGATTTAGTCTCCGCCTTGACGGAAGCAGTCCTCCTCCCCAAAAAGCTAGCAGTGATAAAATGCCAAGCACATAGGAAAGTGACAGATCTCATTGGACATGGAAATGCGCTAGCAGACGTTACTGCCCGAGCCACGGCAGAAGACAGAACTATGACACGAATGTATGTGACCAGGTCACAAGCTGAACAATGGACTGATGCTAGGACCACTGTAAGGGACATACAGACTACAGGCACACAAGACGAATTGACCGAGTGGGAAAAGGTGGGACTAAAAGACGAGGAAGATTGCTGGAGAACTAAAGACGGAAATAAATGGCTGTTACCCAATGCCTACCTCATCCCCATATTGACCATGGCACATTTACCAGCACACATAGGCTCCACCCCCATGATTGAACTAATCACAAGAGTATGGCATAATGTCAAGATAACAGAATCTGCAAAGCGCCTAGTACAACAGTGTATAGTATGCCTACAACACAACCCAGGGAAAGGGACAGTAGTACCACGGGGAGGGTTTGGAGTCCCTGATCACCCCTTTGAAGTCCTTCAAATGGATTACATCCAACTAGAGAGATGCCATGGTCTAAAATATGTCCTGGTGGTTGTGTGCGCTTTTAGCAAATGGGTGGAGGCATATCCCACCCGCGACAATACTGCCATAGCCACTGCAAAAGTATTGTTGAAAGAATTCTTCCCCGGTACGGCCTTTGCAGAATTTTATGGAGCGACAACGGCCCACACTTCGTAGCCGAAGTGATACAGAACATACTGAAAGGGTTGGGGGTAAAACAAAATTCCATGCCGTCTTCCACCCCCAATCAGCGGGCCTGGTAGAAAGACACAATGCAACATTGAAACTAAAGCTAGCCAAAATAGTTGCCACAACCGGGTTGAAATGGCCCGACGCCCTTCCATTGGCATTGCTATCAATGCGCTCCACCCCGACCAAACACAGACTGACCCCGTATGAAGTGGTCTTCGGCAGGCCTATGAACATTTGGGCGGCACCAAGACCCACCTCCATTAACGATGTCCCGAACATATTAATGTCAGACTATCTGCATAAATTGACAAACGAGCTAACGATTATCCACCAACAGGTGCAGCAAGCCTTGCCTGACGTATCCAGGGGCCCAGGACATGTGATAAAGCCTGGGGACTTCATCCTAGTTCGCAACTTCCAAAGAACGAAGAATCTGGAGCCCAGGTGGACGGGCCCCTGGCAAGTCTTGATCACCACTCGAACTGCCCTCCGAGTGGAAGGAAAAGAAATTGGCTGCACGCCCACCACTGCAAGAAAGTCCCTCCAACGCTGGCAACCTGTGAAGAGGTGGAGGTGCAAGAGGAAGTACTCGCAAAAGACCGACCAGCTCTGAGTTGCTACCCACAAGAAGACACCCTCCAACTGTCTGAATTTCCCGACCCCACGGTGCCAACCAAAGGAAGGGTACAACCTAAGATCGACAAAAAGGGGGAGCTCCAACAACCAGGCCACTAACTGAGTCAGAGTCTCAGATCGGTAGCACAGCCAAACAACGCTACCAGGAAAAACACCAGACAAAAGTCTGTGGTCCTAACAGTTGGTGAGCTCCTCGAAGATGATGGAAGAAACGGAACACCTGCAAAGCCACCGCAAAGACACCAAGACTTTTGAACTGCACAGTACAAAGACAATTGCACTTGTAGCTGCATTTCTCACCTGCCTCCTACTAATGGTCACACTCTGGATCATTGAAGAGAATGCACCTGCATACAGAACATTGTCACCAACCATGCAACCAATCACAAAGGAAGAACACTACCTGGTATCACTACCGCCACATCTCCGAGAACAACGCAAAGAATTCTGGAATAATTCTTTCGTACAGATGCTGCACCAGCACAATCTTGCCACCAATGCCACTAACTGTTGGGTCTGTGGGCTGCTACCACATGCCACTGAACATTCCATCCCTTTCATCCCTTCACCCTTTTCTGTTCATGGATCTTGCCTTGCCTGGATGATGCTCCTACAAGAAAGTTACAAAGACAATGCCATTTCCGATGGGACAATCGCTCAGTTCTACAACGAGTTCTGGCTAAACCAAACAGGAAGAACAGCAGCTCCCTTTGCCCTCACACCTCCAATACGACATTCCCAATGAATGTCCCCTCCAAAGAACGAGTGGAAATACAAGTGTTCAATAATCCGGTCAGAGCCACATTTTCCTACCTGAAGAAAAGAACTGCTGCAACACTGACTGTGGCCCTATCTGTGGTGAACGTCTCTGGCCTTGTATGCATTGAAGGCCGTGGGACTAAGAATGTGGGTCACAGCACTTGTAACATTGTAAGGACTTTGAACACTGCCAACCCTCCAGCATTTGTTGCATCACCCAATATGTACTTTGTCTGTGGAACCAAAGCCTACACCTGGCTCCCAAGAAACTGGGGGGCACGTGCTACATCGCTTTTGTTTTGCCACCAACCTACACAGCCCCTGCAGAGCATCATCGAGAAAAGCGTTCTAAAGACACTGATCAAGCAGACTCTGCCGCATCACAGTTCGTTGATGCAGCAAAAGGGCTCGTCCCGCTATGGGGTCCGATGGCAAAAGCCGAGCCATCAGACATCTGTCTCAAGCGGTAGAAACCGCCCTGAACGTCACAGCTGGCATCCTCCCCAACAACGCTGCCGAGCTTCAAGCGGTCCGTCTGGTGGCCCTACAAAACCGCATGGTCCTGGACGTGGTACTAGCGGATCGTGGAGGAGCATGTCGCATCATTGGTGCCAGTTGCTGCATATACATCCCTGATAATTCACCCTCTGTCTATGAAGCAATCGAACATCTCCACAGACTGTCTTCAGAAATTCATCAAGGATCAGAGACTTGGACAATTGGAAGTTGGCTTTGGGGCATCTTGAAGGACTGGGGTTGGAAAATATCAATGTTTCTCTTGGTCCCAGTATTGGCAATATGTGGTTGCTGTTTGGGTGTACACTGTATACCACCTTTGTGTTCTCTTTGCATAAGTGCCTTGCGCCCTAAGAATATGGACACTCAGTTAACAAAAATGAGAGTAATGTATGAACAAGAAATACAGGACATTATGGAGATCGAAATAGACTGACGAGATGGCTAGTTATGTTCAAAGGGGCGACTGTTAAGAACAAAACACAATCATGAACATTCTGCGCCATCTTGTCTGATGAAAGTTCCTACGTGCACATAAACTACAGTCATTCTGATTGACCACAGCCATTTTGTACTCTGTTGGTCACCTTCATTTCACCCTGTCCTCTAGCAGCCTTCTGACTCTCTGACCAAACCTGATATGTGTGCTGGGGGCTATAAACTATTTCCACGACAAACATCAACATCACCTGCTGCCTCAAACTCGTCTTTCCTCTCATCCCTGCACAAACAGGTTACAAATACCAAACAGACTCTTGCAAGCATGGTTTATTGCACTGCACACAGCAAGACTTGTTTTTGCCAACAATGGGACCTGTTTTTATCAACAGAACGGACTCTTAGATCTGGCCGGTCTCACTTGTGTTTAGACCCTGAAGCAAGGTCCAGCTGCAATTAAATTGTCTGTTTTTGACCTGGGCGGGAGGAGAGTTAATGTTGGGCTTGTGTAACCATGTTGATGAAACAATGTCGGGCTTGTGTGACAACCTGCCCGGGGCGGAGACTCCAAGCTTGTAACCATGATAAATGAAACAAATACATTGTGTAAAACCTGTATAAAAGGAAGAGCCAAAAGCATTGCCAGTAGAACACCTCCCTGAAGACATCCTGGTGTCAGCAGTTGACGTGGTCTCCTCTAAGAGTAATAAACCTTTTTCTTGCCTTCCAGCTTCCAGCGCCTGCCTCGTTATTTTAGATAGCAAATCCAAAGTGGATTAAAGGTGACCTTGCGCCGGGCAGCATTGGGGATCTCAGGAGACTCGCTGCTTTTCACAGTACAGAAAGAGGTGTGGTAGCAGAAACCTATATTTGTTTGAGGTTGGGTCTTCTTGTTCAAAGAGAATTAGTTATTTCCCTTATAGCAAGGATCCACAATTGCCTCTAGAATAAAATTATTTACTATACACACTACCATAATTTCTGTACCAGTATCTCTAATACGTTTTCAAGAACACCGTATGAAGTACTATATTTACTGTGATGTTTTTTTATCCGGACTATGATGAAATTACTAAAGTGTATGCATACAAAAACACATATGTGTTTTACTAAACTTGTGTGAACAACAGAATATCTATGGATAACCAATTGCCAGCACTGCAGGAGCAAGATCATGTCACAGACAAAAGAACCAAAAGGCGTGATGTCTAATGAAAATGCAACTCCAGACTACTTAGGACTGAATATACCCAACAACCCAACAAACAGTCCACTGCGTATAAAATATTGTAAAGAACTTTTACTGAGGAACTGATAGAACTTCTGTGAAAATTGTAACCACTCCAATATGGCCACTGCTCTGTTTGCTCTAATATGGTCAGATTGCGAGTATATATGTGCCATTCTTCTGTACATGTAACACCTCACAAGACCATAACTTTGTTATGATATACAGTACTATTAATGAAAGATTCTATTGCACTGAACATAATGTTAAGAATCCGTCAAAGGGAGGTTCCAACTCTATCACTTTGAAATAACCGGCAACCACGTCAATATGGCTGCTGTTTTTTTCTGTGTATAAAAGATTATTAATTTCGAGTGTACAGCAGTAACCAATTGTTCGAGGCATGTGAGCTGTAGATCACATGCTATGCATAGATCGCCATCTGGTGTTCGGCCCGGACGTTTGCACTTTGTTTTTGTTCGAAGAAGTCTTTCCAGTCACAAGGTAGGTGACTCCTCCTTTCGGTGATAGTGCGCATGGGCATCGACTCCATTGTTAGATTGTTTTTTTTCCCGCCATCGGGTTCGGACGTGAATTGCTGCGCTCCGGTTCGGCACCGTTCTTGGGTTCCCCTCAGGGCGCAATCCACTACCCTCGACGGTATTGTTTCTCGATCGCGTATTCCTGCCTTCGCGTATCGTATCTATTTCACAACTTCGATCGGAAAACCTTGTGCGAGGCCCTTGGGCCTAGCCGCGTCGATCAAATTCGCAGTAGATGGAACGGACTCCATTCCAATTCTACCCCGGGTGCCACACCAAGTACCCCACACCGATCTTCACGACCTGTGCAATTTGTGTTTATCGCCTGAACACAACGAAGACAACTGCGAAGCCTTCCGATCCAAAAAGACGCTCCGTGACCGTCTGGCTCGACGTCACAAAATGTATCAACATAAAGACTGCAAGGACTCCGCTCCAGACCTGTATGGAGAAGATGTCGACCAAGAGATCCTCGAAGCACATGGAGCAGAGGCAGAGGAGGAATAACAAATTTATGTGTCTGAAGAAGACTCCGACATCGAGGAAGACATCACACCCGGTCAGCGTACCGTGAGTAAAGATGCTCCTCTGCCCCAAAAAGTACCCTTTAAAAAGGCTCCGGTCCCTCCTCCGGGCCAAGGTCGGCACCGAGTAAGTTTCTAACGACCCGCCTTCGGGCTCGGCACCGACTAGTTGAGCCTTCCGGCTCGGGACCGAGTCGACCTTCGGCACCGAAAAATAAGACAACTGATCCCTCTAAAACTTCGGCCCCGAAATCCTCGGCCCCGAAAACGTCGGCCCCAAAATCTCCGACGCCGAAAATTATGGCCCCAAAGGAAAAGACTGTTCCTCCTCCCCACACAAGGAGTCTAGTTTGGACGTTCCGCCTGCTAACACGGACCCCCAACAAAAGGAATTGGTTATAAACCCAAAACAAGCATTTGCAATGCAATAGGTCTCGCATTTACGCGAGTTTGAGCTATTGACATTGCAAATAAGAATGCCTTTTATTTTTGTTTTTAAAACATAAATAAAAGGCATTGTCATTTACAATGCCAATAGCTTAAACTCGCGTAAGTGCGAGACCTATTGCATTGCAAATGCTCGTTTTAGTCAGCTGGGAAAGTAGAAGAAAAGATTACCGTACGTCTAGCGTCGTTTAATTTGACATTGTTGTTCCCCTTTATTTCCCTCCGCTCACAAGCTTGGTTGTGCTGCAGTTGAAGCAAGCTGAGATTGTGCTTTCTGTGTTAAACTGCTGCTTTAAGTTAACTTGCACGGCGGTAACTGCCACGACTTATAGCTGAAGGACACAACAGCTGCTTGGATGAATTTAGTCAGTACGTGCACAAGGTGTCTGATAAATAGCAACGTACACACTAACTAAGTTAAAAGCTTTTAAAATGACCTAATGCAGAGGAGGGTTCTGGAATGAAGACCCAAAAATGCGCTCCATGGCTTATACCTCCTTAGCTCCTGAGCAAACATCTTCTGATGTCTCCATGCATGCAAAATGTCTGTAAGTGTGTAAATGTCTCCATGCACGCAAAGTATCTTGCGAAGTGATAATGGAAAGCTGGGTACCCTATAGGTGGTAGAAGGTGGAAGAACTGCTAAGGAGGTGGGGGAGATTGAGGGGCAGGGGCAAATAAGGAGCAAGGTCATGGTTGTACTGAGGGATTGGTTTACACATCCACCATGGAAGAAACTTGCATCACGGCGATTATAAACCACGCAGTACAGGTTACAATACATTAGTAGTGTAGATAATAGCAAGGAGGGGGTGTGGAGTTGCGGCTGGATCTCCTGACCTTGGAACTAGGGAACTATCTAGGAATCCCGGCCTCCTTTCAACATCCTGTGATTCTGGACAAATCACTTAGTCTCTATGAGACAATAAACATATAGAACAAAACATGGCCTTGCTACACCTTTTGTGACTCCTTTCGCTCGGTGATCATATGTGGGCGTTAGAAGACACATACAAAGCTGTACAGCCATGTATTATCTTTTGTTACCATTTTATTCTCTTCCAGAAGGGTCAGTCAACCGGCTGCATAAAGCACTTTGAAACTACATGGATGCGTTTTGTTTTTTCTGGGTTTGATTAAGACTGAGGTATATAGCGCACGATTCATACGACGGTTGCACCTTTTAGGAGCATTACGTTAATGCACGGTCGCCTCTATTTGTAGTATACGTATGTGGCGTTTTTGAAACTACATGGATGCGTTTTGTTTTCTCTGGGTTGGATTAAGACTGAGGTATATAGCGCACGATTCATACGACGGTTGCACCTTTTAGGAGCATTACGTTAATGCACGGTCGCCTCTATTTGTAGTATACGTATGTGGCGTTTTTGAAACTACATGGATGCGTTTTGTTTTCTCTGGGTTGGATTAAGACTGAGGTATATAGCGCACGATTCATACGACAGTTGCACCTTTTATGAGCATTACGTTAATGCATGGTCGCCTCTATTTGTAGTATACGTATGTGGTGTTAAAACATTTTCACTCAAATGCGAGAGTCTGAGAATATAACACAGCTCGCGAGTATGTTTATCGTCAAGAATGGCCTATGAAAGCATTTACTTCAAAGACACTGAAAAAAGAAACCCTCCCCAGCTTGCATTCCTTGCTCGAACCTTGTGACCTCTTGGTGACACTTCATTCCAGGAGGTGAGGGGGCGACTGGACACTTCACGGTTTATAAAAGAACCCCTGACCTCCTTTAACAACCTCTTAATGGCGGGTATAAGCTTCCTGTCCACAAATTCCTAATCTCCCTGCACGGAACTGCAGCTCTATGACGTCTGATTTCAAGCCACTGAAAGGAAAGTGGGAAAGAACACGTAAAAACGTGCACTGTTCGATTTGCTATCACTTTTGCGGCCGTTCTTATGTGTTTTAAAGAACGGCTGCAAAAGTGAAAGCAAATTGTGCGGCAAATTAATTAAATAAGCGCGATCCCCAAAGTGAAAGCGGACCGCGCTACGTGTGAAAACAGTTTATACATATTAGAAAGGTCGGCATGCCTCGTGTAAAACACCTCACGAACGGCGCACAGACTAATGAAGGAGGCTTCGCGGCCGAATGAAACGCAGCTAATCACAGCGTCAACCCGCCAGCTCCATTCACAGCTTTCCTCTCCTTTATATTTGCATCGCGTTCGAGGCAATGAAAGAGTGCCTACACCGAGTAATGAAGGGGACCGTGTCACGCCGCAAGTAAAACATCCAGTCGGGATGGGCCGTCCGAGAAGGAGACAGGGCGGTAACCAAAAAGCCTCATTTTCAATCGGAGGCCAGCGTTTAGCATAAATGGTGACGCCACCCAAGGGGAATGATGGGCGGGGCTTCAAGTCCCCTTCTGAAAGCGTATCGATGACAATAAGCCTCGAGGAGCGTGGAGCGCATGCGCGCTCCAGCGCTAGGTCTGCGAGACCTAAACAGCACACCTTTATGCAAAGCTGCCAGGGAAAAGACCAGAATTTGAGGAATCTTACCATATCCCTCTAAAGAGAGAGAATATGGGGACTAATACTTCTCCACCTCTTTCACCTTCCTCACCTCCTCCACCTATTGACCCTAACCTTTTTATAACACCCACAAATTCCCCTCAGCCACAATCACCAGGTCAACAGGTTGATGGGGATGGGGATCTAGGTGATGACGTACCTGGGAATGTACCACAAGATTATGCTCCAGACCCCTGGGTAGATTATAACACGGATCCTAATAACGACAACGATCCAGATGTATTCCCATCTAAACCTTCTCCTCCAGATGATAATGTGGGGTTTACAGAATTGCTTAATAGAGCTGCACAGTATCATGGGGTGCAACTCCATAAAGAGCCTCTTGAGGAAGATTTCCTATTTGAGACCTTAAGTGCATCACAAAAAACTACACATACTCTACCTATGCTCAAGGGTATGTTAAAGCATGCAGATCAGGTGTTCAAAGATCCAGTGCGAGCTAGGATACTCACACCGAGAGTGGACAAAAAATACAAGGCGGCTCCTACAGACCCAATTTTTATTAGAGGTCAGGTTCCACTAGATTCTTTGGTAGTTTCAAATGCTTGGAAACGAGCAAATTCTCAGTCAACGGGAGACGCTCCGCCTCCCGATAAGGAATCTAAATTAATAGATGCCTCAGGCAAAAGAGTAGCAGCACAAGCAGCCAAATCATTGGCGCATAGCGAACACACAAGCACTCTTGGCAAGATATGACAAAGCCCATTATGATGAGCTAGAGCAACCGATGCAATATCTGCCTGATGAACATAAATCCAAGGCTCATGACCTCATTCAGGAAGGGAAACTTATTTCTAATGCATCAATCAGGTGTGCTCTAGATGCAGCAGACACGGCTTCACGTGCTATTAACACCAGCATTCTTCTCAGACGCCATGCATGGCTTAGGGTGTCAGGTTTTAAACCAGAGGTTCAAACACCCATTTTAAATTCACCTTTTGATAAGGAGCATTTATTTGGTCCTCAGTGGACACTTCATTAGAAAAAATGAAGGACACTGAAGTAGCCAAATCTATGGGAGCGCTACAAACTCCATCCAACCGTGGCTCATTTCGCAGATCCTTTTACAGGGGAGGCTCAAAGTCCATCACTACTGACGGGTCCTCTGCCTCATATAGAGGCAATAGTCAATCACCCTCTACCAGAGGTTATTTTCGTGGTGGATTTCGTGGAAACAATGGCAAAGGAAGAGGAAAAGGTAATACACCCCGTACTTCCCCAGCCACAAATAAGCAGTGACTTGTTTCCCCTTCCCCCAATCATCCCACACCTGTCGGGGGACGTCTTTCTCAATTTCTCCCAGTCTGGAATTCAATTACATCAGACAAATGGGTCTTACAAATTATCCAATCTAGTTACTGCCTGGAGCTTACAAGCAACCATCCAAACATTCCACTACGAACACACAAACTGTCTCCAGAACATTTACACCTACTCAAACATGAGGTACAATCTCTTCTGGAAAAAGGAGCTATAGAACCTGTCCCACTACAATATCAGGGGTTAGGGGTGTACTCTCTTTATTTTTAATTCCCAAAAAGACGGTTCTCTGAGGCCTATATTAGATCTCAGAGAATTAAACCTTTACATTCAATCAGATCACTTCCATATGGTCACTCTCCAACAGGTACTTCCTCTGTAAATGAAAAATGTAAATGTAAGTCCGTTTTTATATAGCGCAGCTACTCACCCTTACGGGTCTCAAGGCGCTGGGGGCCGTCGTGGAAATTAAGTGAGCTATTGCCCAGAGTCACATGGTGCTGAGCTGCCGCCGGAGCCGGGGATCGAACCGTGAACCCTGTGCTCCGAAGTCAGCTGCCCTGGCCGCTGCACCACACCTCTGTTACAACAAGGCGACTTTATGTCCACCCTAGACTTAAAGGCAGCGTACTTCCATATTCCAATACATCCCGCTCATCGCAAATACCTCAGGTTTGTAATAGTGGGGCAACATTATCAATTCAAAGTACTCCCATTCGGAGTAACTACTGCTCCCAGAGTATTTACCAAATGCCTGGTAGTAGTCGCTGCGCATCTGAGAAGACAACATGTTCACGTCTTTCCATATTTAGACGGCTGGCTTGTCAAAGCCAGCACACTCTCAAAGTGCCTACAGCACACTCAAACCACAGTACGCTTACTGCACAACCTCGGATTTACAGTCAATCTGTCAAAATCCCATCTTCAGCCCTCCAATACACAAGAATATCTAGGGGCCACTGTAGATGCACAAAAAGCTCTAGCCTATCCCAATCCAACCAGAATTCACAATATTCAGGCTCTCATATCCAAATTTCAACCCAATCACTCATTACCAGCTCGGGTATTAATGCAACTTCTAGGAATGATGGCCTCTTGCATCATGATAGTTCCTTATGCAAGACTTCAAATGCGTCCCCTTCAAGAATGTTTAGCACGTCAGTGGAATCAGTCTCACGGTCTAATGACCGATCTGGTGTTGGTGGATGGCCACACTCGTCGCCCTCTGCAGTGGTGGAATCCACACAACCTTACAAAAGGGCGGCCTTTCATCGATCCGATTCCAGACAGTGCTAACAGCAGACTCATCGCTCACTGGTTGGGGAGCTCATCTCCAAACTCACACAATTCAAGGATTGTGGAGTCAAAAGGAAAAGCTTCTTCACATAAATCATCTGGAGCTGTTAGCAGTCTTCTTAGCGCTCAAAGCCTTCCAAACTCACCTTGTAGGCAAAGCTGTCCTGATACGCACAGACAACATGACAGCAATGTATTACATACAGAAACAGGGAGGAACACACTCTCCAACTGTCACACCTTGCACAAGACATTTGGAGATGGGCCATTCATCACAAGATTTATCTCCTAGCGGAACACCTCCCAGGAGTTAACAATCCGATCGCAGATCTCCTCAGCAGACAGACACAAATTCACGAATGGGAACTTCACCCTCAAGTTCTCCTCCCCTTCTTTCAGATGTGGGGCTTTCCAGACATAGATCTGTTCGCCACACACCAAAACGCAAAATGCCCAAACTTCGCCTCCAGGTATCCACACCCGTTCTCCAAAGGCAATGCTATATGGATGAACTGGTGAGGGATATTTGCTTACGCTTTTCCGCCTCTCACACTCATTCCACTAGTGGTTCGGAAGCTCAGGCAAACATCCCTCACACTAATCCTAGGAGCTCCCACTTGGGCTCGCCAACCTTGGTTCACTTCCCTCTTAGAACTTTCAGTAGTTCCTCATCAAAAGCTACATCTCACATCCAGTCTCCTCATGCAGAGCCATGGAGAGATAAGACATCCAGATCCCAAACCTCTCAACCTTGCGATTTGGCACCTGAAGTCATAGTTTGGTTATCTAAATCTTCCACCAGACTGTATGAATATAAAGAGGCTAAAAGACCTACTACAAGAGCTTGCTATGCAGCAAAATGGAAGCTATTTATTTATTGTAATAACCATATCAAGACACTTGATGCTTCTATTCAAAATATGTATTTGCTACATTTACAATGTTCAAATTTAGCATACACGTCTATACACTTACATCTCGCTGCAATAGCTGCTTATCTTCAAAATAGACAACACCTGTCCCTTTTCAGAGTGCCCGCTATTAAAGCTTTCATGGAAGGACTCAAAAGAGTTATTCCTGCAAGACTTCCACTTGCCCCAGTGTGGAATCTTAATATTGTCCTTACCAGGCTAATGGGTCCACCCTTCGAGCCTTTACATAAATGTGAAATACAGTTTCTCGCTTGGAAAGTAGCTTTCATTACTATCACATCACTCAGAAGAGTGAGTGAGCTTCAGGCACTAACCATAGAAGAACCATTTTTACAATTACACCAAAACAAAGTGGTTCTTCGTACTAATCCTAAATTCCTACCTAAAGTAGTTTCTGCCTTTCACATCAACCAATCTGTTGAGTTGCCTGTGTTCTTTCCTCAACCAGGTTCTGTGGCAGAACGTGCTCTACACACTTTGGATGTAAAAAGAGCATTGATGTAGTACATAGAAAGAACAAAATCTTTTCGTAAGACTAAACAACTTTTTGTTGCTTTTGCTCCACCACACAAAGGCAATCCCATTTCTAAATCGGGTATTGCACGGTGGATAGTTAAATGTATTCAGATATGTTATGCAAAAGCAAAGAGAACTTTACCAATTCCCCCTAGAGCGCATTCCACTCGCAAACTGGGGGCTTCTATGGCTTTCTTAGGAATTATTCCCATAGATGACATCTGTAAAGCTGCAACATGGTCTACACCACACACATTCACAAAACACTATTGTGTAGATGTGTTAGCCAGACAACAAGCTAATGTAGGCCAGGCAGTTTTACGTACACCATTTCAAACCACTGCAACAGCTACAGGTTAGCCACCGCTTTGGGAGATTACTGCTGTATAGTCTATGCATAGCATGTGATCTACAGCTCACATGCCTCGAACGGAAAATGCTACTTACCCAGTATGCATCTGTTAGAGCTGTAGAATCACATGCGCCCACCCACCTCCCTGGTTACCTGTATCTGTTCCAGTACTATCTTACTTAGATATTTACACATGTACATCTCTATTCTACTCTTACTCACTCCATTCTCACCTTCTGCGGGAAAACAATCTAACAATGGAGTCGATGCCCATGCGCACTATCACCGAAAGGAGGAGTCACCTACATCGTGACTGGAAAGACTTCTTCGAACAAAAACAAAGTGCAAACGTCCGGGCTCAACACCAGATGGCGATCTATGCCTAGCTTGCGATTCTACAGCTCTACATGCCAAGAACAGATGCATACTGGGTAAGTAGCATTTTCCTTTTCTGGAACTGTACTCAAAAGATGAATTTTTCATATTAGTGAGTATACCATGAAGATCGTGTTTGCAACTGATAAATACAAATGCTTTGTACCTTTGAAACGCTAAATATACACCACTTCAAAATGGCAGCCCTGTTTCCAAAATTTGTCGCTCATATTCTGTGTAAAAGTAACCAAGCATGTGGAATCTATCGGCTGAACATAATAAAGTACTTTGTTTCTTGATACACATACACTCAGTGAGCTTTGGGGAAGATATACATAATATCATAATGTTGTCCCCACCTCTATAATGGAAACCTCAATTACTTAGCTATATTTGACAAAAGACTTCCAGACACATAACCTTGAATAAGCCCGCCCCTCTTTGACTGTTTTTGCTTTCCCTTTATTTTCTTGTTTTATTTAAAGTATATGTAGCTAGCTGAGACCAATTAACCGTGGAATCTAAATTACCAACAGTACGTTTTTCTTCTTTTTTTTTTTTCTTTGTCTATTCAAGCTCTATTACAATATGGACGCCATCTTAGCACATCCAAGTTCGACCTTTGACCTGCTAATTCACTTTCCTCTTCCATTTAAACAAGACTTTTCATCTGAAATCACTCTTTCATATACTTTTAACTGGACTGCAGGGACTGAACGGACTGCTACTAATGAAACGTAGGCGTAATCTGCCTAATTCCTAGTACAGATGGTGTACTTGCTTGGGCTATATCACAGTGAGATACTAGTGATTTTATTTTCAAACTTGTCTCTTACCTTTATTTTCCTCACTTCTCCCCTCCACCCCATTCTCTTACTCCTGATAGATGATATTGACCACTCTTTCAAAATATTGTGAAGGTCACTTCGCTATTAAACATGCACTACTATCTATTACCTGAAGATACGATTAGGACCACATGGACAGGCAAGTGCTTATCACTTAAAGTCCCATCAAATTCAGGTTAAGTTTTAAAGCACATAAATAACGTGCGCTTGCTCAAACTTTTGCATAAAATTTTTAATCTTTCAGACTAAAAACTGCTTACTTACAATACAAGTGAGACCAACCATAAGGCTATTTTTGACATACAAACCATCTTGGGTAAAACCGCGCTTATATCGTCACTGCTGCCTGAAAACCCTTTGAGCAACTTCTGAGACCCTGCCCCCCTCTAAACTGGTTTGCATGCCCCTATCAAACACCTTTTTGACACACTATCTAAGACCCCCAGCTAAATGTCCCTGCCCTAAGAACCTAATTCCCTCACTTATGACGAGCACCAAGACAACGAATATGATGGTTTGCTACCATTTCTTTTTATTTTTTATTTTTAATCTCACGAAAATCATGGAGTTTCTAAGTACGAATTGTAGCACACAAAACCTAGGTGTAAATGCATATATTATTTTTTAATAGATATTTATAATTGTTTCTCTCTCCGTTTCACTTGTATGAAATTTCATCTGCATTTGTTTGCTTCTACTTTTTTATATGACATATATGTACATAAATGGAATTCCTGTAATTCTGTAACTAATAATACCTAAACAGATTTGAAAAGGCCCACGGTCTGCGCGCCATTGAGGGGCAAAACACGTGTAGCTGATCCCAGTGAAAGCCCTTGGTGGGGAAGTGCAGTATCTGATGAACAGCCAATGCATCCAAGAGGAGTGGCAGTAGACACCACACCTGCTCACTGACGTCAATTATCTCCTATTTTGCCCAACCTTCATTGCGGAGCTTGACTAACAAAATTGAGTTTTTACTGACAGTGTGCAAAACCTAACTTAGAACTGTATTACTCCTGGAAGTCTACTCCATTGTATATGGAGACAGGTGAAAGATGAGGAAGCTGCTGTATCCACCAGAAAAAGTTCTACCGAAGGTGAGTAACCTTCTTTTGATGGGTGCTACTAATTGCATCATTCTTTTGATGGGTGATACTAAGTGCAGATTCCTCACCTTGTGAATATGTATCAACTCCGTACTCCCTCCAGGAAGGTGAGTGAACTTACACCAGGAAGTCCTGCAGGACTGAGCAGGCAAAATGAGACTGCTGCTCAAACAGGAAAAAAGGAAACCATTCTTTGGTTCAAAGGACATACTTCAACTCCGCAGGTGCCAGGACTGGCTCTGTCTCACAAAATGTTCATGTGATTTGAAGTAAAAGGCAGTTGAAGAATATGAAATGTATCCAGTATCAGAAGCCTGAAATCACTTTTAATTCCTCCAGTATGGAGGAGAGGTGCTTGTTTTTATTCTCTTTCATGTTTGGAAACGTCAGATTCCTACTTAGACTCCAGTGACAATGCTTTGATTAATGTATATGACTCCCAATGTATTTGAACGTGAATTTTTGGAAGGAAATGAAACCTGATGTAAACTGCAATTTTCTTTTTTTTCTGTAAAACTCTTCACTCTTTTTTTTCACTAAAATGTATCGTTATTCACCTGTATATAGAAAAAAATTAGTGTAGGGGAGGTAAACATGCTGTTACATGTTTAACGAGAGGCTCCTTTGCATTTACCACAATGTTGACCATGTGGAAGTTGAATTTAATATTCTGCAGGTACTCTACGGTTATTTTTCACTCACAGGTTCTTGGTACCTTCAACTGGTAGCCAAAGATAACAGAAACATTGTGTGCCACAGATGGCAATGTGTCCTTCTGCTCCCACAAGAAAAACCTTGCCTTTTTTTTTTTTTTGTTGACTTCATTAAGTTTTGGCCAAACAAACCTAAAACTACAAACAAAGTGGGCACATGCTCTTACATTGCCATTGGTATTGGAGTCAGAAGTTCAAGGTAGTCCACCTTACTGGGCGTAGGTTGGCCACCCCTATCCATGTATATTTAACCAGACCGTATATAAATACAATGTATTAAGACGTGCAATAGATTCACATATAGACGAGCGACATGACGTCTCGGCAACAGTGAATAATGAAGTTTCTGGTGTTCATGAGTGTTGGGATACAACTGTTCTGTATACACTAATTTTGACTGGTAATTATTCCATTCTCAGGGTGGTCTCTCGTCACTTTTGGCCTCCAATTTCGTTCTATATGTATATGTTCCAGATAATAAAAATTGGACCCATTGCTCTACAGAGTCGGACTTTGTGATGGCGTCCGACTCTGCCTTAGCCCGTTTCAAAAGCTCCCGTAGCCAGCGCTTCGTGTCCGGTGCCGCACTACCCTTCCAGGACTTTGCTATCTGCCTCCTGAGAGGTACCAAGGCTAGGTCAATGGATCTGCGGATATCTGTACTCTTTGATTTTGGGCCTCACACCCAGAAGGCAGGATTCAGGGGTGAACGGCTTTATGCAGTCAACTTGTTCTGATAGGATCCCTGCCGCTTCCCTCCATGTGTGTTGAAGGGCTTGGCAGTCCCACACCATGTGATAGAAACTGTCATCCTGATGACGACATCTAGGATATTCCTATGGGCCCCCCGGGATCATGTGTTGAATGGGCCTCCGTGTCAAGTAGGTCTGGTGTTATTTAAATTTAAAGAAAATCATTGTTTCTAAACATATAATAATAAAAATGATTTATAAACACCTGGTTACTCTGTTCGGAGTGGCCCTGCGCTATATAACTCAACTCCACCAGTACTGTAATGATGGCCACAGTCTAGCAGACTCCACAACCTGAAAAGCAAAGGAGTTCTACCGCGTAACCTCAGCAGTGCTGGCCACAATCAGAAACCTATAGTGGTTGCCACAGCTCTCTCACTAGGTTGAGCCTGTTTGCAAAGTATTTCTGCCCATCTCCACTCTTGTGATATTATCTTTGGCAGTCTTGTATGCTACTGGGGGGGGGGGAGGGGTACAAAAAGTGGCCATCTTTAACTAGTGCAGTCTGTAGGAGAGTAGGATCTGCTTCACATGGGTACCCCCACTTTTTGCTGATGCTTCACTGTTTTTCGACTTTAGTCTGGCTGGGGCCCTGCTAATCAGAACCCCAGCCTAGCTGCTTCCTCTCTAAAATGGTTTCCATGTGCCTTAGGCACATCTCTGATTGGAATCTGGAGTGCCCTTATAAGTCCCTAGTATATGGTATACTATGTACCCAGGGCATAGGTACCTCAGAGGCCTGCCAGGGGCTGAAGCATGTATTGTGCCACCCCTGGAAGGCCAGCCAAAAGGACACCACAGGTCTGCTACTGCAGCCTGGGTAAGGTGGTGCATGCACCTCTTACTGTGATTTAGGCTACCTATATCACTACATACATACACACATATAAACCTATAAGTCACTACTATGGCAGGCCTTATCAATCCTGAAGGCAGAGTGCGTGGTTCCTATGTGAGAGGGTGCCCCTGCATGAGCAGGGCCCCTCTGCAGCGTTCGGAGACCCTTCTCTGATGCTGTTTGTAGTGCAGCCTGACCATATACTCTTAAGCGCATTATAACCTCGCGTTAAATGCTAACTTTGGGATGGCTGCACAGAAACATGTCGTGTTTGGTGTCAAACATCTTGGAATACTACCCCCCGCCAGTTCTGGCGGCGGGGTAGCATTCCACCCTTCTAGAGGGAGAGACATGTACACACCGGCCTGCCCGGTAACTTCTTTCCAAGCCCTGGCATCACAAAATGGATGCCGCTGCCACAGACACGAGTCTGGCCTCCTGCTGCTGACCGAAACTCCGGCAATAGGTTTCCTGTCCCAGGGAGGTGTAACCACCTCCCCAGACAGGATAGTGTGTATTGGGGCTGGGCGGGAGCACTCTCTGGTGCTTTGAAGTCCTGCACTGGGGGCACATTTGGTGTCCCTGTGCATACCCCAGTTCAAACCGGCTCAGGGGCTTCCAGCCCCTGCTCTGGTGCGAAACTGGACAAAGAGAAAGGGGTGTAACCAACCCCTCTGCCCTGACCCTCCCATAGGTGGGTCCCCAGAGTATGTCCAACCCCCTATCTTAGTATAAGTATGGGACCCCAGTCCTTAGGACTTTAGATTTACCTGGACGAAACTCTGACACAGAATCCTGGACCTTCGACGCTCTACTTTAAGATTAGAGGACTGAAGAATCTCCCTTGGGGTCAAGGAGTGACTCCCCTGCTTGGCAGGCACCAAAGAAGCAATTGTCCGGTCTGCATCGCCGAAGCTCCCGCCGGACGCCGAAGTCTTTGCATCACCAGAGGTGGATTTCCAGACTTCCCCGAGGCTGCCCTGAGTCCCCAGCAAAGCTGAGGCCCGTAGCTGTCGTGGGTAACGTGGAACCGTGACCCCTGGACACCGAGCACATTTGCAAGTGCATTCTCTTCCTGGGCTCCCACGAAGTTGTGCTTTGGGCTCCGAGTAGCCCCCGCCTCCAGCACCGACTGCACCGAAGATCACTGGCCTCCACTCCACGAGTGTCCCGTGAGCCAGCTCTAAGTGCGTCCACTCGAGGCTCCTTCGCGGTTGCTAGTCCATTGGCTAGTAGGCCCTCCCGAAGGCCAATCATCTTCTGCTTGGGCTCCCTGGTTGCTCCAGGCGTGCCCTGACTTACCCTCGCTGGGTGAGTCCCTCAGACCTTGCTGGTCTGCACCACCGTAGTTCTTCTATTTCCACGAGACTTGCCGTTGCCAAGGCTTGTTTGGTCCAATCCGGTCGCCGACACCTCAGCAATCGACAGACGTCGTGGGACAGCTCGAATCCAGCTCCTGGTCGTCGTCGACGCCTCCTGGACCTCGTGGCTGAAGAGTCAAGACGACCGTCAACCTACCTGAAGCACTCGACATCGGTGGGCATCTGCTCATCGCCTTCCTGGTCACTGGCTAGTGACCCAGACTCTGTCCCCTCTGCTTTCAGGTTCTTCAGATCTTCGATCCACCTTTGGATCCTCCCGAACACTTTCGACTTGGCCGCCAGCAGCACTTTGCAGCAGATCGCCATTGAAAACGACGACGAAACCCGACCCCGAAAGACACCTATGCACCCGGCTTCCTGGGTGAGGTAACTAGAGTACTCCGGTGCTCCCGTGGGTATAGACTCTAGAACGACCCAGTTCTAAAGGGTTTGCTCCAAGTTCTCCTCTAAGTGTCCCTTTTCTTTAAAATTCCAACCTGCGACTTTCCCCATAGAAGTCAACGGCGATTCGCGGCTGTGTTCTCACACTGCACGCGTCCCCCGTGGGTCCCCTGTGTCACTCCCTTGGGTGGTTCCTTGTGGTCCAAGCACTTCTACAGGCTCTAGGCCCTGTGTCTAGCTCAGTCGGGGTTCTTATACCACTTTATTGGTATATGGTTTGGTACGCCCCTAGGGCTCAAACGTGTATTTGTGCTATTACTGTTGATAACTAACTTATAACTTTATGTACTTCGAACTCTAGCCTCATAAAGAGACTAGAGGGGTGTGTTTAGCAATAAATAAATATTTTAAATATATACCTGGTGTGGTCCTCTTTCATTTGGTCACTCAAGAGATTATAGGCTGGTAAAACAAGCTGCTTTACATTCCTTCAAGACTTAGCCTGAAGGCTGCTCTCCATAGCTACCACTAGGATAGCTTTCAATAAAGGTTGTCTTTAACCTATCTCCAATAAGGGGTTGTTTGGACTGGTGCAAGGTGCCCACTATAATTAGTGGACAGCATATACCAGGCCAACTTCTCACACAGTCCTCAACCGTATGCTTGCAAATGTGTTTATGGTCGAATGTTTAAGCCATAATAGCATCCATCTTCTAGCCTCTTTCTTATGGTCCATGGTTAATCATTTGGAGGTATTTTTTTGTATGTACAGCTACCATTTGTAAATCTTTTTCAAATGAATCTTTAAAAAATCCAAAGATATGTTTTTACTGATGGTACTAGAAAACATGTCGGTGTTAGTGTCTGCTCCTAGCATTTAATATTAGAAAAAAAGTCTTAAAATAAAATTCCTAACCTCGCTTTACTGAAAGCTGTAGGAATCGGGGAAGAGAAAAAGAACTATTAAGTGCATGATAAACAACAACCTCCAAAGGTCATGTATGCTAGCAGGTGACGCTGGGGACTGTATGATGGGTCTTGGTGTAGGGGAAGCTTTTCAGAAGTATGCCACTCCTACTGTACCAGTACTCCGTGTTTTATAGAATTTTGACTTACTTGACTAGCTGCACGCCAGCTCTCCCTGCTCTAGGAAGGTTTATTGACCTAACGTGACTCCATTTCATTGTTGCTGCCCATGATTCCTGCAGTTGGAGCACGAAGGTGCACAGCATCGCCGGCAGAACTGCATTTTGCCTCTGCATATGGGTCTCCCTGGATATGGCTGAAGGTCACTGCATTTAGAAGGCTTTTCCAAATGTCATGTGTGTGCTACATGGAGGCATACGCTGTACCCAGGGCCACTGGAATTGTGCGATTGTGTGGCTGCTGTGATTTTCACATAATTATAGATTTGCTGCATTTGCCACATCTGCCGCATAACCTGCAGACTTTAATGGGAAAAAAGTGTTTCTACTTCATATGGTTCAAAAGTTACTAAAAGGCAGCGACGTGTGTTGCCGCAATGAAAGGCCCTTTAGCAAACCTGGACTGGTCACCCTTCTGTTGCTTATTGCTATATTCGGGTATTAAATTGGTACTAATGAAGTGCAACTAGTACCCAGACAGTGTTACCAAGTTTTAAAATGACGAAATAATCAAGTATACTATTACAAAATGTGCTGCATAAGTGGTCTTTTCTTGCTGCATAATTTGGCGCTGTCCTGCCACATAATTGCAGTGTCCCTGACTATACCCCTGTATTAAACTCCAGCAGAGTAAAGCCAAAGGCCATGCTGTGTGGAAAGTATATGGAGGACTTGGCCACCGTCCAAGTCACGTTTGCCATTTGTCCTATGCTGTTGTATGCAGGGGTGACAGGGAAAGTCCTGTGACCTACACACAGGTGTGCCTGATATAATGCCCTGTTTATGCTACATACAGAGTAGGACACCTGGTCACGCGGGCTCCCCTGCATATAGTAGGCATCATATATGTTAAATGATCGGCATGGAAGCAGGCTGCTTGCTGTGTGTCCTATGTTTTTCCATTAAAAGGGTATATGGCCTAAGGCCAGGCCCCTTACTCTACGTATACTGCATGTCTGTAGAGTAGACCATCTCTTTTCCGCTTTGTATCAGGTTATGGAGTACTGATGGCTTCATTTGGGATGTCAACTTGTATGTTATGAGCAGTGAATTGGAGGACATTATTGTTTTTTAGCTAAGCCTATGTTGAAAATCTCTGTACCTTTTTTAGGTTTTGGTTAGTAACCATAAATTTCTTTTAACTAAATTCTTTTCAGGATATGTAAGTTTTTCTTAAATAGGTTAGTTTTTGGCAGCAAACGTAACTTTTTAAAAAAATTACATTTCTTTATTGGCATATTCTAAATTAAAGCAAACGTAACCTTTTTAAAGTTTTGTGTGTCTATGTGTATACTGAACTTTGTTTATTGCATTTTTGGTTATTTTTACAAAGACACGGACATATAAACCCATAATTCACGAGCAATGGATTCCGAAGAGTGATCTTTAATTCACGGTAATGACTTCATTCCATTGAATTGCAGATTCCAGAACACAAGAAGCCTAAAATTTGTTTTTTAAATTTATCGTTCAAAAATAAATAACTGTCTGTTATTTGATTACTAGAACTCTTTCACATGTTTCAGTTTTGTAACTTTTATTCGTCAACCTCTTCTTAAAACGCAGGATTTTTTTTATTAAATTTGAAAATTTCCCCAGTAGTTTACATTCAGTTCAGAACCGCATATGCTGCAACTAGATCCAGTAGAAACCATTTGTTACTGGGTAACTGATCAGGCACATATTGGGGGTTATTGGTTCATGTGTAAGTTTTCCCAAACCCCAGGGTTTCTCATGAAATCGTTACTTAATAGGGAAAGTGAGTTTTTGTATTCATTTATATGTAGTTGTACCAGGTGTAAGGGGCGTCGGAGTTCGTTGAGTATAAAGGTAATAAAAAAACAACATAAAAGGTGACAAAAAGGAGAAGGAATCAAATGAGGAAAGTAGAAAAACAGTGCTCACATTCACGGCGCTAACAGTAATAGAAGCAAGTATAAACGATAGAAATGTACCTCCTGAATTAGTAGGTTCCTGCATCACTGAGGACCTGCCTGATGTACAAGGTTCCCAAAGTTGGTTATGACCGAATCTTATTTCAGAAGCACTTGTGATCAAGTACAGTGTCCCAGTTGATATTGGCGATGGGGAAAAGAGAGAATCCTTTTTAACACCTTTATTTTTTTCACTGCGGATTTGTTTAACTGCTTTGAATGTTGTGCCTCTGATCCTGGGCACTCAGCAAATCTCCATATCGAAACGGATTTTATTTGT
Source organism: Calotriton arnoldi (assembly GCA_963921515.1). Classification (NCBI taxonomy): domain Eukaryota; kingdom Metazoa; phylum Chordata; class Amphibia; order Caudata; family Salamandridae; genus Calotriton; species Calotriton arnoldi. The sequence goes on from CAWUFW010000703.1 coordinate 139,441, forward strand.
CTTTTTGGAAATAAATCTTCATTGGCCCTGACTTTCTTATTTTTTAAGAGACTTGGTAATGTTACTGAAAAGGTGTTTTTAATCGAAATGTGGTTGGCTCTCGGGGGAGACGAGAGGTTTAGAAATGCTACCAGAGATTTCGAGCCAGGCTGAGGACTTGCCCAAGTGAGAAAAAAGATTTTTGCGACCACATCCCACACGGCCCACTTTCTACGATGCTTGTGTAAATGGGATTCTTTTCCCATTACTGTGGAGCAAAAATTGCTGTTTTAGGGTTGGTATTAGCCAAGATCTTTCATTTTACTAAAATTATATATAGTTATAATAAACGTAATTATTTGAGGCTTCCAGCTAGTGCTTTTCATCCATTGGTCTGTTGTCATACACGTCCGCTACAGCATACAGCATGGGTAGTGGGTTAGTTAGTCCACGTCAGCCATTGGCTCACTCCACTGTGAGTGACAGCATTCTGTTCTTTCACAAGGAACACATCCGCACACAAAGTAGTCTTTCAGTGTCAGGGTGGCAATGTCTCCTATTTGAGGCCAGAAACTCTTTCGCTGCTGAGATAGTCATAACGACTAATCAATCGCCTAATCAATCGACTGATAATCTGAAATGTCATTAGAAATGTTCCCTTGCAAAAACAAAAATAAATGGTGTAAATATTGTTATCCTAAATTGGCCATGAAAAGGAATAGTGCGCATATTAAATAATGGCCGTCTGCCTTCTCTTTATTAGTTGCCATGCCTCCAGCATAAAAACGTGATTTTTGTTTTTTTCAGATAAGACATTCCGTGTCCCCCCCCCCCTTCCAGGTTTCCAAGATCCACCCAAAGTCATTAAAAAAAAAAAAAAATGCCCAGGGCACATTGGGAGCAAACTCAAAAGCTGAGAGGGAGAAAGGAGTACAGTTAATGGCAAGAATTGCGAGTTCCAAGAAACGTGCTTAATTGCTTTTTATTTTATTTTGGGAAATTGTTGGCTTGTCTGAATCGGAAGTGCTCGCCAGGCACCCGCCTGGCTGGCTTGCTCACATGCCATCCAGGCCCCAGGAAATGAGGCCTCGTGCCTCACCGCTGTGCGCCCTTCGCTGGGATTGTGTTCTTCCATTTCCCAAGGCTAATGATGATCACCCCCTCCCCCCCACACACGTGGAGGGCTACAAAGGAAATCTCAGGCCAGGATTCCTGCTGTAGCCAGACACCTCGAGTTCCTGCCTTGAGTACTCCTTACCGTAAATGCAGCTTACCCCTTCCTCCCTCCGGCCACCCTGACGGGATCGACGGTCAATTCCAGGGTAATTTACAGACGCGTTTAGTCATAACTGCTTTTAGCCCTGCGTTTCCTCCGGACCCGGAAGCCCCTCTCCCACAGAATATATTTCGGTGCTTTCAGTGTAGAGTTGTGGTTCTATACACTATTCTCATGCCCTTGCCTTTTTTTGTGGGTTTGAGGAAGCCTAGAATTTACATTATTTGACTGTTGAACCAGTGTTCGGGCACTCTTACTTAACCGAACAGTGTGATCCTGAGAATGCGAGTCACTGTGCTTCAAATAGTTTGCCAAAATGGTGAAGTCTTAGAAAAGAACTAATCAACGGTATTCAGTGCTATAAAAACTAACATCCAGTGTGCTGAAAAGGCAGCTTTTCCGAGGCCTCGTGGAATTGCTGTTTTGTCTGTTTGCGCAGTTGCTTACAATTTCTAGAGTTGTATATGTTAGAAATATCCTGACCTCTCTCCAGTTGGAACCGAACTGTGGCTTTAACAAACACGAGTTTATAAATCAGCAGTGCTTTACTGTTTGAGCTTGGGCAGAAGAGAAATATTTGCATCGAGTGAATGGACTTCAGGGAGGCCTCGTTTTGTTACCGTATGTAATTCTTGTAATGTTAGTGCCTTGCACAGTGGTGTCTGTTCTTCCAAGTTTGGGGAGGGCTTTCAGACAGTGGAATTATTAGACTGTGGCCCCCATATCGTCTTTCCCGGTGGTCTGCTTGGGTGACCAGGGGCCCATCACTTCACAGCTTTGTATCTTGAGCCACAGCTATCGTTAGAGCTTTGAAATGGACTCCAGTATTAATCGTATTATGGGATGTTCCTATGTACATTGTACAGCTAACCATGGAATCCCGTAGTGTGCGCAGAAGCAGTCGTGTGGGTCCTTGTCCATCAAGGGCTTGTTACAGTGAATGTACACTGTCTGGCACGGGTAGCTGTCGTGCACTTGAGATGTACCTCACTGAAGAGGCCTGTGACGCTGGAATATTCCAGGGGTGGTTTGTGTTCCTGTTCGGAGAGGGCGCGGCCCAACGTTTTGTGTTGGACTGGGCTATATGGGGCAAGCAAAGACTTCTGTCCATGTTGTTGGTCTGTCAGTACGGTCACAGGCGAGCGCTAAAATGACGGAATAGATTTCTTAATTCTCGTAAGCATACATTTGTTATGTCTATCTTCTGTGGAGAAGGTGTTTGGTGGCTTGAAATTGAGCTGACAATCCTGATAAACGTTGTACTGACGTTTGCCTTTTCTAACCGCAGCTTATTTCCAGTAATACCTGCTCCAGGCGGGTGGCACACTAAAGGGGGCTGGGGGATGGGTCTGGTTTCCATGTTCCACGCCTCTCTCCCTTTTGCTTCAGGGCTCCATGTGCAAGCTGTGCCTTAAACGGAGTCCAGAAGGCCCCCTCCGACCCCCACCACGCACCCTCCTTCCTTCTCCCCAGGCGGCGATGAGTCAGGGGTCTGTCACCAGCCTCCCATCTGAGTCACTCTGGTGCTTCCTTGTCACAGACAAGCGGGCATGTGTGATCCTCGGCCAGATAAACCCGCTCCTGACATCCGATGCAGCTGACTTAGGCTGACTATCGTTAGTCATTCTGAGGAGTGATTACTGCCAGGGCGCCTGTCGGTACTCCCTGTAATCGGTCACACTTCACCCGGCAAAACCTGCTGGTTGGGCCAGTCTAATGCACCCGGGTTCCCTTCTTGTGACTCACTTGGCTTGGACGGCGCGAATCTGACTGTTTTGCTGTCGGATGCGCTTTAAGAAGGGCTGTTTCTTTCTCGTACACCACCCAGACTGCGATTGGCTTCGTTCCAGCCACAAAATGGTACCGTTGTCCACAAACCTACATAAAAACACAATTCGCAAATAACCGTATAGCGAAGATTCCCTCAAAAAAATGGGGGAAGGTGGGACAAATAAGTGGCGTTCCACTCGTCATTCCAGTTTTGCAGGATGTGCTGGGTTCCTTATGCTAAAAATATTACGGAATGTAAACGCAATTCTACAGCTTTCCGAACCCTACTCTGATGCATGAACGCATGCGTTCATCACCTGGGCACCCACTTTGTTTAATCTCTACCTGGAACCATTAGGGAACCTTCTAAGCAAATCTGGGATCCGTTACCATCTTTATGCGGACGACACTCAAATCTACCTTAAGGTGTCTTCCGCACACGATCTCTCTCTCACTACTCAACTCTACTCTCAACTCTATTCACAGCTGGATGTTAGCTCACCAACTCATTCTTAATCCCGCCAAAACTGAATTCCTCCTCCTCTCTACCTCTCTCACACCTCCTCCTGTTCAATCTTGGATGGATCAGCTGAACCTACTCAACAACAAACCCATCATTGTCGACAGCGCTAAATCCCTAGGTGTCATTCTTGACAAAAGACTCAACCTAATCTCCCACATCAACTCTATTGCTAAGAACGCACGTTACCAGTTGCGCCTTCTATGGGGGATCCGTCGGTTCTTCCCGGAGAAAGACTTAAAAACCTTGGTACAATCTCTGGTTCTCTCAAGACTGGATTATTGCAATTCTCTTCTGACGGGCCTACCTAAATCCCACCTCTCCCCTCTCAAATCCATCCTCCATTCAGCAGCTCGCTTCATTTCAGGGTCTAAACGAAGCGACCACGTCACGCCTATCCTGTCCTCTCTTCAATGGCTTCCGATCGAGGCAAGATCTATTTACAAAACTGCCTGCATCACACACAAAGCCTTACACACGTCCTCCCCTCGTTACCTGGCGAATAAATTGAAATTGTCCGGTGGCTCTCGCCCTTCTCGCAATGCGGAAAAGCTTCTGCTTGAGCCCCCGTCTTCAAAAGGGAAAGATCGATGGCGCAATCCTTCTCAGGCAATGCGGTGAAAATCTGGAACTCGCTTCCCCCATTGCTCCGTGCCACCTCCTCTACCCGGATCTTCAAAGCTGACCTCAAATCTCTTCTCTTCCAAAGACACTTTCAGAACTAATACTTTCATTCTCAGGCCCCTCTAAGAAGTTCGCTCTTCATTGTAAATTTGTACTTTTTCCTGTACATTCCTCACCCTTGCGTGCTGTTTTTGTTTTGTTTGTGTACCCTTCATTTTAAGTCTCCTGTTTAATTCACGCCCTCTCTACTCCCTCAAGGAAGTTCTTCCACTATAGGAAATTCTGTACTCCGTGCCTATTGAAGTGCCTTCCCAGTGTGTTCTGAGTGACTGCCACTTATTGCAGTATTATACCTCTATTTGTATTTTGTATCTTGTGTATCATGCACACCTGTCAATTTTTCCTCTTGTAACGTATACCTCTTTTTGTATCTTGTTTGTTTTTGTTATTTGCACAATTGTCACTTTTTCCTCATGTAATGTAACGCTTGCTTTTGTATTATGCTCACTTGTAACCTTCTCCTCATGTTAATGTTACTGTTCCTAGTGTGAAGCGCTCTGACACCTTCTGGTAAAGTCCGCGCTATATAAAAACGCATAAATAAACTACTTTGTCATGAGTAATGTACTTGTGAATCATAAGGGAATGAACGAGAATATCCAATAAGGTGTCGACCTCAGAAGGATGAGAGGCTGAGTAGACGCTCTTGGATTGGACCCTGTATCCACGAAGCAAGACGTGGTGAATTACCTCAGCTCGAGCTTCAGTTCAGTCCACGTCCCTCCCTCCGTCCCTGCCCCCGGGAGTGCAGTATCCCCCGCGTCGCCCTCCGCCGGTGCGTTGTATGTCTGTCCCTTCCGGGCCGGCCGCCCCCCTCTCCGACGGGTATCCGGCTCAGAATGCTCTCAAGTCGTCCTTCCTGTGTCCTGTCTGGTTTCTCCGGTTTCAGAAATGCTGCCCCGTGCTGGATTGATAAGCGTGGCGGGGAGCTACAATACCCCGAGAAAATCTCAAAGTTTTATCACTTCCACGAAATCTCAGCCTTTTCCCACTTCCACTCACGATTTTAGCACACTTTTCACACGCCATGAAACTGTTAAAAACCCCGCTATGCCGCTGGGCGCTTAGTTCAAATCGATATATATTTTTTTTTTTTTAGTAACACAACCGTATTCTCCCCAAAAAGTAGTATTACTAGAAGATAATTTATAATCATAGGGGTTTGTTCACCAGACTACTTTTTTGTTTTAATTAAAAAAGCGCATGTCGCGCTTGAACAATTTTTATGTTCTATTTTTAATTATATCGGTTTCTTTTATTTGAACGTTCTAGAACGCCAGTCTGCAGTCTTCTTTTATTTATACCGAGAACTTAAATTTGGAGTAGTGTTTATGCTGTTGCCGACTATTGTAATTTAATACAGGTTGCGTAGGATAAATGCATTTCATCTAGGAACGACTTCAGATGTGAAAGCGATTGCGGCATTAATTTAAGTTTGAACGTAGTTGACATTTTTTTTCGTACAGATAGGGGAAGAAACCTTTGAACAAAAAGGAGGGTGGGAGATGTTGGGGAAGCAGGGTGAGATGGGTGACCCACCGTTCTAATTAATAGAGGTTATACAAAGTGACCCGCAAACTAATGGATTTGGACTAATTTCGATTATAACGTGAAAACACGTTTTTAAGCAAACAGAATTGAGACTCCTTCAATTGTAAATTTATTTCAAACTTAATTCATAAAATATGTGAGCTATTTTCTACCTGCTCTGTTATGAGAACTGCCTGCCGAACGAGAGCGAACTCTCATTGGAGGAAATAATGTGGCCATCGTTGAATAGTGAGATAGCGGGCTGAGCTTCTTGCCAAGACGCTTCCGTGCAAGTAACCAGCTTGAATCATGCCAGGTCGGCTCAGCCTTTCGCCGTTTTTAGGTCAGCGCTGTACCCTCGAGTAGGGGTAGCACGGCCTCTTAAATTGTGTGTGTTTTGCTTTGTACTTAAAGCCGTTGTGTTATTAGATGGGGTAGTAAAGTATGCTTATGTTTAAGATGCACGTGACCTATCGGCTCGTGAAGCCGCCTTTGGTATCTGGGGCCCCAGGTTCGAATCCTGGCCTCGTCCCCAGACCCAGTATCCTGTGATTATGGGCAGGTCACTTACCCTCCTTGTGCCTCAATGTGTGCACAATGTATGCGCACAATCTACCTTGCTCTCCTCATTTAATGTACAGCGATCTGATGCTTCAGGGGTAGGGTTTACCCCCAAACATTCACATATAGTGAAAACCATAGAACACATTCCACGTTCCTCCCCTCGTGCAGTAAAACTGAATTTCTTTCTTTCTCAGATTGCGCCTTAAAACAACCGCACTGGGAAACGACTCTCAATAGATACAAGGCCTATTCAGTATTATTTTACATCCCTGAAGAAATTCAGCCCCTTGAATCCCGCGTTTGAGTAAACATTTTGTTTCTTTTTAAACCAATACCTATTAAAAAAAATGCAGTGGAATAAGCAAATATGTAGGAAGTCTTATTCCCAAGACTCAAGGATGATAAAAACAAAATAGAATCGTACACTCCGTGCACCTGCTTACTGTTTATATTAAATATGGTATGGGTGCCTTTATTGCACAAAATGCAGCGGTATAAAAATATGGGAAATAGTTCAGTTTCCTGTGAAGTATTCATTTCGTCGTCATAGTGACCTGACTAAATCACTCTGCAGAGCCATAGGGCCCATAACCATATGGCAGCTAGGATTATGTAACAGGGAGGATCAAATTATGTGGCAAAGTTATCCAAATTATGTGGCAGAGTTATCCAAATTATGCAGCAAAAAAAACCACAACACATTCTCTGGCAGTATTTTCATAGATTTGAGCTAGAAACCTATTTTGTGAAATCTGCAAATTAGTTGGCAAATTATATGGTAAATTAAGTAAATCCATAAATGTGTTAAATGTGGTATCCAAGAAATCACATTAAATCAATGTCAATTGTTTTATCAGCTTTTTGTTCTCCCAGAAAGTTAAGCATTTAAATTCAAGTCATTGCCCCTTTTTGGCTGCACTTGGAACAAAACAGCATTTTCAAGGCAACTACCTACATACAAAGTAAAAATCCTTAACCGGTAACGTGATGTGGTACTTTATTGCCACCTCTGGTTTCCGATGACCATTACAAATCATTCAGCCTTGTAGTTCATGATGTCATCAGAATCGCTCAATGAAAATATTGTACCATAGTACACAGTTGTCAGTTACGTATCCTTCAATTGTCTTTCTCTTAAATAAATATATTTTAATGGAAAAAGACCACAGTTGAAATGCGGTTGTGAATTAAATCTGAAAAAGCACTGAAATTACTTAGTTATGGATTGAACTGCAATTTATAGATCGTCCTACAGCCACGCCAACCATAACAAAATGCAGTAATTATTACCTCACAGTATTTTATACTAATAATGCCATTTAAATGCACAATGTAATTAAATAACAGACAGTGATACTACATTCATAGCTGTCTCTTTCCTAGTGTTAAGAGTTATGTGGTATGGAATCTCTTCTATAAGATTACTATTACAGGTTTGTAACTGTCACGTAAAGGGTGACGTCACAAGCAATGCGTTTTGGTCTGTGTTATGGTTTACATGTCTGCTATGGGACAATTGTAGTCCTAACCATAACTTGCAGTGGTTTTTAATTAATAATCATAACTTCACTTTAACTGTGGTTTTTCAGTGTGTGTGTATATCTGTGTGTGTATATGTGTGTGTGTGTGTATATATATGTGTATATGTGTGTGTATATATATATATATATATATATGTGTGTGTATATGTGTATGTATGTATGTATGTATATATATATATATATATATATACACTAACTGTAACACCCCTGTAACCTTTAGGGTTTTTTTTCCACTAAATTTCTAAGGTTTTTAAATTTTATTTGCGAAGTGCAATCTTTCAGAGTGGGTGTGTGAGTGGCTGTATAGGTCGGTGAGTGGTTATGTGGGTGTGTGAGTGGCTATATGGGTCTGTACAGTGGGTGCAAAAAGGGGGTAGGGCCTCTGACGAGCTCTCGCTATTCCCACTGTGTGGGACTTACTGGTGGTACCAGGAGGGGTTCAGGGCCCTCAGCATTCAAGGGGACTTGATCCCCCAACAAGTAGTGCACCGAGAGGCACCTTTGCAGAGTTCTGGACAAGGGGGTGGGGTCTCCGAGCTCTCAGAAATACCGCTCTTTGGGACTTACAGGTGGTAACAGGAGGAGTTTTTGGCCCCTAGGGACCCTCCGCATCCAAGGGGACTTCATCCCCCAACGAAAGTGCGTTTGCAGAGTGGTGGACAAAGAGCGCGGGGCCTCTGATCTCTCCGCAATCCCAGCGTCCAGCCAAAACTTAATGAGGGAGGAAGGCCCCTCCCGAGGCCGATTTTTGACCGCAGGGCCCCAATCCCCTGGGGCCTTGCCAAATCTCAATGGTGGAGGTGGGCCCCCCGCGGGCCGATTTTTGGCCCCGGGGAACACATCCCCTGGAGCCCAGCCTCTTGCTTCTGGGTGCCCTGGAGCCTACCAAAGCCCCCCCCCCCAGTGTACTACAATGGGGGGGACCGCGCGGGGAGCTTGAATGCCTTCATGTTCTTGCCGGCTCCACACCTCCAGCGAGAGCCGGTATTGCTCCCACACGTCGTAGGGAGCTGCTAAATATGCAGCTTCCTGTGTGTGGGAGCAATCCTTTCATCGGTTTCCCTGCCCTCCTGCCCTCTTGTCCACATGCAGGGAAACGGACACACTCCGTTCCCAGCAAGCAGGAGCAGATTGACAGCTCCCGCTTGCTGGGAGTGGAGTTCATGTTTGCTCTGACTTGGCGGGAGCTGTCCAAGCTCCTGTCAAGTCAGAGCAAACTGCTATCTCCTGAGGATGAGCACCTTGGGAGGTAGCAAGTGCCGGCCCAGGGGATTGGCGGTCCCCATGGCCATTAGTGGCTCCAGGAGGGGGAGGATCGCATGACCCCCTTCCTTTAATTGCTCGGGCAGGGCCTGGGGAGGTGGCGGTCCCGGGGCCATATATGGCCTGGGAGGGGGTCCGCATGGCTCCCCTCTCATTTTTCAATTTTACGTTGGCCCCGGGGAGGTGGTAGTCTCCTGGGCGCGGGGGACTCTGCACGGCTCCCTATAAACGTTTATTTTATTCCCCGGGGAGGGGGCGGGAGGTCATGCCGCCTCCTCCGATATTTACATAAAGCCTGGGGAGGTGGTGGTCCCAAAGAGCCTTAGGAGGTGGGCCCGTGTGCCCCATCCTTATTTTATTTTTTATTATAAATGCCCCCGGGACCTGGTCCACCCGGTGGCTTTTTTTAAAACGAGCGCGGGAGTTCGCGCTTGTGGATTTTTTTCATTGCTGCGTGTTCACAGCTCAGTCACAATTTCGCTGCAAAAATTAAAAACAAAAATGCTTTTTTGCCCTTGCGGGTTTCCAGGGGGACCCCAGGGCTACTGGGTCAGGATATTCCTACCCTGCCCCCTTTTCTTTATTTTTCACCTTTTTGTCCCCCTGTCATTTGGCTGAAGCCAAGTCACAAAATGGCTGCCACACTTCCTGGTTGAAGTTTTGGCAGCCAGTCAGATCTCAGCACAAGATCGGGAGGGTTCGCGGAGCCTTCACGTCATTGGATATACAAATTTTCTTTAATACCTTCCAAACTAATCAGCGTATTTACACCAATTCACAAAAAGGTAGCTTTCTGGAGCAATAGCAGTCTTTCTACCAAATTTGTTGTAATTCCGTTGGAGTCGTTTCTAAAATTTCCATGGGAGTTAACATGGGAAACACTGTTCGAGGCATATGAGCTGTAGATTGTATACTTTAGCATAGATCGCCATCTGGTGTTGGGCTCGGATGTTTGCACTTTGTTTTTGTCGAAGAAGTCTTTGTAGTCACGGGATAGGTGACTCCTCCTTATGGTGATAGTGCGCATGGGCATCGACTCCATCTTCAGATTGTTTTTTCCGCCATCGGGTTCGGATGTGACTTGCTGCGGGTCGGTGTCGTTATCGAAACCCCCTTCGACGCGCAATCACCTACCACTCTACGGTATTGTCTCGCTCGCGTTTCCCTTTCTCAACGCGCATCTTCTACAATCGAAAAAAACTTCGATAAACTTTGACGCGGGCCGTTGGGCCTACTCGTGCCGATCCCGACGGAAGTCGATGGAACGGACTCCCTTCAAGAAATGTCCCCAGTGTGGTGCTACATTCCCACACTCGGACCTACACCCAGTGTGAAATCTTTGCCTCTCTCCAGAACATCGAGAGGATACCTGTGAGGCTTGTCTATCTTTCAAGTCTAAGAAGACCATTCGTGATCGTCGGGCTCGACGCCACGAAATGTCCCAAGGAAGCGGCTCCATCCCGGACATCTTCCATCCAGGCCCCGACAGCCTTCAAGAACAAGCCCAGGAGGAACAGGTCTCAGTCTCTGAAGCAGATGACTCCGACGTCGAAGACGCAGTCACCCCAGCTCAGCGGACCGTGAGTACCGAGACCCCTGCCCCACCCAAGCCCATACCAAGGGCTCCGGTAACACCTTCGCCACAGGGCCCAGGTCCACACCGGTCGAACATTTCAGATGCCCCGCCCTCGGGCCCGGCTATGAAAAGCAAAGACAAGCCTTCCGGCTCAGGCTCGAGCCAACCACACTCCGGTACCGAAAAACCACCTTCGGCACCGAAGTCCAAGGCCGCCGATATGCCACGCCCTCCTCCATCGGCACCGGAAAACCCTTCGGCGCCGAAACAGCCGAAGGACAAACCCTCGGAGCCGAAGCAAAAGGTAAAAACTTCGACACCGAAAACGTTGGAGCCGAAACAATCCAGGGAAAAACCTTCGACGTCTAAACCCCCGAAGCAAAAGACTCCGGAGCCGAAACAACCGACACCGAAGTCTTCGGAGCCAGGAAAGGCTTCTAAACCGGACACTATCCCCTATGCCTAAACAGTCTAAGACCCCTCATAGGGAGAAATCTTCGGCACCGAAAAAAACCGGCTCCGAACAACTTTTTGTCCCGGATCCAAACCAGAAAACCATTTATCTCCATCCAAAGACTGGTCATATTCTCTCCAAACAACCTACAAAAGGAAACCGGACCATTTGCAGGATGCACCGGTTCCGGCTAAAAGAATAGACATGGGCACTAACACCTCTCCACCCCCTACACCACCTCCTCCTCCACCTATTAATCCCAATCTACTTATCTCTCCAGTACACTCTCCAAAACATACTTTTCCACTCTCACAACCAGAGGATACTGATAATGGAGATGGGGACGGACACCGGGATGATGATATAATTCCACAAGATATAGATGATAATGATGATCCCCCACAGGAGCCAGATCCATGGACGGACTATAATACAGATCCGGACTTAAACAACGACCCGGATCTTTATCCCTCTAAGCCATCCCCACCAGACGATAATGTAGGTTTTGCCCAACTAATCAATAGGGCCGCAACATATCACGGGGTAAATCTACATTCGGATCCTGTAGAGGAGGATTTTCTCTTAGAAACTTTTGCTCAGCCACAAAAATCTTCCCACGTTCTACCAATGTTAAAAGGCCTAATTAAACACGCACCAGAAGTGTTTAAGGACCCTGTTAGGGCTAGGATAGACAAAAAATACAAAGCAGCTCCCACTGACCCCATATATGTTAAGGGTCAGCTTCCTTTAGATTCCCTGGTAGTAGCCAATGCACGCAAAAGGGACAACTCTCAGGGTTCAGGTGACACCCCACCTCCGGATAAGGAATCCAAGCTATTAGACGCATCAGGCAAACGTATGGCGTCTCAAGCTGCAAACTATTGGAAAATAGCCAACACACAAGCTCTCTTGGCAAGGTATGATAGGGCCCATTATGATGAGCTGGAGAAGCTCATTCAACATCTACCTGACCAATACAAAGATAAGGCCAATGACCTCATACAGGAAGGCAAATTGATCACAAATACATCAATCAAATGTGCTCTAGACGCAGCAGACACCGCGTCTCGCGCAGTCAATACTAGCGTATTGTTACGCAGGCATGCCTGGCTCAGGATATCTGGATTTAAACAAGAAGTACAAACCAGTATCATTAATCAGCCCTTTGACCAAGAGCACCTCTTTGGACCTACAGTGGACACATCTTTAGAAAAGATGAAAAAGGACACGGAAACTGCTAAGTCTATGGGAGCCTTGCAGTTATCTTCTCCTAGAGGCTCCTTTCGACGCTCCTTTTATAGGGGTGGCTCTAAAGCCAACACAACAGAGCACCCATCCTCATCCGACAAAAGCCCCAATCGGAGCTCCTTTTCCAAAGAGAACTTATGGGGAGGTTACAGGGGTAACAACAATAAGGGCAGAGGCCGGGGTAATAACAACCGCAGCTACCCCTACCACCAAGCAGTGACTTCCCTGCGCTTCCCCCCCGACCATTCCACACCTGTCGGGGGACGCCTTTCACAGTTCCTACCTGTCTGGAATTCCATCACTACAGAGAAGTGGGTAAGACAAATTATCCAGTATGGTTACTGCCTGGAACTCGCATCCAGTCCCCCACACATTCCTCCCAAACACCGTCCAATGTCTACAGAACATTTGACTCTCCTCAAACAAGAGGTTCTCTCTCTTCTACCAAAAAAATGCAATAGAACCAGTCCCCTTACCCCATCAGGGCACAGGGGTTTACTCACTCTACTTTCTGATTCCAAAAAAAGATGGCTCTCTCAGACCCCTAAACTTCTACATCCAATCAGACCACTTCCATATGGTCACTCTACAACAGGGCGACTTCCTCTCCACTCTGGATCTAAAGGACGCCTACTTTCATATTCGTATTCACCCCTCTCACAGAAAGTATCTCAGGTTCATGGTGGAAGGACAACATTATCAGTTCAAAGTCCTACCATTCGGGGTAACCACAGCACCCAGAGTCTTCACCAAATGCCTCGCAGTTGTAGCAGCTCATTTAAGAAGACAACACATCCACGTGTTCCCTTATCTGGACGATTGGCTCATAAAAGCCAAATCTCACAACAGTTGTGTACAGCATGCACACAGAACTATCCATCTACTTCACGACTTAAGTTTCACATTAAACCTCGCCAAGTCTCACCTTCAACCATCTAACATACAACAGTATCTAGGGGCTACTCTAGACACCGCAAAAGCTCTAGCATACCCCAATCCAAGCAGGATTCACTCCATGCAAACTCTAATACTACAATTTCGACCTCAACACTCGTTGCCAGCTCGAGTGTTTATGCAGTTAATCGGGATGATGGCTTCTTGCATCCTCATCGTCCCTTATGCAAGACTCCAGATGCGTCCCTTGCAGGAATGCTTAGCACATCAGTGGAACCAGGCTCAAGGTCAGTTGACAGATCTGGTGTTGGTGGACAGCCGCACGCATCGCTCTCTACAGTGGTGGAATACACAAAACCTTTCCAAAGGGCGGCCGTTCCTCGACCCTTGTTCCTCAGATAGTACTAACAGACGCATCGCTCACCGGCTGGGGAGCTCATCTACAAAATCACACTGTACAGGGACTATGGACCCCTCAACAAAAACAACTCCACATAAATCACCTGGAGTTACTAGCAATATTTTTAGCACTAAAATCTTTTCAACTCTTGCTAATAGGCAAAGCTGTCCTAATACGTACAGACAACATGACAGCAATGTATTACATTCAAAAACAGGGAGGAACACACTCCCTCCAACTCTCACGCCTAGCGCAAAGTATATGGAGATGGGCTATTCCCCAAAGGATATATCTCCTCGCACAACATCTCCCGGGAGTGAACAATCAGATCCCGGATCTGCTCAGTCGACAAACACAACACATTCACGAATGGGAACTTCATCATCAAGTTCTTCCATTTTTTCCAAATGTGGGGGCACCCAGACATAGATCTGTTCGCCACACATCAGAACGCAAAATGCCCAACCTTCGCCTCCAGGTATCCACACCCATTATCCAAAGGCAATGCGCTATGGATGAACTGGTCAGGCAAATTTGCTTACGCTTTTCCGCCTCTCCCACTCATTCCGTTAGTGGTTCGGAAACTCAAACAGCATTCCCTCACAATGATCCTAGTTGCTCCAACATGGGCCCGACAACCATGATTCACAATCCTCTTGGAACTATCAGTAGTTCCGCATCAAAAGCTACACCTCTCACCCAAACATCTTACACAGAACCATGGAGAAATAAGACATCTAGATCCCAATCAACTCAACCTTGTGATCTGGCTCCTGAGGTCATAGAGTTTGGCTACCTCAATCTCCCACCAGATTGCATGAAGATCATCAAAGAGGCTAGACGTCCTACCACAAGAGCAGGTTATGCAGCAAAGTGGAAACTATTTGTTGTTTATTGTACAAATAACAAAATCAACCCACTAGATGCTTCCATTCAGAACATCATCTGTTACCTCTTGTATCTACAACAATGTAATTTGGCATATACATCTATACGGCTACATCTAGCTGGAATAGCCGCTTACCTCCAAAACAGACAACACCTGTCTTTATTTCGAGTTCCTGCTATCAAAGCATTTATGGAAGGACTTAAAAGAATAATTCCACCTGGAGTTCCACCTTCCCCAGTCTGGAACCTCAATATTGTCCTTACCAGGCTCATGGGTCCCCCATTTGAACCTCTACACAAATGTGAGTTACAGTTCCTCACTTGGAAAGTAGCCTTCCTGGTAGCTATCACATCCCTCAGGAGAGTTGGTGAACTCCAGGCATTAACCATACAAGAACAATTTTTGCAAATGCATCATAGCAAAGTGGTTCTTAGGCCTAACCCAAAATTTCTACCCAAGGTAGTTTCTGCCTTCCACCTTAATCAGTCGGTTGAACTCCCAGTTTTTTTTCCCTCAACCAGACTCGGTGGCAGAACGCGTTCTTCACACGCTAGACGTCAAAAGGGCTTTACTATACTACATAGAAAGAACTAAACCTTTTAGAAAGACTAAACAACTCTTTGCATCTTTCTCCCCACCTCACAAAGGCAATCCCATTTCAAAAACAGGAATTGCAAGATGGATTGTCAAGTGCATACAAATCTGCTATCTCAAAGCTAAACGCATGCTAACCATTCCCCCTAGAGCTCATTCCACACGCAAACTAGGGGCTTCTATGGCATTCTTAGGGAACATTCCCTAGATGACATCTGCAAAGCAGCAACTTGGTCTACACTGCATACTTTCACTAAACACTATTGTGTAGATGTGCAAGCAAAACAACAAGCTAGTGTGGGCCAGGCTGTATTAAGAACACTTTTTCAGACTAATGCAACAGATACAGGTTGCCACCGCTAAGGAGGGAAACTGCTATATAGTCTATGCTAAAGTATACAATCTACAGCTCATATGCCTCGAACGGAAAATGCTACTTACCAGTCTGCATCTGTTCTTGGCATGTAGAGCTGTAGATTTGTATACGCCCACCCACCTCCCCGGATACCTTTATCCGTTGCAGTATTATCTTATTTAGATACATCACATGGACATCTTTTTCTATTCTCTTACTAACTCTATCATCACCCTTTATGGCGAAAAACAATCTGAAGATGGAGTTGATGCCCATGCGCACTATCACCATAAGGAGGAGTCACCTATCCAGTGACTACAAAGACTTCTTCGACAAAAACAAAGTGCAAACATCCGAGCCCAACACCAGATGGCGATCTATGCTAAAGTATACAACTCTACATGCCAAGAACAGATGCATACTGGTAAGTAGCATTTTCCTTTTTTTATACCCCCCTTTCTTTCTTTTTCTCGGCCCTTGCTTGACAGATCACCCCAAAACTTTCCATGCACAACTAGAATCACCGGGGCACTTTAAAAAAAAAAAAAAAAAAAAAAAAAAGTTTTGTGAAGATTTGTCAAACAGCGCCAAAGATGCAGGCAAGTCAAAAAATGCGTTTCCTAACTATAGCTACCTTCTGGTGACCACCAGGTAGGTGTGTGTGTGTGTGTGTGTGTGTGTGTGTGTGTGTGTGTGTGTGTGTGTGTGTGTGTGTGTGTGTGTGTGTGTGTGTGTGTGTGTGTGTGTGTGTGTGTGTGTGTGTGTGTGTGTGTGTGTGTGTGTGTGTGTGTGTGTGTGTGTGTGTGTCTTTCCCCCCCAAAACGACCACTCCAATGCTGGGCAATCAAGAGAACACAGCGGGATACACTGGGGAGACCATTTATTCACAGCTAGTATTTAGGCATAATGCATTTCGGCGTCACTCGCCTTCTTCAGATGCCGGTAGCTCAGGGTGAACCCACCTTCCCTGTTTAAATATTCTCTGGCTCTCCCATTGGCGGGAGTGAAGCCCGTCCCACATTATTGCATATGCTGTAGTCCCTCAATGAAGACTCAATATCCCAGCATGCAGTTTCTTGGTAAGTACCATCGACGGGACGGAACTCATAATGAGCGCTGGTTGTACCCAGTAGGCGGGGGAGGTTAATGCTGCGGGTGCGTCCTGTGTTCATGGGCTACCCCGGGTCCCCAACGTTCAAGTCCCAATTTCAATGTCACTCCGGGCCGTGAATCGTGTATAATCACGATTCTCCGTGAAGTCACAGACTGCCAGCTGGCAGCGGCCACTGGCCTGATCTCAAGGCGGGCCTGGGGTATCCAATCACTTGGAAGTCAATTGCCACGTTTTACCAGCAATCCCACAGGCCTCTTGTTGGACGGGTCCTATTCTACGCAGTGCTGGCAACACGCGTATAACATCTCCAAAACGACCACTCCAATGCTGGGCAATCAAGAGGACACAGCGGGGTACACTGGGGAGACCATTTATTCACAGCTAGTATTTAGGCATAATGCATTTCGGCGTCACTCGCCTTCTTCAGATGCCGGTAGCTCAGGGTGAACCCACCTTCCCTGTTTAAATATTCTCTGGCTCTCCCATTGGTGGGAGTGAAGCCCGTCCCACATTATTGCATATGCTGTAGTCCCTCAATGAAGACTCAATATCCCAGCATGCAGTTTCTTGGTAAGTACCATCGACGGGACGGAATGAAGCTCATGATATTTAAACAGGGAAGCTGGGTTCACCCTGAGCTACCGGCATCTGAAGAAGGCGAGTGACGCCGAAATGCATTATGCCTAAATACTAGCTGTGAATAAATGGTCTCCCCAGTGTACCCCGCTGTGTCCTCTTGATTGCCCAGCATTGGAGTGGTCGTTTTGGATATATATAGATATATAGATATATAGATATAGATATAGATAGATAGATATAGATATAGATATAGATAGATAGATAGATAGATAGATAGATAGATAGATATAGATAGATATATATATATATATATATATATATATATATATATATATTCACTGAAAAACCATAGGTTTTAGGGACAGTTATAGTTACTTGGACATTGCACTCGTACAAAACCCGTGAAATTCCCCCGTTATAGTTAGTTCAGCTAACTATAACTCGCGCCCCCGCAATGCACTGCTGATGACGTCACATATTACATCACTCATGACATGGTCAGTGACATCACTGATGACATCACTGATGACATCATCCAGTGACTGTGTGTTTCTCTAAAGTTTAAATATTTTTAATATATATAGGAAAAGACGTATTGAAGAATGAGTGGGTGTGTAAGTGTCTGTATGGATGATTTAGTAGGTGCGTGACTGACTGTATAAGTGAGTGATTTAACGTATCTTACTGAATGCATGGGTTAGTGACTAAACTGGGTGAATGTCTGTATCCGTCTGTCTGTTGCTGTGTAAGTGGCTGCATGTGTTTGTGAATAGCTACATGAGTGTCTATTTGAGTTATTGAATGCTTGTGTGAGTATCTGTATGGGTGCCTGAGTGTTTGTGTGGGAGGGGTGTGTGCGACTCTGTGCATAGATGTGTGAGTGGGTGATTCACTGGGTGGATGGTTTCAAGAGTGCATCTGTGATAGACTGTATGGGTGGGTAAGTGTGTGTAAGAGTGTGTTAGTGAGTGAATGTATGTCCCAGTGGTACATGTGTGAGTAACTACATATGTGAAAGGCAGTATATATGTGTGTTGGAGTATATAA
This sequence comes from Calotriton arnoldi, assembly GCA_963921515.1. Taxonomy (NCBI): domain Eukaryota; kingdom Metazoa; phylum Chordata; class Amphibia; order Caudata; family Salamandridae; genus Calotriton; species Calotriton arnoldi. The sequence continues at coordinate 157,718 of CAWUFW010000703.1, forward strand.
ATAGCTATAAGCGAGAGTGACTGATTGTGATAGTGGCTGTATGGATGAGTGTGTGCTTGTATCAGTGATTGTATAAGAGCGTAAGAATGTGCTAGTATTTGTATGAGTAAGTGAGCTGGTGTGTGTATAACTGTATAGGTGAGTAAATGGTAGTGTGTTTAATTATTTGCATGACTGACTAGGTGTGTGAGTACCTCTATGGATGAGTGGCGGTGTTTGAGTGTCTATATAGGAGTATGAGTGCATATGATAGTCCTGTACTGAGTGACCGTAAGTATGAGTGACTGGACGGGTGAGTGAGTGGATGTGTGTGTGTAGACCTAAGAATCAGTGAGTGGGTATGTAGTTATTGGTGTTGGAGTGTCTATGGTTTTGCGAATGGCAGTCTGTAATTTAGAGTGGGTGTATCAAAGGTTATATTAGGGTGTGAGGAGGTGCATCAGATTATCACGTGGATGATGTCATCAGTGATGTCATTTGAGATGTCATCAGTGATGTCATCAGTGATGTCACTGACCATGTCATGAGTGATGTAATATGTGACGTCATCAGCAGTGCATTGCGGGCGCGAGTTATAGTTAGCTGAACTAACTATAACGGGGAATTTCACGGGTTTTGTACGAGTGCAATGTCCAAGTAACTATAACTGTCCCTAAAACCTATGGTTTTTTCAGTGAATTTCAAAGGTTTTTTAAATGCTAATTTGTAACTATAACGTGTCTGAAACCTATGGTTTTTTCAGTGAATTTCAAAGGTTTTTTAAATGCTAATTTGTAACTATAACGTGTCTGAAACCTATGGTTTTTTCAGTGAATTTCAAAGGTTTTTTAAATGCTAATTTGTAACTATAACATGCCTGAAACCTACGGTTTTTTCAGTGAATTTCAAAGGTTTTTAAATGACAATTTCTAACTATAACGTGCCTGAAACCTACGTTTTTTTAGTGAATTTCAAAGGTTTTGTAAATGACAATTTTTAAATGTATTAATTGTTATATTAATTTTTTTCATACTGATTTACTACATTTTTAGAAACAATTTTTTTTACATATTTTATTTTTTAAATTACATTGTAATTACATTATACATTACATTACAAAAATACTTTCTCTTAATGAATTACTTTAGTTTAAATACTTTGCAGATAGGCAATAGACTTTTAAGTACAGTAGTTACAGTTGTTGCAATGGGCAACACATTTTCAAACACAATGCAACATTCAGCTCAATGTGAATTTCTAGTTAAATGCAATTAGTTACTTTATGGATTACTTTTCTAACCACAGGACTGGATCCTAGATTCAGTCCTGGTACATCTCCTGTAAACAGTTAAGTAAAAGCGTTTTGGTTACAGTCGTGATTTTTAAGGAATATTATTGTATTTTAAAAGTTGACACTTAGAAACTTTTTCTCATAGAATCACCAATGTTATCCTATGGAAGGAAATTCACTTAGCAGGTAAAAACTGTTATCGTTACTTTTTCTTACTCAGTGTTGGATCCTGGATCCAGCACTGGTGCATCTCCTGTAAACAGTTGAAAGAATGCATTTAAGTCATACAGGCGATTTTTAAGGAATATTTGTAGTTTGTGAAAATCAACACTTTGAAACTTTTTGCTGAAAACCAGTCAATGTTAGCCTATGAAGGAAATTCAAGTTACCGGTAAGTATGGTTAAAATTACTTTTGAGGATCAGTACTGGGCTGAAACATGCAGCACTGAGGTCTCTCCTGATAACAGGTGAGTAAATCGGAATTCGTATTTCGGCTGATTTTAGAGGAATATTTTAAAGTTCCAAAACTCCACACTTAGAAGAATTTCCAAGTGAAACCAGTCAATGTTAGCCTATGGAAGAAAATTCAAGTTACTGGTAAGTACGGTTAAAATTACTTTTCAGGACCAGTACTGGGCTGAAAGATGCAGCACTGAGGTCTCTCCTGATAACAGGTGAGTAAATCAGAATTCGGATTTCGGCTGATTTTAGAGGAATATTTGTATGTTTCAAAAATCAACACTTAGAAGAATTTCCAAGTGAAACCAGTCAATGTTAGCCTATGAAGGAAATTCAAGCTACCGGTAAGTACGGTTAAAATTACTTTTCAGGATCAGTACTGGGCTGAAAGATGCAGCACTGAGGTCTCTCCTGATAACAGGTGAGTAAATCGGAATTCCTATTTCGGCTGATTTTAGAGGAATATTTGCACAATGGTGAAGGGAGGGGCGGGGCCTGAGGTGACATCTGTGCAAACGCGCCCCGTGGCGCGTTTTAAGTTGGGGGATTAAGTCTCCTTGAATCCTGAGGGTCCCTAGGGGCCAACTAGCCCACCAGGAACCTCCAATATGCGCCAGGGGCTGCGTTGCAGAGACGTGTAGAGAGGCCACACCCTTTTACACCTCTCTGCAACGCAGCTCTGTGGCGCTTTCTGGATGTACCTGTTGGGCTAGTTGGCCCCAGGACCCTCAGGATTGAAGGGATTTAATTCCCCATCTTAAAACGCGCCACGGGGCCTGTTTGCACACATGTCACCTGAAGCCCCGCCCCTCCCTTCACCACTGTGCAAACGCGCCCGTGGCGCGTTTTAAGTTGGGGTATTAAGTCCCCTTGAATCCTGAGGGTCCCCGGAGTCCAACTAGCCCACCATATACCTCCAAAAGCGCCACAGAGCTGCGTTGCAGAGAGGTGTAAAAGGGGTGTGGCCTCTCTACACGTCTCTGCAAGGCAGCCCCTGGCGCATACTGGAGGTTCCTGGTGGGCTAGTTGGCCCCCAGGGACCCCCAGTATTCAAGGGGAATTTGTTCCTCCTCTGCAAACGCGCCCGCGTTTGCAGAGTGGTGAAGGAAGGGGCGGGGCCTGCGGGCCCGATCGTTTTTTTTTAAAATTTTTTTGTCCTCTGAAGGGGGCTGTGTGGCCCCCTTCCTTTTTTCTTTTTGGGCCCTGGGGACCCCATCCCCCAGGGCCTTACCCCTCTTTTTAAATTACAAAAAAAAAAACGGGAAGGGGGCCGCGTGGCTCCCTTCCCTGGGCCTGTATTGGCCCCAGGGACCCCATCCCCGGGGCATGGCCTCTATTTATTATTTTGAGGGGGCAGCGTGGCCCCCTCCTCTGGCCATTTTAAGGCCCCGGGACCCCATCCTCGGGGCCGGCCTTCCCATTTTTTTTCAAAATTTTTTTCTCTTTTTTGGGGAGGGGGCCGCGTGGCTCCTCTCCGAGCCACTACTTGCCCCGGGGACCCCATCCCCTGGGGCTGGCCCTCTCCGTTGGGGACTGTGGGGGTCCCCAATCCCCCACAGTCCCGCTCGGCTCCCCACGTCCCTTGGGAGCCGGCATTGCTAGTCCCACATGGGGAGCAGCTGACATGCTGCTCCCCATGTGGAAAAGCAATCGCTTTGGATATTGGAAGAGAGAGCAGGTTTCCTGCTCTCTCTTCCAATATCCAAAGCAGTTTGCTATGGCAGGACGGGAGCCGCGAGGCTCCGTCCTGCCATAGCAAACTACAGTGTCCCGGGGTAGGCACCCCGGGACACTGCAGGAGCCGGCCCTGGGGGTGGTGGTCCCCAGGGCCATCAAGGGCTCCAGGAGGGGGCCGCGCGGCCCCCTCCCATTCAGGTCACAGCCCCGGGAGGTGGTGGTGCCTGGGCTCTGGGGTCCGTGAACGGACCCCCATATTAAAATGTTTAGTGCCCCGGGAGGTGGCGGTCTCGGGCGTGTGGGGGCTGGAGCCCCCCACACAGGTTTTATAATGTATACAAAAAGCCCCGGGGAGGTGGTGGTCCTCGGGGCTGCGGGAGGGCTCAGAGCCCTCCCGCACCATTTTTAAAAAGCCCCGGGGGTGGCGGTTCCCGGGTTTGGGGGCCTTTGAGGCCCCTCACACATTAAATTATCCCCCCACCATGCCCCCGGGACTTGGGCCACCCGGGGCCAATTAACATCGAAGCGCGGAGACCGCGCTCGATTTTTTTCGGCAGGATTCGCGCACACTGAGCGCATCCTGCCGATTTTTTAAAAAAATGTTTTTTGTTTTTTGCCCAGGGGTCCTTGTGGGACCCCCTGAGCAAACCTAGGGGGTCAGGGTGTTTCTACCCTGCTCCCTTTGTGCGCTTTGCGCACTTGTTTCTGTCCCTCGGTTCTACCGAGGGACAAAATGGCTGCCAACATTTCCTGAATCGGAATGTTGACAGCCAGCTGACAGCCAATTAACATGCAGCTCGTAATCGGGACGGTGCGCGCAGGGTGCGCTGAGGGTACGCGGACCCTACTCGGCCATAGATATCACTAACTTTTTACTTTTCATTTTCTCAGCAACTACTTAACGGATTTACACCATTTAACAAAAAGGGTTCTTTCTGAACCAAGAACTACCTCTTTGCCAAATTTGGTGTAATTCCGTTCAGCAGTTCGGGCTGTAGCCGTGTCTAAAGTTTCCTATGGAAAAGTGCATGGGGAAAACGCGTTTTGGGACCCCCCTTTTTTCTCGGCCCCCGCTTGACGAATCCCCCCGAGACATTCAGGGTAGGAGCGGACCGGAGCAGGCCACAAAGTTTGAAAATTTCGCGAAGATACGTCAACCGGCAAGAGAGTTATTTCAAATAGAATGTCGCGGATTTCCTATGGATAATAGGTTGTAACTATAACTATCTACTGGCGACCGCCAGTAGATTATATATATGATCAAGGACAAGTGTTGTCTGAAACGCGTCAGATCTGAGGACTGAATAAACAACAACAGTGCCTAATTGCAAGTGGTTCGTGTTTCTCTGTTCGCCACACAGGAGTGCGGAGAATCTTTTGTTCTTTCGATATATATATATATATATATATTACATTCACTGAAAAAACCATAGGTTTTAGGGAAAGTTATAGTTAGTTGGACATTTCACTCGTACAAAACCAGAGAAATTCCCCCGTTATAGTTAGTTCAGCTAACTAGAACTCGCGCCCCCGCAATGCACTGCTGATGACGTCACACATATTACATCACTCATGACATGGTCAGTGACATCACTGATGACATCTCAAATGACATCACTGATGACATCATCCAGTGACTGTGTGTTTCTGTAAAGTTTAAATATGTTTAATATATATAGGGAAAGGCGTATTGAAGAATGAGTGGGTGTATAAGTGTCTGAATGGATGATTTAGTAGGTGTGTGACTGACTATAAGTGAGTGATTAAACGTATCTTACTGAATGCATGGGTTAGTGACTAAACTGTGTGAATGTCTGTATCCGTCTGTCTGTTGGTGTGTAAGCGGCTGCATGGGTTTGTGAATAGCTACATGAGTGTCTATATGGGTTATTGATTGGTTGTCTGAGTATCTGTATGGGTGCCTGAGTGTTTGTGTGGGAGGGGTGTGTGCGACTCTGTGCATAGATGTGTGAGTGGGTGATTCACTGGGTGGATGGTTTCAAGAGTGCATCTGTGATAGACTGTATGGGTGGGTGAGTGTGTGTATGGGTGTGTTAGTGAGTGAATGCATAGCTCAGTGGTACATGTGTGAGTAACTATATATGTGAAAGGCAGTATATATGTGTGTTGGAGTATATAAATGGCTATAAGTGAGTGTGTGATTGTGAGAGTGGCTGTATGGATGAGTGTGTGCTTGTATCAGTGATTGTATAAGAGCGTAAGAATGTGCTAGTATTTGTATGAGTAAGTGAGCTGGTGTGTGTATAACTGTATAGGTGAGTAAATGGCAGTGTGATTAATTATTTGCATGACTGACTAGGTGTGTGAGTACCTCTATGGATGAGTGGCGGTGTGTGTGAGTGTCTATATAGGTGTATGAGTGCATATGATAGTCCTGTACTGAGTGACCGTAAGTATGAGTGACTGTACGGTGAGTGAGTGGATGTGTGTGTAGACCTAAGAATCAGTGAGTGGGTATGTAGTTATTGGTGTTGGAGTGTCTATGGTTTTGAGAATGGCAGTCTGTAATTTAGAGTGGGTGTATCAAAGGTTATATTAGGGTGTGAAGATGCATCAAATTATCACATGGATGATGTCATCCGTGATATCATCAGTGATGTCACTGACCATGTCATGAGGGATGTAATATGTGACATCATCAGCAGTGCATTGCGGGGGCGCGAGTTATAGTTAGCTGAACTAACTATAACGGGGAAATTCTCTGGTTTTGTACGAGTGTGGATTTGGGCCCCCCCCCCCTTAGGGACCACCCAAAGGTGCAGAGCCACCCTTCGTCCTCAGGTCCAGAAACAAAGCGAGACCAACACTGGAGCACCGAGAGAGAGGATATTTATTATAGTCTCATGAGAGAGAGCATCAGCAGCAGACACCCGTAGCTATCTGAGGAGGCAATCTGAACACAGCAGAGCCTTCATACTCCTTATAACCTTAACCCCCCCCCCCCCTCTGCGCACGAGCTGACAAAGACGACAAAGTCAGGAGAGGTGTACGTGAAAAAACATATCAGCAGTTGTTCCATGTGACGGTTGAATGATCGCCACAGGCATACGGAGAAGAACGTAGCTTTCTGCAAAATCTAAGAAACTTCTCGTTTCAGGAAGTCACATAGGAGTCAGATGACTCGTGAGGCACAGAATGGGATAACAGGGGTGAACATTCCTAAACACAAGCTGTTGTATGCAGAGACAAGATGGGGAAAAGAGTACAAAATGGCTGAGCGAGTGTCAAGGTAAAGAATACATTTTCCACAGTCCCTCCTGTTGACAGGAGCGAAGCAATTTAGTCAACAATAATGTCCATCAATTCTTGTATCTGTTGGGCCATCATCATTTTGTCATTTTCGGAGTGGCCATGGATAGGGGGAGGTTTGAGAGCTTGAGCCCACAAACTGCACAAGGGAGGCCCACAGTGCAGGCAAAGGCAGCAACAAAAGAGAAGCGCAACAGGAATAAGGAGAAACATGAGTATCTTCCAGCCCCATGTAAACGGGAGACCCCAGAACCATCCGCTCAATGTCCATGTTCCCGGCTCCTGATGCAATTCGGAGGCCAGTAGGTGCAACTTCTTTATGGCCAGAAGTACAGACTGGGCGTTGTCAGGTGTATATATATGCAGCAGCTTGCCCCTATGATGCGGCATGCTCCTCCGCGGTCAGCCAATACCACATCAAGAACAAGCCTGTTCTGCCAAGTCATGGTCCTGATAGCTGTTTGTTCTTGCGTCAAATTACCCAGTGCTGCGGACGTCTGGTTTATCACAGCCTCCAATGTCCTAGTGAGGCGGCGAATCAGTTTGCTGTTTTGTACTGGACCGATTAAAGAAGAAGAAGCCTTGGTTAAAGCCTTTGTTGAAGTCGGTAAATTGCTCCCACGTCGTTTCTGTCTGATCCACCAAGGACGTGTCGAGGAAATCTCTCTTGACAAACTGGGGCACGCCTTTTCATGATGTTGTTATGGTAATCAGGAGGAGCAATGAACACCGGTGGCAGGAGGAAGGCCAGGTAGCAGCTGCCGGACCAGTTTTCAGGGAGGTGGTAATACGCAGTTGTTCCACAGATGAAGTAGGCACTCATAGCCGATATCGCGCCGATCCCCCTCCGGTGGCATTGGTAGTGTTGGTGGTGATAGTGCATTTGCTAGAGCCAACTGGTATAGACCCTTGTTGATAGATGCAGTGATGTCCAGGGACGGGAATAACGTAGAGCAGTGTCCTTTTTTTTTTTTCTTTTTTTTTTTTTTTTTTTTTTCTTTTTCTTTTCATTCTGATCGGATCTTTCACCAGCAACATCCCTTGATGTCCCACTATTTCTTCTTCTTCTCTGGTGCCGTTTGTGCCATTAGTTCGGCCCCCCCCAAGCTGCTGTGCATGATGAGAATTGTATTCCGTTTTGTTCCGTCTGGCCCATAGTCTTTCTCGCCAGGCATGACAGGACCCATTGGGGGAGAATGGCAATGGGAGCAAGGGCATACCTGCACCTTCTGCTGGATGTGGGGGCAACATTCCGCAGACCCAACAGTTCGTGGTATTGATAGCCTGATGCATTTGGTGTAAGTTTTGAACAAAGGCATTGTGCTTGAACGCGTCCCGGTGCACTGCTTGATGTGGGTGAAGCGTGAAATGGTGATGCTCTGGTATTGTTGGAGACACCGTCGGCAGTGGTAATACTGTGTCTTTTACTGGTGCTGCTTCCTCAATGATCCAGAAGAGGATGGTGAAGATAACGAGGGAAAGGACTATAGTAAAAAAAATGGTTTTGCAGTTGTACAATTTGCTCAGTAACTGTGTCTTTCTCTGCTTCGGACTTTGTCCTCCTTCTTTTTTCTGACCCATTCTTCTTGGAGCTCTACGGCTGTCGGCCAAGAAGGTACTGCCCTAAGCGTCGCCGGTAGCTGGTGGTTGCTTCACTGGCTAGGCTTCTCAGTGAACCACTAGAAGGAACACCGATCCACCCTTCCAGACTATACTACCGCCCTGCGACTATGGCTGAACCAACCAACCTGTCCTGTCGCCGGAGCACCCGGGGTGGTGCGGGGCGGAGATGGTACCTGTGCTTACCAGGAGCTGTTTGATCTTCAAAGAGTTCCAGTTCCGGTTCAGTAATGTCACACACAGGAGGGTCGTTTTCCAGGATGTCTTTGTAGGTGGTCAAGGTTGGTCCAGTCTGCATAAAGCTGGGCACCTTCTGGCAATGTGTGGCATGAACCCAGGACTTTCTACCTTCCACCCGCAATGCTGTTCGGGTCGCCAAGAGGACCAGGAGGGGACCTTTCCACCGGGGTTCCAACGTCTTCTTCCGAGCAAAGTTTCGTACCATCACGTTGTCGCCCGGTTGGATGGCATGCCCAGGTCCTTTGGATCGGTCAGGCAGAGCTTCCCGGACCTGTTGGTGTATGGAGGACAATGTTTTGGTAAGTATGGACAAATAGTCACTCAACAATTCACAAGGGGAATCAGAAAATGAAGTAGCAGAAGGGGCACCCCATACATTCATGGGGCGTCCAAAAACAACCTCATAGGGTGTCAATGATGTGCGGGAATGTTGTACAGATCTTATAGACAAAAGGGCCAGAGGCAAGGCGTCAGGCCATTTTAAGCCTGTTGTCGCCACTATTTTGGATAATTTGGACTTGATGGTGGCATTATAACGTTCAACCAGACCTGCTGATTGAGGATGGAATACAGCATGAAATTTCTGGCGGACCCCCAACCCTGCCAACAAGTGTTTGATGACTTCCCCAATGAAATGGCTCCCGCTATCGCTCCAGAGGACCCGGCAGAGACCATATCGGGGAAAGAATTCTTTCAACAGCACTTTTGCGGTGGTAAGGGCGGTGTTATCTTTTACTGGGTAGGCCTCCACCCATTTGCTAAATGTGCAGATGACCACCAAGACCTACTTGAGGTTGTTGCACCTGTCCATTTGGATGTAGTCCATCTGAAGGACTTCAAAGGGAGAGGTGGGTATAGCGGAACCTGCACGGGGTACTTTTGTTCCTTTTCCTATGTTGTGGCGAAGGCAAACTAGGCACTGTTGGACCAATCTAGTGGCCGCCGGGCATAGTTGGGCATTGTCCCAGACTCCCTGTAGTATTTTAGTCATTGAGGTGGCGTCTTTATGGGCTGGTAAATGGGTCATGTTCAATAATGGGAGGAGGTAGGCATTTGGTAACTTCCATAATTTCGTGTCTTTGGAGCGCCAACAGTTTTCCTCATCCAACATGCCCTCCTGTTCCCAGGTTTGAAGTTCTTCTTTGGTTGCTGTGCTTTGAATGTCTCTAATCTGTTGTCTGGCATCGTGCCATTTTTCTGCTTGGGATTTTACTACGTACATAGGGGTGTATTGTCTATCTCGCGCTGTTTGTCATGCTGTTTGATCAGCAAAAGCATTCCCTTGGCCCACATCATCCGTTATCTTTTTGTGTGCGTTGGGTGCATTTAACAATGGCTAGCTTGCGTGGCAGTGTTAAGGCTTGGAGTAGTGCTGTAACTAAGTCACCGTGCAGAATAGGGGTACCATGGGATGTTAAGAATCCTCTCTCCCTCCACAGTATGCCTAAGTTGTGTGCCACCCCGAAGGCGTACTGGCTATCTGTGTAGATGGTAACAGCAAGGTCCGTACCAATGATACAGGCACGGGTGAGAGCTATCAGGTCTGCTGCCTGAGCAGATTTCTGGGGTATGCGTGCCGTTTCTACAACAGTATGAGTGGTGGTAACCGCATAGGCCGCAGAGGTGGCACCATCTGGTAATTTCATGCAGGACCCGTCTACCCACAGTTGTCCATCGCTTTCTGGTAAAGGGGTGTCTTTGAGATCTATCCGCCCTTTTGTCTGTTCCTCTGTGTGAAATAAGCAATCATGCGGTGGGGAGTCTGCGGTGTCAGGGTCTGGGGTGGGCAACAATTTAGCAGGGTTCAGTATGGTACATTGTTTCAGCGTGATATGTGGTGCCAACAACGTTAGTTCATACCCAGTCAGACGTGCACTGGTGAGGTGCTGAGTCTTAGTTTGGTTGAGCAATATGTCTACTGAGTGGAGGACTAAAACAGTCATTTTGTTGTCTAGAACAATGCCTTCACTTTGACGTATAGAAACAGCTGCAGCCGCAACCGCTCTAAGGCAAGAGGGCAATCCCCGGGCCACAGGGTCCAGGGTAGCAGAAAAATAAGCACAAGGTCGCTGTTTGGTACCATGAGTCTGGGCCAGGACCGAAAAAGCGCAACCTGATCGTTCATGAGTATAGAGGCTGAAAGGTTTGTCATAGTCAGGAGTTCCTAACACTGGTGCAGAGCAGAGCGCCTGGCGATGGTCATGGAAGGCCTGTTGATGTTCTAGTGTCCATGGAAAAGGGGTGGGGGTATCCTTGGTAAGCAGTGCAAGGAGGGGCTTGACTATAAGGGAAACATTTGGAATCCACTGCCGACAAAAAGAGGTGAGGCCAATAAGTGCCCGAACGTCTTTCTGTGTGGTAGGGACAGGTAGTTGTAATATGGTATGAATACGGTCAGGTGTGAGTGTATGTCCCTCCTTAGACAGTAGGTGGCCGAGATAGGTCACCTGCTGTTTACAATACTGAAGTTTGTTTTTGGACACTTTATGACCATTGGATGCAAGAAAATGCAAAGTGGCAAGGGAGGCAGTGCGAGCAAGTGCTGGCGTGTCTGCTGCTAACAATATGTCATCAACATACTGGACCAAGACAGTGCCTTTAGGAAGGTGTATTTGGTCCAGCTGAGCTTTAGGGCTTGGCTATAAATGCTAGGGCTTTCCGTGTACCCCTGAGGGCGCGACAGAAGCGGTAGGATCTATTTCGAAGGGTGAATCCAAAAAGGTAGCGCAAGTCAGGGTGGATGGGAATGGAGAAGAAGGCATTTTTAAGATCAATAACTGTAAAGGTGGTAGCTGTTGAGGGAATCATGGTCAAAATGGTGGTGATGTCAGATACCACTGGGAACTGAGGTATTACTATTTTGTTAATGGCCCGGAGGTCAATAACAAAACGGTATACTCTCTGAGTCAGAAGAGCGTTTCAAAACAGGTAAAATAGGACTGTTGCACACATTAGAGCGAACCTCCTCAACCACTCCAGCTTTTATCATGTCCTGTATAATGAGGTACAGTGCTTGTTCACCCTCTGCAGATATTTTGTACTGGGGAAGTCGGGGTAAAGGTGCATTGGCCCTGACCGTGATGCACACAGGGTCCATAACTATGTGTCCTACATCAGTGTCGGAAGTGGCCCACAAAGTGTTTGGTAACTCTTCCAGGCCTTGTAACTGAGAGTCGGGAGAGTCAAGAAGGCGATACAAGCGGGACTCATAACCAGAGTCACAATCGTTGTCAAACAATATGACTCGAACTGAGTCAGGAGAACATCTAATGGTGGCTCTATAATGTTTCAGGAGGTCAAGACCCAGTAAGTTATCTGGACAGTTAGGTGATAATAGAGAGGAGGCCATAACAGTGTTACCATGAATGTCAAGGGGTATTTCCGAGGACAGTGGGTTAATAGAGGGCGTGCCGTTAAATCCTACAGAAGTGACAGATAAGCCAGACAGGGGTACCCTCGGAATCAGTTTCTTGGACAGGGCACTCCGAGATTCCCCAGTGTCAACCAAAAATGTACCCTCGGTGCCAACCACTGCAGCTGTATAGGGGCCTGTTTGGTCAACAAGTAGTTCCACTGGTTCCTTCCCCTGCCCTTGGCTGTCTCATGCATAGTCAAGATCGGGGAAGCGATCAACAGTAAAATCTTGGGCATTAGCCTGTCGGGTAGTGTCAAAGACATTTGAGCGGTGTCCATGGGAGGGTGGCGGTGCTCCTCTGCCTCTAGGCGCACCCCGTCCCCTACCTGCCATCTGGTGTTGTAAGAGTGGACACTCGGCGCGCCAGTGGCCCGTCTCTTTACAATAAGCGCATTGATCATTGGACCGTTGCCGTGGGGGTCCCTGAGACCGTGAAGTGGGAGCGGGAGTGTATGTGCCTCTGTAACCGCCCCTCCCCTGTGTGTGATGATAGACTTGGGAAAGCATGACCTTTTCTTTTAAGTCTTTTCTTTTTCTTTCTTTTCAATTTTACTCTGCAAATCTTCATAATACTGTGCCATTGTCAAAATTTGAGCTGGGGTAGACGAGGGCCATGTACTTTCACTATTCTGCAATTTCATGGAAATGGGGGGTCAGTAAGCTTTTAACAAATGTTTGGACCAATAAGTGACGTCCGGTGTCAGTAGTGGTGTCTTGTCCGCTATAGTCAGTAAAGACTTGGCCAAGTCTAGAAAAATAATCGGATACTGTCTCGTCAGTTTTTTGTTTGCATGCATTAATAATCGTCCAATCCACCTTTCGAGCTGGGACTAACTGTTTGAGTTTTGTCACTGAGGGCTGGGAGAGTTAAGATGGCAGCTGCTGGTCGTTCGCCAGGTTTCCTATCGCTATCCATTCTGTCTAAGTCTACCCAAGTATGGTGAAACATGGTTACGTCATCCACCTTCCTAATGGGTCTCCAAAGGTCGGGGGGAAGAATTAGTCCGAAAAACTGGTCTATGTCCACTAGCGTCATAGTATAGGTGGAGACAACAGTGTCTAGTTCCTCATAGAATGCGGCAGGGTTTTTTCTGGGGTCTTGTAAATCCTTCTTAAAAGCCAGAATGTCCGCTCGGAGCCAAGGAGTGTATACCCAATTGTACAATGTCCTGCTCTTTGCATTTGGGTTATCTATACCATCCTGTGTGCCGTCCTCCCTGGCCGGGACGAAAATCGGGGCCGCCTCTCTCATTGGCGCCATTGTTTCAATCACTCCACCCACTGCACCACTATCACTTTCTTTCCCTTCCTCTTGATCCCTCCTTAGTTCCTCCATCATTTGTAAGATAAACGCAAACAAGGCATCTCGTTCCTCCTCATTTGCTCCACCTTCTGTCACTTTACGGTATAGCCTTCTAACATACTCCTCTGGTGTAACCTTATGGCATCCCTCATATAAGGTCATCACTTCATATGCGAGTCTACAAGCAAAATAATTCTTCAAGTGGTTTGGGTAGGCTGAATAGACCTTACGTATTTGATCAGGGGTAAAATTGTCTTTCAAATAGGTATGGGTCAATTGATCTAAAGCGTGTTTCTCGTCTGTAGTAGGGCGGGGGTGCGTAACCTAGCATCTACTGGGTGTTCGTGGCCAGAGTGAGATGGGGGTGGAGCTGTAGGGTCGGGACGCAAGTCTGGACCGGGCAGTTGTTGTCCATCAGCGGGGGGTAGAGGGGGAGGGACGTGATATGGTGGTGGCGGGGGGGTGTAGGAGTAATTCGTCCTCATGGGGGTCTGACTGTGCCAAGGGGGTATATCGCATAGGATACTGGCCAGAGGCATTTAGCCGGTGTTCTCTATCTAAACAGGCAATATTTGAAGCCAACTTTTCTTGTTGTAATTCCGCCAATTTTTGTTTCTCTGATTTCCATACTGCCTTCTGGGATCGAGCCTGAGCTCTCCTCTCCCTTTCTATAATTTCCTTCTTCCATAACCCCAAGGAATCAAACATGGATTGTCTAGATCTGCGCCTATGCAATTGGGCTTCTACTGCCTCTATTTTCTGAGGGTCAAAAGAGCCATATTTTGGCCAGGTACTATCCCTATCCTTTGACTTGTATTTGTTCCATAATGTGCTGTACATTTTGGGAGAAATACCGTACTTTATGTACATTTCTTTATTCGAGGTACCCTCCGGAGGGGGCTGGTTGACTTTCTTCCAAAACATCTGACTGGCATATACAACAGCATATCCGTACAAATTTACTACACACGGGCATGTTTACAATTGTTTCTACCAAACCTTTTTCTTATTATCAAAAATCCTGTATTGGACAAAAAGTCCACATTACCCGCTTGCCTTCAATCTTTGCAAAGAGTGAATCTAAAATAATGAAACAATAACGAATCAGAACTATAACCAGAACATAAGGGTGTCGCAATTCAGCGACCCTACCAGAATCCTTTGTCTCGTCCTCCAGGTGGTCTCTTACTGCAGAAATTGTCCAAATCTATCAAGGACCCAGTCAGGACCGGCACCACTTGCGGGGGTCTTCGCGGATGGAGAGAAAGTTGGGTAGTGGCTACGAAGACGAGGGTCTCTCTGTGTAGGTGCACCCCACTACCGTCCGTTCAATCTTCGTTGAGACCCCTGGACTGGGCAGCCGCGTCTCTGATGGGTCCCTGTTCGGGCGCCAATTGTGGATTTGGGCCCCCCCTTAGGGACCACCCAAAGGTGCAGAGCCACCCTTCGTCCTCAGGTCCAGAAACAAAGTGAGACCATCACTGGAGCACCGAGAGAGGATATTTATTATAGTCTCATGAGAGAGGGAGCATCAGCAGCAGACACCCGTAGCGTCTGAGGAGGCAATCTGAACACAGCAGAGCCTTCATACTTCTTATAACCTTAACCCCCCCCTTCCCTCTGCGCACGAGCTGACAAAGACGACAAAGTCAGGAGAGGTGTACGTGAAAAAACATATCAGCAGTTGTTCCATGTGGACGGTTGAATGATCGCCACAGGCATACGGAGAAGAACGTAGCTTTCTGCAAAATCTAAGAAACTTCTCGTTTCAGGAAGTCACATAGGAGTCAGATGACTCGTGAGGCACAGAAAGGGCAAACAGGGGTGAACATTCCTAAACACAAGCTGTTGTATGCAGAGACAAGATGGGGAAAAGAGTACAAAATGGCTGAGCGAGTGTCAAGGTAAAGAATACATTTTCCACACGAGTGAAATGTCCAACTAACTATAACTTTCCCTAAAACCTATGGTTTTTTCAGTGAATTTCAAAGGTTTTTTAAATGCTAATTTCTAACTATAACGTGCCTGAAACCTATGGTTTTTTCAGTGAATTTCAAAGGTTTTTTAAATGCTAGTTTCTAACTATGCCTACAGAGGTAGGACATGTGAAGAAAGAAGAAAAAACGCACAGAAAGAAGCAAAAGAAATGCAGAAAGAAGCAACAGAAGTCCACAAAGACGAACAAAAGTGCAGGAAGAAGCAAGACGTGCACAAAGAACCAACAGAGGAGCAGAAAGAGGCCTTGTTGCAAAATCATCCTGTGCCCACAACTTTTTCAGACGGGTACTGGTGGTAACTGACTCTGACTAACCAGGCCTAGAGCCAGTGCTATGCTAAAAGACACTTGGAATACAGTGAAAACACCTACATACACTAGGGAACACTATGCGTTGGGGTACCCCTGTGATTAGCATGACCTCCTCTGTAAGGCCCTAGTACATAATAGGGCAGGGGATTAAAACTACCTCCAAGTCAGAGGTGCAGAAATATGCTACTTTAACTAGTAGTCACGTTTGCAGAGTGGTGGAGAAAGGGTGCTGGGCGTCCAACCAACGCTCAGGAATTCCGCTGCGTAGGACTTACAGGAGGTACCAGGAGGGATTCTTGGCCCCCAAACTCCCTCAGGACTAAATTGGACTTCATCTCCCATCCCGTAGTTTGCCACGAGGCACGTTTGCAGAGTGGTAGAGAAAGGGGGCCATGGTAACAAGAGGGGTAGTTGGCCCCCAAGGACATCCTTGGGGGCCAACTTCCCAAACTATTACCTCCAGTCAGTCCCACACAGCAGCACTGGTAAGTACTCGTACCAGGCCACGCCCACTTTGCCCACCACTCTACAAACGCGCTCCCTGGCACGCTCTTGGATGGGGATTGAAGTCCCCTTCACTGCTGGGGGTCCTTTAGGGGCCAACTAGCCTACCTTTACCTCCAGTAAGCCCCACGCAGTGGGATTGGTGAGAGGTAGACAAAGGCCATGCCCCCTTTCTCCACCACTCTGCAAACACGCCCCTGGCGCGTTGTAAGTTGGGGGATTAAGTCCCCTTGAATCCTGAGGGTCCCTGGGGTCCAACTAGCCCACCAGGTACCTCCAGTAGGCGCCACAGAGCTGCGTTGCAGAGAGGTGTAAAAAGGGGCGTGGCCTGGACCACCTCTCTGCAACGCAGCCCTGTGGCGCTTACTGGAGGTACCTGGTGGGCTAGTTGGCCCCCAAGGACCCCCAGTATTGAAGGGGAATTAATTCCCCAATTTAAAACGCGCCACAGGGTGTGTTTGCAGAGTGTTGCTGGGAGGGGGCGGGGCTTCTGGCACGATCGCGGTCTTTTTTGTTGTTTGTTTTTTTAGAAGGGGGGCTGTGTGGCCCCCCTCCTTCCTTTTTTTGGGCCCCGGGGACCCCATCCCCCGGGGCCTGACACCATTAAAAAAAAAAATCTGAACGGGAAGGGGGCCGCGTGGCCCTCTCCCGTGGCCATTCCGGCCCGGGGACCCCATCCCCGGGGCATGGCCACATATATTTGTTTTTCAAGGAGGGGGGCTGCGTGGCCCCCCTCCTGAGGCCTCTATTGGCCCCGGGGACCCCATCCCCCGGGGCCTGCCTTATTAGGTCGAGCCTCGAGTAGCGCGCAAGCGCTGCTCTGCGAGACTTTAAGTTAGGGACTTTTAAAAGCTGACCAGACGCTCGGGTGTCATGGCCTTTTCCCTGCGGTTACCCGCACGGGCCGGCATCTGTTTCCAATTATCGTGCCCAGACGCGGGCGCGATAATTGGAAACACATGCCGGCCGTGCGGGTAATCGCAGGCAAAAGGCCATGACGCACAAGCGTCTGGTCAGCTTTCAAAAGCCCAGGCTGCCGCGCTCGCTCGCCCCCGCTCCTCTCTTGTTTTTTTTTTTACGTTGAAGCTGAGCGTGGCGCCCCCTTCACAGACGCTGCGCTTCATGTTTCAGCCCCTTTCTATTTGTTGCACGCTTTCTTTTAATCAGTGCTTCACGGACTATGCGCTTGATGGTTTATCTTGTTTTACTTTGAAGCTAAAAAATGGTCGTGTATTTGCTATCTCATGATAGTGGTCAAGGTAGGCATCTGTTTCCCTAGTCCTTAGTATATGCCTATGTTTCAGCCGGTAGCCGCACACTTCCTATTATATAGAGCAGCTGAGACAAACGCCAGAAGCTAACAGACAGCAGAGCATTTGGTAAATATAATTTGATCTTTCTTTAATAAGTCTTGGACTGGATGAATGTGGCACCTTTGACCACCATGTACGCATCTGTTGCTTTCCTTTTTTTCCTCTTTGATCAATGATATCGGTTTTGTTTACATTCTAATTGAGCTACTGTTTTAAACGTCCATTGTGTAGTAAACACCTCATTCATGCAAGTATGGCTGCCCATTTGCAAGATTTTTGCCCATCACAAAAGCAAGGCTGCATTTCTCTTGGGCGAATCACTTACATAACCTGTACCATAATGGAGGACCAGCCCAGTGGATCACTTTGGAAGCCCCATCTTACTGTTTCCTTAAAACCCATCTAACACAAAAGAATAACGACCCTATGGCATAACAGCTAACTTTGTCAAATCAACTACGGCATAACCAGTCATGGGTCAGTGCCTCATGCTCCCACAGTCAACAACATCCCGACCACACAGTGTGCCCCATCCCAAATCCCAAGCAAAAACAAATTATCTGTGTTCTATATTATGCAGTTTTATTTTTACTTAAATACCAGTTCACATGAAACCGCAACTGAATTTCAAATGCACTATCATTACATCTCCAACAGTGTGGAAATACTTCAAACAATTAACAGTTTGTGAATTTTTGGTCCAGATATTATATGCTTACTCGTCACATGTACATTAACAAGCATTGGCATAGCCAATAGGTCTCGCCTTTGGGACTTTATAAGTGTTTAGCCATGCAACAGTTGATGTTGTTGCACCAAGGATATTGTGCTGCATAACTAAATACTTATAAGGTCCCAAAAGCGAGACCTATTGGCTATGCCAATGCTTGTTTTTTTGGGGAGGAGGGGGGCCGCGTGGCCCCCCTCCCGGGCCACTTCTAGCCCCGGGGACCCCATCCCCCGGGGCAGGCCCTATCCGTTGGGGACTGTGGGGGGAGCCCCAATGCCCCCACGGTCTCGCCGGCTCCCCGCCTCCTGCGGGAGCCGGCATTGCTTTTCCACATGGGGAGCTGCTGACATGCAGCTCCCCGTGTGGAAAAGCAATCTGCTTTGCATTTTGGAAGCGAGAGCAGGTTTCCCTGCTCTCGCTTCCAAAATCCAAAGCAAGTTTGCCATGGCAGGGTGGGAGCCGCCAGGCTCCCGCCCTGCCATAGCAAGGCTCCTGCAGTGCCAGGACACTGCAGGAGCCGGCCCTGGGGGGTGGCGGTCCCCAGGGCCATCACGGGCTCCAGGAGGGGGGCCGTGCGGCCCCCCTCCCTTCAGTTTCAAAGCCCCGGGGTGGTGGCGGTCCCCGGGGCGTGTGGGGGGGCTCGAGCCCCCCCACACAGGTTCGTTTTTTTTTTTAAACCAAGCCCCGGGGGTGGCGGTCCCTGGGGCTGCGGGGGGCCGTGTGCCCCCGCAAATATTTAAGGAAGGCCCTGGGGGTGGCGGTCCCCGCAATTACAATATAGCATGTCCCCTGGGACTTGGTTCACCCGGGGGCTAAATATTAACGAAGCGCGGGAGCCCGGGCTTCGTTTTTTAAATTTTCACGGCAGGATTCCCGGATCTTACGCGAATTTTGCTGTTTTTGTTGTTGTTGAAAAAAATGCTTTTTTTTGGCCCTGGGGGTCCTTGTGGGACCCCCTGAGCAGGCCTAGGGGGTCAGGGTGTTTCTACCCTGCCCCCTTTTCTTCTTTCTCACCTTTGTTTCCCTGTTTTCTTGTGACTCGGTTCTACCGAGTCACAAGATGGCTGCCAACACTTCCTGGTTTGGAGTGTTGACAGCCAATTAGAATAAAGCTCGTGGTCGGGAGGGTCCGCGGATCCACCGCGCCTCTAAATATCGAAACTTTTATTTTTTGATTTTCTTCGCAACTACTGAACGAATTTACACCATTTAAAAAAAGAAAAGAAAAAAAAAGGGCTCTTTCTGAACCAAGGGCTACCTTTTGCCAAATTTGGTGTAATTCCGTTCAGCAGTTCGAGCTGTAGCCGTGTCTAAAGTTTCCTATGGAAAATTGATTTTCCGAACTTTTTTAATTCCTCAGGAACTACTGAACGGATTTACACCATTTAACAAGAAGGGCTCTTTCTGAACCAAGGGGTACCTTTTTGCCAAATTTGATGTAATTCCGTTCAGCAGTTCGAGCTGTAGCTGTGTCTAAAGTTTCCTATGGAAAATAACATGGAGAAAACACGTTTTGGGACCCCCCTTTTTTCTTGGCCCCCGCTTGGCGAATCACCCCGAAACTTTCAAGACAGGAGCTGACCGGAGCACCCCACTAGTTTTAAAAATTTCGCTAAGATTCGTCATCTGAACTGGGGTGGTGGAGTGAGCTAAAGAATGATGATGGATTAAACCCAGATCAGTTGACTGGGGGTGAGTGTTTGATTTGCTCAAGCGCTCCGTCCATCATCCCCTTTGGTATCGCTTTGTTTGCCCTAAGTTGGCAGGGTATGCCTAGACGTGGGTCCCTTGCTCACTTTGCCACTGGATTCAAGCTAGCCTGGCTGATGACGGCTGAATAGCCAGAAACCGGTCCCAGGATGCTTGTTTCCGGTCCAGGGAAGACATGGCTTGGCAGTTCGGGCTGGACTGTTCCCATGAGGCACAGGGTCAGACTGATTTGCATATGGCCATGTCTGAACTGGGGTGGTGGAGTGAGCTAAAG
This sequence comes from Calotriton arnoldi, assembly GCA_963921515.1. Lineage (NCBI taxonomy): Eukaryota > Metazoa > Chordata > Amphibia > Caudata > Salamandridae > Calotriton > Calotriton arnoldi. The sequence continues at coordinate 177,812 of CAWUFW010000703.1, forward strand.
AATGATGATGGATTAAACCCAGATCAGTTGACTGGGGGTGAGTGTTTGATTTGCTCAAACGCTCCGTCCATCATCCCCTTTGGTATCGCTAAGATTCGTCATCCGGCGCCAAAGTTATTGGGAAAAGAAAAAACGCTTTTCCTATGGAAACTAAGTCCTAACTAAAACTATCTACTGGCGACTGCCAGTAGATACACATATATATATATATAACATTCACACAAAAAAACCATAGGTTTTAGGGACGTTATAGTTAGTTGGACATTTCACTCGTACAAAACCATAGAAATTCCCCCGTTATAGTTAGTTCAGCAAACTATAACTCGCGCCCCCGCAATGCACTGCTGATGACGTCACATATTACATCATTCATGACATGGTCAGTGACATCACTGATGACATCATCCACGTGAATATCTGATGCACCTCCTCACACTCTAATATAATCTTTGATACACCCACTGTAAAATACAGACTACCATTTTCGAAACCATCGACACACCAATACCAGTTACTACATACGCACTCACTAATTCCTAGGTCTACACACACATCCACTCATTCACCCATACAATGACTCATACATACAGTCTCATCAATACAACACTATCATATGCACTCATACACCTATACAGACACTCTCACACCGCCACTCATCCATGGAGTTACTCACACACCTAGTCAGTCATGCAAAGAATCAATCACACTCCCATTTCCTCACCTATACAGTTATACACACACCACCTCACTTATTCAAACGTATACTAACACATACTTACTCTCTTATACAATCACTGATACAAGTACACACTCATCCATACAGCCACTCTCACAGTCTCTCACGTATAGTCATTTATATACTCCAAGTCTCACATACACTGCCTTTTACATATGTAGTTACTTGGACATGTACCACTGAGACATCCAATCTCTCACCAACACACACTCACCCGCCCATACAGCTGTTTCCACATGCACTCTTGAACCCATACACCCAGTGAATCAACCACTCCCACATCTATGCACAGAGTCACACACCTCCCACCCAGCCACCCACACACACACACACACACACACACACACACACACACACACACACACACACACACACACACACACACACACTCTCCCCCCATACAAATACTCAGGCAACCAATCAATAACCCATATAGACACATGTAGCTACTGACCATCACATGCAGCAGCTTACACAACAGACATACTGATACACACATTCAGACAGTTTAGTCACTAACCCATGCATTCAGTTAGACACATTTAATCACTCACTTATACAGTCAGTCACGCACATACTAAATCCTCCATCCAGACACTTATACACCCACTCATTCTTCAATACACCTTGGCATATATATATAAAACATATTTAAACTTTAGAGAAACAGTCACTGGATGATGTCATCAGTGATGTCATTTGAGATGTCATCAGTGATGTCACTGACCATGTCATGAATGATGTAATATGTGACGTCATCAGCAGTGCATTGCGGGCGCGAGTTATAGTTTGCTGAACTAACTAGAACGGGGAATTTCTATGGTTTTGTATGAGTGAAATGTCCAACTAACTATAACGTCCCTAAAACCTATGGTTTTTTAGTGAATTTCTAAGGTTTTTAAATGCTAATTTCTAACTATAACGTGCCTGAAACCTCAGGTTTTTTCAGTGAATTTCAATGGTTTTTTAAATGCTAATTTCTAACTATGCCTACAAAGTTAGGACATGTGAAGAAAGAGGAAGAAAAGCGCAGCAACAAGCAAGACAAATGCTGAAAGAGGCAACAGAAGTCCAGAAAGACGAAAAAAGTGCAGGAAGAAGCAAGAGATGTGCAGAAAGAACCAACAGAGGAGCAGAAAGTCCTCCTGTGCCCCCAACTTTTTAGTGACGGGTACTGGTGGTAACTGACTCTGACTAACCAGGACAAGCCAGTGCTATGCTAAAAGACACTTGGAATACAGTGAAAACACCTACATACACTAGGGAACACTATGATTTGGGGTACCCCTGTAATGAGCATGACCTCCTCTGTATTTGCCATGTTAGTGCCTGGGTCATTGCATGAGTACATGGGTAGTGACTGGATGATTAGAGTGATGCAAGGACAGTGCATGGTGATTTTATAACTGCTTGTGGTGTTTGGGTAGTGTAGGGGGTCATGCTGGGGGTAGATTTAGGGTTTAGGGTAGTGCAGTGGTGTTTGGGTAGTGTAGGGGGTCATGCTGGGGGTAGTGTTTTAGGGTTTAGGGTAGTGCAGTGGTGTTTGGGTAGTGTAGGGGTCGTGCTGGGGGTAGTGTTTTAGGGTTTAGGGTAGTGCAGTGGTGTTTGTGTAGTGTAGGGGGTCGTGCTGGGGGTAGTGTTTTAGGGTTTAGGGTAGTGCAGTGGTGTTTGTGTCGTGCAGGGTGTCGTGCTGGGCGTAGTGTTTTAGGGTTTAGGGTAGTGCAGTGGTGTTTGTGTAGGGGGTCATGCTGGGCGTAGTGTTTTAGGGTTTAGGGTAGTGCAGTGGTGTTTGTGTAGTGTAGGAGGTCGTGCTGGGGGTAGTGTTTTAGGGTTTAGGGTAGTGCAGTGGTGTTTGTGTAGTGTAGGGGGTCGTGCTGGGGGTAGTGTTTTAGGGTTTAGGGTAGTGCAGTGGTGTTTGTGTCGTGCAGGGTGTCGTGTTTTAGGGTTTAGGGTAGTGCAGTGGTGTTTGTGTAGTGTAGGGGGTCGTGTTTTAGGGTAGTGCCGTGGTGTTTGGGTAGTGTAGGGGGTCATGCTGGGGGTAGTGTTTTAGGGTTTAGGGTAGTGCAGTGGTGTTTGGGTAGTGTAGGGGGTCGTGCTGGGGGTAGTGTTTTAGGGTTTAGAGTAGTGCAGTGGTGTTTGGGTAGATCGACAACAATAGATCTCGCCAAGCAAGCGGCGCATGCGCTGCGTCGCTAGACGAGACGTAAAAAGCATTGCACCAAGATGGCTGCCAACACTTCCTGGTTTGAAGTGTTGGCAGCCAATCAGAGCCAAGCTTGTGCTCGGGTATTAGGCTCCGCATATATATATATATATATCTATATATATATATATATATATCTATATATATATATCTTTAATATCTCAAACTACTGAACGGATTTACACCATTTAAAAAAGGTCGCTTTCTGAACCAAGCACTACTTTTTTGCCAAATTTGGTGTAATTCCGTTCAGCAGTTCGGGCTGTAGCCTTGCCTAAAGTTTCCTATGGAAAATTGATTTTTTTACTCTTATTTTTTGAATTTCTCAGCAACTACTGAACGGATTTACACCATTAAAAAAAAAAAAAAGGTAGCTTTCTGAACCAAGAGCTACCTTTCTGCCAAACTTGGTGTAATTCCGTTCAGCAGTTAGGGCTGTAGACTGTCTCAAAATTTCCTATGGAAATTAACACCCAAACACTTTTTGGGACCCCCCTTTTTTCTCCGCCCCCGCTTGACGAATCACCCCCAAACTTTCAGGATAGGAGCCGACCTGGATAGACTTTTTTTTTTTTTTGGGAGAATTTCACAAAGATTCGTTAGACGACGCCAAAGATATTAGCAATTCAAAAAATGCTTTTCCTATGGAAACTAGGTTCTAACTAGAACTACCTACTGGCGACCGCCAGTAGGTAATATATATATTACATATACATATATATATTACATATACATATATATATATATATATCTATATATCATGTATTACCTACTGGCAGTCGCCAGTAGGTAGTTATAGTTAGGACCTAGTTTCCATAGGAAAAGCGGTTTTAGGTCTCGCTGAGCCAGCGCATGCGCTGCTCTGCGAGACCTTTAGTAAGGGGCTTTTGGAAGTGCTACTTTGCTGGCTACCAGCATGCGGTTACGCACGCGTGCACGTGCGCAGCCGCCATCTGCCTGACTTTATTTCTTTACTTTTGCTATAATCGCGCCACCCGCTCTTTACTTTTAACATTAAAAGTGAAGCGCGGGTGCCGCAATTATATCAAAAGTAAAGAAATAGATGTTTTTTTCTATTTGTTTACTTTTGCTATATTCGCGGCACGGGCGCTTACTTTAACGTTAAAGTAAAGCGCCGGTGCCGCGACTATAGCAAAAGTAAGAAATAGAAAACAAGCATTGGCATAGCCAATAGGTCTCGCCTTTGGGACCTTATAAGTATTTAGTTATGCAGCACAATTGTTGCATGGCTAAACACTTATAAGGTCCCAAAGCGAGACCTATTGGCTATGCCAATGCTTGTTTGATTTGCCAATAACTTTGGTGCTGTTTGACGAATCTTCGCGAAACTTTCAAAACTAATGGGGCGGTCACGTCAGCTGCTGTCTTGAAAATTTCGGAGTGATCCGTAATGCGGGGGCTAAGAAAAAGGGGTGGTCCCAAAATGCTTTTTCTGCATGTTAATTTCCATAGGAAACTGTTGACGCAGCTACAGCCCGAACTGCTGAACAGAATTACACCAAATTTATCAGAAAGGTAGCTCTTGGTCCAGAGTGCATTTTTTGTTAAATGGTGTAAATCCGTTCAGTAGTTTATGAGAAATGTAAAGATTTCTCAGAGATGCAACTGTGGCCGCGGTGGATACGCGAACCCTCCCAATCTCGTGCCTGAGATCTGATTGGCTGCCAACACTTCAAACCAGGAAGTGTTGGTAGTCATCTTGTGACTCGGTTGAATATATGTATATATCCCCATAAATCGGGTACCAAATGCAGTGCTCATGATCCTATCCTTGATGTGGTAGATGAAGACAGAAATGATTTAATGTCACACTTTCCATGCAGTGGAAACTCCGAGATAATTATAAGGAGTTTATTTTTAACAGCACATAATGAACACGAGATGTGGTTTTGTATCTCTCGCCTGTTCACATAACACCTCCATGAACAGGTGGTGGCATCCGTGTAAGAAGGCCATTCAATGAGGAGAAAAAAGCAGTACTCTTTACAGACTTCATTGGAAAACAAGAACACCGGGCACAGTGCATTTGAATTGAGGTTGGCATGTAAACTCTAGACTAACTTACTATATATACAAACAAGACATAAATACAGTTATACATGACATATGAATAATTTATTATTTTCTTTTGAATATACTTGTATCTTTTTCGAATAGAAAATATATTTTATATAAATATGTAAACAATGATAAATAAATTTACACTCTTAATAATATTCTGTAAACCACATGTATGCTTTTACTTGAACATTTTCCTTAAACAGTAATTACATTTCAATTGATTTCATGACTGTTTATATCAAATAACACCATTATCTAAATTTTTCAGTTCATTTACATACATAACTATGTTCCTTATTTTTGATTTTCTATATAATTAAAAAAGATGTGCAAAGAAGCTCATAAATCACAAATGGCTTAATATGCAGAAACTGGCGGTTTGTGTCTTACAGACTTCCACATCACTAAGAATTGCTAACAATAAAAGTTCTAAAATGTTGCTTTGTTTGACGTCTGCTTGGGTTTTGCGGCTTATTGTGGCATCAATCACTGGATGACCATGTAAACGGCATTGCCTTTTGTTTATTGAAATAACCAATGTTCCCTGAGCTGATATGTATATAGTTGGTGGACTGGAAAAGGTATGCAAGCCCTGGCTACATTGGCAGCAAGTATAGGCATAGAATAGAAAATGAGATGCTTAACATAAAGAGCCTAACCCACTGGTAAAGAGGTTGCCTGCAGCGCAATGTTTAAAAGTTGAATGAAAGTACTTATGTGAGTAAAGTCACAACTTTTGTATTATAATGAAGTGAATGAACTTGGAGCAGAGATGCATACACTGACCACTGCCAGTCAAATGGACCAGTTTTTGGGAAATATTCCTGTGAAACAGTAAATGTTATATAAATTGCAGTTTTAAATAAAAAAAAAAAAAACACAATAATACAGTACTTATATGTATAATATCCATCAATCAATTAGTACTTATAAAGCGCAGCGTATCACCGGTGAGGGTATCCAGGCATTGGGTTGCTGGGCTTAGGCAAAAAGCCCGGTCTTGAGTCTCTTCCTGAAGTCCGTCAGCAAGGGTGATGTTCTGAGGTAGAGGGGAGGGCGTTCCCGGACTTGGCAGCCAGGTTTGACAAGGAGTGTGACCTTCGCTGTGGCTACGGCAGATGCGCGACCTTCGCTGTGGCTACGGCCTCGGGTCAGGTCGAGGGAGGCAGAGCAAAGGTTTCTGGATGGTTGGTGGAATTCAGGCGGTGACTTCATGTATGCTGGTCCTTGGTCATAGAGGGCTTTGTAGGCGCGTCAGTAGCTTGAATTGACAACTTTTCTGGACGGGCAGCCAGTGAAGGTTTTTAAGGTGTTGGGTGATGTCTGTATGGGCAGTTTGAGGATCAGTCTGGCCGCTCATTTCTGTATCGTCTGGAGCCTATTCATGAGTTCGGAGGTGGTTCCTGTGTACAGTGCATTTCCGTACTCCAGCCGGCTGGTGATTAAGGCTTGAATGACTGTTTTTCTCGTGCTAATGGGGAGCGATTTGAAGATTCTTCAGAGCATGCGGAGAGTGTGGGAGAAGGTGGAGGAGACTGCTTTGATCTGACGTTTCATGGTGAGTTTGCTGTCCAGGATGATGCCGTTATTGCGGGCGTGGTCTTTTGGTGTGTGGGAGTGGGTCGGAGTTCGGTAGGCCACCAGGTGTCGTTCTAGAGGGAGGCTTGGTTGCCAAAGATCAGCACTTTGGTCTTGTCAGTGTTGAGTTTCAAACAGTTGTCTTTCATCCAGTCTGCGACATTTTTCATGCAGTTGTGGAAGTTGGTCTTGGTGATGGGGTCTGTTGACAGCAAGAGGGTGAGCTGGGTGTCCTGAGTGTAGGATATGATGAGATCTTGGGCCCCGACGAGGTTGACTAGAGATGTCGGGTAGGTGTTGAAGAGGATGAGGCTGAGGGATGAACCTTGACGGACGCTGCATATGGCGCTCATGTGTTCCAAGGTGAAAGGGGGGTGGATAGGCAGGTTCTCTGCATTCGTCCCATGAGGAATGATGCAGTCCATCTGAGTGAGTCTCCCTTCATCCCAAACTGGTGCAGTCTCTTGATAAGTGTTTGGTGGGAGACAGTGTTGAAGGCTGCGGAGAGGTCGAGGAGGATCAGGGCTGCTGATTCGCCCCTGTCGAGTAGGTTACGGATGTTGTCCGTGGTGGCGATCCGGACGGTCTCAGTGCTGTGGTTGGTGTGGAAACCAGATTGGGAGGTGTCTAGTAGGTTGTTTCTCTCCAGATGTTCAGTGAGCTGCTGGTTGATGGCCTTCTCCAGGACTCTTAACGGGAAAAGAGAGCACCGAGATGGGGTGGTAGTTTTGGAGTTCGCTCGGGTCGGCAGAGGGTTTCTTGAGGAGGGTTCTGACTTCTGCATGTTTCCATGTGTCGGGAAAGGTAGCTGTGGCGATGGATGCGTTGAGGATGGTGGCTGATCTCATTGCTTCCTAGGATGAAGAGGCAAAGGGGCGCAAGCGTCCGTGGGTGATCCAGAGTCGATGGAGTTAATGATGGCTGTGGTGTTCAGTGTGTTGAGCTGTTCCCAAGTGGTGAGATGCTGGTCGAGGGCGGCTTCCGCTGGAGTGAGGAGGCTGAGGGGGTCGGTGGGGTTGGGGCTTGAAGTTCCTGTAGATGGTGGATATCTTGTTGGGGAAGTGGTTCCTGTGAAGGAGGAATTGTGTTCTCCGTGGCTGTTTGTCAGGAGAACTCGGACGATGGTGAAGAGTTCTTTGGTGTGGTTGGCGCTTGTCTTGATGCGGTCTGCAAGGGCTTCCTATTTTGCACCTTTGAGTCGGTGGTGGTATTCGTTGAAGGCTGACTTGAAGGTGGCTCGGTCAGCGTTTCTGCTGGTGCACCACCTTCTCCCCAGTTGTTTGTAGCTGTGTTTCATTGTCCTGAGTTCTGGTGTGTACCAGCTGACTTGTTTCGTGGATCTGCGGGTTTTGACTGGTTTGATGGGAGTGACTCGTTCGGCGGTGTTGGTGATCCAGGTGTTGACGTTTTGGACTGCTTGTTTCAGATTGGTTGCAGCGTTGGGCTGGGTGGTGTTGAGGGCGTCCATCCATATCTATCAGTAAATGTATCCAAAGTTGTTAGTAAGAGAAGGATACTGTAGCTTACTGTTTTGAGTTGCACAATAGTATCCCGAGCAAGAATGGGAACAGACAGATTGAGAAGCGGTAAAGATGGCTACCATGTTTGCCACAGCAGTGTGTCCATCTTTGTCTTATCAAAGGAATCCGATTGTAAACTCAGTGGCACAAGGATATAGTTGGGTGCAGAAGTTTGACTAGGGGTTGGTGTAGAATGTCTCAGAACAGTTAAAATAGCATACTGTATATATGCTGAGATTTCTAATGCCACATTCTGTATTTCACCCATGTAGTCCCATTCGTAGGTAGCACATTGATTTGACTTTAAACTCTTGTGGGTTGCGTGGCAATCCACGCTTGAGTAGTAATAATGGTATGGCTGAAGTTAAATAACTTGAGGGCTTGTGTGAAACACACTATTTAAAGTCACAGTAGATTTCAGAAAGTAACTGTCTTGGGGGCAGGCTTACCATACCTTGACAACTGGAATATAGATTATTGCAAATATCTGCAGATGTACCTATGTGTGTAGTATTTGTATAGTGTAAATGTAGCCAAAAGGCAGCGGAGCGCTATACAGGGTCAATGGCTAGGATACACTCCAAATGATTGAAGAGGTAACATGGGTTCTTGCAACAGGCCCGGACTCTTACTGCATCATGAAGTGGTGTTTTTTGAAGAGTTCAGTCTTAAGCTCTACTAAATTGAAACGGGGCTAGGACAGTTATGATGGATACATGGTGGTTGTTCTAAAAACTAGGTGCATAGATGAAGAAGGCATGTTACCTTGCTTTTATGATGCTGTCCTGGTTGCAGTTGAGCCGAGAGCTAGCAAACGATGAATGTCACGTACGTGGAGATATTCCTGCTCTGTATATCACAACCACCCTATCTTCATATGTAGAGGTCTGTGAGCAACAAAGATGGATAGTGATTCAAACCAGTGAGCTTAAGAGGATGATAAACACATTTCTTTGTGTTTTGACGGTAGCACTTACTACAGAGTTTAGAGGTACCTTGAATGGGTTTAAGCGCTGTATAAGACCCCTTATAAATAACTAGAGGATAGAACTCCACTACAAGTAAGGGAGGTGTACGCTTCTATTTGTATCTTGCTTGGCAGAAGTAGAAATTGGAAGATGTTGTAAAGCAACATGAGCGAATATATGTGGTTTCCAGTGAAAGTCTTAAGTAAACCGAAGAGGTGCTGAACGATTAAAAGGCATATAACCAGCATTAATGACCTTCAGGTGAAAGACTAGATCAGTGATGAGCTCTTGTGGTCTAATGCTGAGGACTGTTCCCAAACTGCGCCCTGAACATCATTGTTCAGGCAAACTACTCTTCATAGAAGCAGTGACTTTCCTGACCTTGAGTAAACTTTTCTTTGTAAAAATTCAGAGGCCATGTCTTTTTGGTAATACTCCACTATACCCAGGCAGACAGAATTGACATAGTGTGGGAGGCGTGATGATCCCAGTGGATGAGGTGCACAACTGTCGGTCACAGGAAGACGAGGGGTGTACCATGGAAGCGTACACATATGTAAACCCTAAGCTAGCCAACGGTATTTTAGAGGAGTGGGGTTTATTACTAGAGCTGTTAAATTAGGTTGCTGATAATAGGTGCATTTTTAGTCTTGGGTGGAAATTGACCGTGTTTGTCTCTCTTGCTATGGCAAATGGAAGTGACTATATGGTGTTGAATGGAGGGGGCAGTGTAAGATCTAGAACATGTGATTAAATACTTTGCCAATAAAGATCAATTTCCGCATCTCTTAGTGGATTTTACTTTTTTGTTTTTTTTAACAAATTAGAGAGCATTCAATGGACACCTAAAAATAAATTGCAGCTTTCTTGACTAGGTGGTCTACGAGAAATATTGATACAAGATTTTTGTGCTATTTTTGCTCTTCTCAATTAGAGCTAAACATTTTGAAAAATTGCTGGATATTTAAATGACACATTTATTTAAAATGTCGAGGTCAGCCTCCGGCCTTGGTGGCAGCTGAAGAAACTAATGATTTAGTGCTGCTTTGACCTTTGACTTGCCATGCTGTTGTTTAAATCTGACCCAGCGCTCAGATTTGTTTTCCAATACTGCTGGTCATTTGGCTTCGGTCCTTTCCAGATGTGGCTCCTGTCCTTCTCGGTGTGCTTGGAAATTGAGGGGGCACATGAAAACGTAAGGATGGTACAGCTCATTGATGAAGGTTTAATTCACTTGTGCTAGATGCCAGTTGGTGCATTATTCGGTTATTTTATTTAATGCACAGAGAGTAAGGCTGGTGGAGTAATCCCCTCCCCATGTTTTTTAGGAGAGATTGTACAATCATGAACTGCAGTTGTCTCTATGGTGCGTTTTTTCATCTTTGTTCTTTTAAATCTATTCTTCTTAATTCATTTCAGTTGGGAGGTTGAACCTGAACCAATATTACTTTATCTAACCTTCATGGTGTTAAGTTTCCTTTAATTATATGCGTTTGCATCAAAAAAGTGACTACCCTAATAATAAGAGGATTTGTATTATCTGAATAATCTGATGAATGCAGCAAAGTACTGTGTGAACGAATGTCTCCATAAAAAACGACTTTGTAAAAATGGTTAAGAGAAGCGTTTGTAATTTATCCGTACAGAACTTAGTGATGTACACGTTAATTAAAGTGTACTGAATATCACTTTCATTTTGAACAAAAATCTGTTAAAGTAATTAGTGTTAAGAAATATGATTTTTCTTTTTACAGTGAAGATTGTAAGTTGGGAAGAAGAATAGCTTTCTGGCTGAAGATGGTGGGCTCTTCCAGAATTTCCAGCCCCCTATCCCAGTTTATGCTGACATAACACTGTAATTTTGGAGGAATCTGCCCTTTATCTGCAGATTATCAGAGGCTGGTTACCACGAGCTGCTAAATGCTGCTGGATACCTGGTCATTCAGAGACTTCTCACGGCCTAACATTATGGCCAAGGCACAGCAATCCTTTCTCAAATCTAGGGTGCCTTCCTTAGGGCAGCACAGGAGGTAGAAGCATGTATCTTAGTACTCTGAGGTGTCAGCATAACTTTCAGCACAGTTGACCACAAAATCCTATTCCACCATTTCTCCGAGGGAGCAGGAGCAAGGGTGTATAACTCATCCCTTCTCTCGTTTACATCCTTCCTCTCCACTCATTGACGTTGACTCTGACTTGTCAAATTCCACAAGGATTTCCCCTGTTGCTAGTACTATTCAGCATGCACTTGTGTGGACCTCACAAGTCATAGGGAGCCATTCATACATTAATTATCTTCCAGTGTTCCTTTCGCACACTAGTTACCAGGCTGTGAGAACCTGCTTTGACCACCCGTAATTTGTGAATTTTAGTTTCCTGAAACTGAACTTTAGTTCTGCTAATAACCATATGTACCTAGTACTCCTCCCAACTCACTGTAGAACAGTGGGTTGCACCCAGCTCCAAAGTAAAAAGCCTGCGTGTCATCCTGGATTCCTGAATGGCCCTCAACTCTCCCAGTCAGCGGCTCTACCTACACTAGTGCATCTTCCCTTTCTTTCTTGTCCGGAACTCCCTAGAAGTAGTGGGAACTACCATCCATTCAAAACATCTTGATGGTATCATACTCTGTTTCATCCTGTGCAAACAACTAATGCCCCTTCGCCAAATGATGCATGATTCTACAGAGAGACTTTCAACCAGGATTAAACCATGGCAGTCTGTCTTCTGGACACAAAAATCACCACACTGAGTCCGGTCTTAAATCGCCTTTCTAATCCTTCTACCTCACCTGATCCATTCATGAAAAACCCTATATACCTTCAACACCAATGTACAAAGCTGCATCCATGGAGACTCCAGTTCTTTTAAAACCTGTATCCTTTTACCACAGATATGCTGCTGATCTTAAGGAGAATGTATTGCAGTCCAAGGACCACAGTTGTCAATAGTGGGCTATTTAAAGCAGGCCCTCCATCTAGCCTTCTGGTAAAAGGTTAAATGCTAATTTCTTCTCAATTATCCATCACACAAACACATCACTGACTGGAAGCTTCTGGACTATGTTCAGTTTGTAGAATTGCTCAACACACATTTTGCCAAGCTGTTCATTATAGGAGTGCATGTGAAAATGTGGTACTGAGAGACAGGACATGTTTGCATAAGTTAGTCCGTCGGCTACAAAGAAAAAAATAGTGTTTGGTGAAACAGGCGATCACAGAAACTGTACCGAAGTACAGGTGGTGAAGAGCATATCAAAAGGATGGCACTCAAATAGAGCTCACGGGTGACAGATAAGTTGACGGGCATATGTAGTGTAAATTTCTGTGCAGGAGTAGGTAGAAGCAAATGCAGGAAGTGGGTTTTACCTTGCCAGTTGCAGAACACCCCCTGAGAGCTATCTCTTTTAAGGACCCATCATGAACTGATTCCGTCTGAAAATTGCAAAGTGGCAAATGGTATGATTTCAGGCAGAAAAGGCCTTTAAGTCTGCTCTCAAGAAGGTTGTCAAGACATCGCTACTCTAGAAGGGGCAGTTATTCTGGGTTTTCTCGAAAGGAGTCTTGCCCAAAGTTACAAGCTCAAGGAACTCCAAATGCACAGATCTGTACTCTTGTGGCTTTACCTCCATATTGGTAATTAAAAAACACTTTTACCATATGTATCTTTCTTTGTAAAATAAAAATGTTTATAGCTTGTCTACTTGTACTGTTACTTGAAAAGGATTATAAATTTAAAAAAAAAAAACGAATTGGTGACCCATTAGCCTCCCGTGATAGTCATATGTGGATAAAGTCAAAGAACTGATACCTACAGTTATAAGTGACCTTTGGGAAATTAGGGAGCAGAGACCATATGACTGTGCTCTTCCTTCTTAGAAATGGTCATGTATTTCATCTTGGGATGCCGATAACCTCATGTTAACCCCATGAGTATTGGGACTAATCTAAATTCTAGATAAGGGTCCAAGCTAAGATTGATTAGATTGCTTGAGGTGGCACATGCAAGGTTTGGTTCCAATCCTGGCTTTAATTCTTGATCAAACATTGTGTGATGTTTACCAAATCCCTTCATCTCACTGTAGCTGAAGTGGTTTGTGTAATGTAAAAAAATGAAATGCGTAGTGTGGGGTGTCCCTGGGTTTCATCTTGTCAACCATTTTATTTATCAGGCTTAACGTTCTCTTTGATACATGATGATGGACATGGGCTTCTCCATCCACCAATATGTTAATAACTACAAGCTCTACAGAGGAAGGTGTCATCTGTCAGACATGCACTGACTGTAGAACTATCTCATCAATGACTGAAGATCTCTGTTCACCTTAAAATTATATCCAGCCAAGGCCAAGCTTTTGTTATTTACTCGGATGCAGACAGTGCTTAAATTTGCTTTAAAAAATAAAAAAGTTGCACAATTTGAAATTACAGCATGCCTTTTTTACTCCCACCCTACAATTACGGTCTCTTTATCTAAAATGTAAATTATTTATAATGTAATCATTCGATTATATTCATCCTAATTGCCTCCACTACTGATGTATGTGACAATTCACAGCCTGTTGATCAAATGTTACTGGACATAGCCTTGCTCATAGAATTTTTTTTTTTAAACAAATATATGCGTTTAAAAATCTAAGAAGAAGATTTGACAAATTGAGAGGGCTGTTGAATTTTTGTAATGTACAGGCGGCTTACTGGCAAAGAATGAGCACTACTACAGTGTCTTTATTTTTTAAAGATTAAAAAAATATATATATTTAGCTCTTTTCTATATACCTCTTTAACAGTCTTGTCAATAGACCTATTATGTACAATACCAACACTTTAGAGGAGGTTTGAGTCAGCCTTTTGCTTATTGGTTGACTTTTTTTTTTTTTTTTGTCCATCTCATTTACTTTTTATTCGATGGCTTTCCTTCCTCTTGCGTTCGTCCCTCTCCTGAAGCATAGTTTTTAGGCCACTCTTTTGTGTGGATGACTTCTATCCTTCCAGCGCTGATATCAGTGTGCTAATTTAAATTTTTCATGTGGCTTTCCAAGGGAGTGCGTATGTTTTCTTGCTCTCCCCCATGTACTGCTTTCGCCCCTCGCACCCGTACGCGCTTTTCATGTTATTTACCACATATACCTTTACCAAGCAGATGCCTTTACCATGCAAAGTAAGCACATTTCAGGTAAGTGTTACTGTATTTATACAGCGCTTAATACCCCTGACGAGGTGTATGTGTGTGCTGTAGTTATCTCAAGACACTATAACTCGTGCCCTAAGGTAACTATAACTCGCTCCCTCGCCATGCACTGCTAATTACCCCACGTATTACATCAGTCATAACATTTTCTATGACATTTGCAATAAAATTCATGAGAAAACCAGTGCATGGTGGGGGCGTGAGTTACAGTTACCATGGGGCACCAGTTATAGTTTCTTAAGATAACTAGAACTGGTGAATTTCTATGGTTTTCTAGGTGCAAAATCTGAACCCAACTATAATGTCCCTGTAACAAACCTTTGTTTTTTTTAGTTCATTTCTAAGGTTTTTTTTAGTTCTATTTTCTATTATGCCCCTGTAACCTTTGTTTTTTCTGTGTGTATGCATGTATGTACCAGGGCTTGGTACTATGGCTGACAGTTGCAGTAGCATTTGCAACCCAGGAGGGTAGGCATCAATAGAACAAATGACAAATCTTTAGGAGACTTAAGGTTGTGCAATTGGCTTACCGTAAGTATATCCACAGTCAGTGCAGTGAGTAAGTGTTGCAAGAGGATTTTCATGTGACAGTGATGCGTAATGTGTTTAGTGGTCTTATTTCTGTAATGACAGTGCACTTAAGCAGAATTTTGAAATGCGTACCCAGGGACATAACTATTGTCTTGACATATAAGAGCTCAATATTAGAGAAAATGCTTTAGTGAATTACGAGTAACACAATGGAATATAACATGCCAATGACTATATTCAAGTGTCATGCAGTTGTTGATGTGCCGATTTTTGAGAAGTGTTGTGAAGAATGCTAACTGATCAATGCCCTCTCATTCGATTTCTAGAGTTTTTTGACAACTGTAGCCCTTCCTAATGAGTCTAGGAGTCAAATACGATAAAGCATAGAATGTTTCTTTGGTTGGATGGGGAGTCCCTGCAGAGTTTAGTAGATTTTCAAATTCAACATGCCTAAATGCTTAGGGCTTATGAAGGTAAAAGAGGGACTTGAGCAAGGCCGGATTGGCCATTGTAGCGGGTGGGAAGACTCCAGGGATGCAGGAGGTCTGAAAGCTGGTGTCAGCCTCTTTCGGTTTGTGGTAGCCTGCCCTTTAAAGACAAACTTCGTTGATCTGGCAGCTTTCGGTTGCACTAATGATAATCTTGGATACCTCTAATCGGAGCTGAGGTTTTGTTTGTTGAAATAATGCTGGGCAACAACTCAAAATGATGGAGCACATTTAGGCCTTGTATTAGAATGGGTTCGGCTTCAGTGTCTAACCCCTGGTGTTAATGGCATGTGTTGAGTTCCATTAAGTTGTTCAAACTCTTATGGTTCAGAAAATAAACAATTTAGGAGTGGGCTGCCACTACCATGGCCTCTAAGGATCATTACTTTAAGCCCCCAGCTAGTGAGGAGAGGCAGGGTTGGCTGGCCACTTGGAGCGTAGCCTGAGTGAGTAAGAAGTAGGACTAAAAGCAAAGGAGGCTGGTATTTTCATATATTTAAGAATATGGTTCAGTTCCCAGAAAGGGTGAGATGGGAGAAACGCAGTTCAATCTCCAAAGCTTCACACAGGCTGAATGTTTCTCAGAATTTCTTAGGAGAGATTCACTCTCCCGGATTACCAGAACCCTCCTAAAATGCATTGCTTCTATTACTTACGAGTAATTGCATTACTCCTAGTCCTTCTCCCTCACCTTCATTCAGAACAAATGAGGCTTCCTTGCCTTCAATTCGACACCAGCTCACTAGCTCCTCCCAGAGAGCCTGGGAACCCGGGTCTAAAGCAACAGCTTCTGGATGCTAAAGAGCTGCTAGCGGTACATACTGAGATCCACTGATTTGACCATCGTGAACAAATGATATGTGCCCATGCTGAGTGATTAAAGCAGGGACCCTACTGGCATAGCTCACCAACCCACGTCCAGGAGCTTGTTAATCCTAGAGGTAGAATCTGAGCTAGATGAGCGTCTCTATACTCAGGACAACATAAATAGTAGATTCCAGGAGTACTATACTACCCCCCTCCCCACCAGAATTGCCCCCCTCCCTCGGATAATGGGCGAATTCTAGGTCCCTGTGGTACTGCTGATGCTTATGCAGAATAGGACGGGTAAATTAGGAGGTGCTATCATGCTTCAGGACGTGAAAATTTCAATCAAGGCCATGGCGTGAGGCAAAGTCCCTGGGACCAATGGCCTACCAGTAGAATTTTATGCAACGTAGCTGAGGAACTCGTGCCGAAGTTGGTCGCCCTCTATGCTGCAGTCCAAGAAGCGGGCTGCTTAACTGACTTCACCAGCGAGACTTTAGTGGTCCGACTACTAAAACCAGGCCGCCTACTCTCATGATGTTAGGGCATACTGCCCCTTATGCATGCTTAACATGGACTATAAAATTCTTAGCCGGATATTACCTACTCGCCTTTTGCCTTAAATTCCCAAGTTGTTCCATGCTGAACAAGCTGGGTTCATTCCGGGGTATAACACAGCAATCCGTATTCGCAGGCTCCTTTCGATCCTTGAAGCGGAGGTCTTAGACAAACAGCAATTGTGGCAATTGACATCGAAAAAGCCTTGGATAGCCTACATTGGGATTTTTTATATCGGATGATGTCAAAAATGGGTCTAGGGCTTGGGTTCATACAGTGGACTTTCCTTCTTTATTTGGCGCATACCGCACAAGTTCGAACTGGTAAATGTACCGCCGACTCCTATGTTGTAGGACAAGAATCTAGACCGGGATGCCCACTTCCCCCGTTAGTGTTTGCCATCGCAGTTGAACCATTTGCTAGCAGAGCACGCTCTGGCGCGTAGTATCAGGGGTTAACATAACATAACATGTGTATTTGTAAAGCGCACGTTCACCCCAGCAACTGGGCATCTTGGCGCTGAATAACAGATGTTTATTGTTACCCAACTCAATGGTACTCATTTTATCGATCTAAAATGGATGAAAGGCTGAGTGGACCCGCCGGGATTCGAACCTGTGACCATGAGGAACTGACGTCAGCGCGCAGGGGCGGCGCCTAAGTACTGCCCGCGACGTCATCCCGGCGATCACGACGCCGACGACGGACGCAGAGCCGCACAACGCCGCCTACCGACGCGCAAGGGTACTGCTACGCAAAAAACTTTCCGGATCCAGCCTGACGCCTGGGGATATTCTAAGGTAAGGAATCTGTCACTAACTACTGTCTCTTACAGATATATCGTTACACAAGTTAGTAACTTGTGCATTTAGGGGTCAGGATTTACCACGACCCTCATGATCTCCTGGAGGGTAGCATTGGTACAGCCCTCAGAGTGCTCCGAATTAGTGTAGACTTATGGAAATCCTTCTCGCAATCCGCTGCCTACTGTTATTCCCCATCTGATGTTCCCGAACTTGGATTCATTGATTATTGAACTTAATGGAGGAATTGGCAGATGCAGGGTGGCACAGGCCAAGCGGCAGTGCCCGACAACGGAGGGGGCGACTAGTGGCGCCGGATCTTGAGGCCTACTATTTGGCAGTTCAGCTCCAGGGGATCTTCTCATGGCTGAGCTGGAGGGGGTGGGAGGGTTTCAACAACATGGTACCGAGCCTTTATATTTCTGAATTCCAAGTGGACACTTTGAAAGGGTCCTACGGACATGCAGGTTATTTGACACTGCTGGTGGCATTGCCTCTAGCATACCTGTGTGCGCATAACACTCGCCGGATCTTCCACTGCAAGTTGGAATAGGAGGCTCGGGTGGGGCACTGAGGGGTTTGGCAGAATGGCCTGCATACGGGGTGACCCAAATAGGTGACCTCTACAGAGTTGGGAAGCTTATATCGTTTGACCTATCAACCACTGTTGAAATGCAGAGGGGAGTTCAATTCCTATTACACCGGGAGGTGGTTGCTACGCTGCGCAACCACTGGACCCCTGGAGGGCTGGCGTGGCTGAACCCCTCCTCAGAAATGCTGCCAAGTTCTGTTCATCACACCTGGCCGTCTCAGGGCAATTGCGTATCTGTATCAGGCCTTGCGAATTGATATTCTTACGCTATTAGTGGAGCTGCGTGAGAAATAGGAAGGGGATATTTTGCTCCAAATAACTGAGGCGGAATGGACCACGATACTTGCCAACTCATATGCAGTGTCTTGGAAAGCTAGATTTAAATAAATGTTTGCATAGGGCATATATTGTATTGTAATTGCATTTATATAGCGCTTACTACCCCTGACGAGGCGTCGAAGCGCTTTTTCGGCGAGTAGCACGCTACTCCGGGACCCATAGAGGATTAGTGTTGAATTAGTATAGTGAAACATGCAAGTACATTTTAAGTGGGGGATAGGTTAGTCAGTTATTTGGATTTGGAATGATAGCAGAAGGATAGAGGAGGAAAAAAAGGTTTGTATTTATATAGCGCTTGTTACCCCTGATGGGGTGTTGAAGCACCCTCTCCGGAAGCCCTTAAAGGATTAGTGGTGAATTAATATGGTGAAATATGAAAGTAATTTCAGTGGTGGATATTAGTCAGTTATTTGGAGTGAGAAGGATAGCGGAGGGATAAAAAGGGAAGAAAGGTTTGCATTCATATAGCACTTGTTATATATCACCCCAGGCAAAATTATTCAGATTTTCTGAGCGGCCGAGGTGTCTGCCCCAGATGCGGAGAGCATTGTGCTGAAATGCTCCACATGGTGTGATTGGTTGATTTTTGGGGAGAGGTAGTGGAATGTATCAGACTGCCCAACGGCTGCACTCATATGGCCTGCTTGCTGGGGGGTGGTTCCCCGCCTCAATAAACGTAAAATCACGGCTACATTTGTGGACTTGGCCCTGATCCTTGCGAATTGGGAAATTACCATGCACTCGACCACTAGGAGCCTTAGGTTGGTCATGTAGAGGGAGTACCTCATCCAGTGGGCGGGATACGAAAGTGCAGTTGGTGATGAGGGGATGTGGTTCGATTGAGGCCCGGGTGTGGGACCACCTAGCCACCTAGTAGATTGTCTCAAAGAGCCTGAATTAGAAATCCCCGATCCTTCCCCACTACCTGCGGACGAACTAGAGGAGGAGCAGCAAACTCACACTCCTGATTCTCACACACCTTGGGTTGTGGGGAGCTTTGTTTATGTGGGTACACTAGGTGACCACTGGGTATAAATGGCACATTCTATTTTACGGGGAACCTAGGGCAGAAGCAAGGGTTGGGAGGGAGCGGGTTTGTGAGGAGACACCGTTGGGATTGGGACTGGCTGCTACCAAAACTTTATTATGTACATTATATTGCTATCATTAAATCGGTCAATTGCAGGTATATGAGAAATGATGTACAGCGAATACTACTATGCATGTTATAACATTGTGCTATGAAGGAATATGTTTGTAATGTTGCAAACTACAATACCATTCTTTAAAAATAAAAAATAAAAGACTGGGGGTTCCGATTAAATGTACACAAAATAACGAGTACATCTTGTACATGCACCTCCTATTTGCTTCTTGTTTTACATCTGGGAGGCCTTGCCGCAGGACGATTGTGGATCTGGCAACATAATTGGATGATAATCCAAACGCAGAACCAGATCCACCAGTTGGCCTTCTCCTGCCTCTCTTCTAAAGCCTGGCATGAGCTGCCCCTACACATCAAAGCCTCCTCCTCGGTTCTTGAATTCCACAAGAAACTGAAGACCTGGCCCCTTACCTAGCCCTGACCCTGGCTCTACCCATATAGCTCTTGCGTCTGCGCCAGGATACCCTCCTGGTGATTTGGGCTCTACACAAATACACATAACACATTTGTAAGATAGATCGTCAGTCCTCCCAGGGCAGGAGAGAACTATCCCTTGTCTCTTTTTTCTTTTTCACTTCTAGCCTTGCATATAAAAAAGGGGAATGTGAAAATATGATTGCCAAAATGTAAAGATAAAACTAGGAGTTTAGGATATTTCTAAAGCTGACGTGGCAGCTTGACACTCGGACCCAGGCTGGATGAGGGACAAACCTTGGCCTTACTTTCTGTACCTAAAGACCTACTCTGTTCAACAATAATTCAGTAGCCACCCATCTATGCAGGCAGTGACAACATTGTGTCTAGTCTTCAACATAACTGATCACAACCATACATGTAAATGAATCTCTGTCTGCAAATGCATGTAATCATTGGTCTGTTGTCAGCTATGATTTAATATACATATCCTTCGGCACATGTACCAGAAAATCACAATAAGGAATTGTGCCACTTCATATATACAAATGAAGTTGTCCTTGATCGAGTGTATTTAATACTGGAGCATGTTATTGTCACACAGATTCTGACTGTTCGATATAAAGTCTATTTGTTAAATCCCACAATTGTTTTTTTGCATCTTGGGCTTTCAAATTACATTATCGGCAGCGTCCTATTTAAACATCTCAGTTAAGGTTGCACAAGTAAAACCGAATTACTTTGACTTTTATTGTGAGTTACCATTATTTTGATCATGGCCATGGCTATGTGTATGCAGTGGAATGGGCCAACCCAATATTCCAGGGAGGAAAAATATACTTCTATATAATATACTTGTGTATTAAGAAACAAGGGGAAAAAACGTATAGAATAATTGCAGCAAAATATTCAAGAGTACTTAAGGAGTTGGTCAAATAAATCCACTCTGTTAATTATTCCAAACAACAAGAAACGCAGCACCCTGGACCATGATAATAGATTATAGCAGAGCTTTTTTAGTAGATGTTGGTAGACTAATCTTATTAGTACTGGTTACTGCAAAAGGTAAGCGTGTAACTGTGCAGTTCTCCGATTCTAAAAACTTGTATTGAAAGTACAGAAAGTGGTCAGCACACTTTAAAAGAAAAGTTTGAATACTCAAGGATTTATATGCATACATAGACAAGGGCTCCGGGGAGTTAGTTGTAAGGAGTCCCTTGCCCTAAACATAATCAAGACCGGCCACGCTGTGGAATTTGCAGTCATTTTGATTATTGGGTATTATTAATACAGGGGTTTTCATCAGCACAAAAGGTTTATGGATTATCATCGGGTGACCCTACAGCTGCCTAGCAAGCGAGTGCCGAGACGATTAGATGAGAGCAAGGAAACCTGAGAACTCCATACAGGAACGCGCTTAGTGGAACCGACAAAACTGGGAATTACTGGCTCCATGGTACTACTACGCAGTAATGAAATAGACACACCGCAGTGGAATCTATTTTCGGAGCAGTCGAGGCATGCCCTGTTTAGGAATTCGTCTATGACAATCTTACTTAGGTGTTTGGAGCACCATTCGGAGCTACAGAGAAATCAAAGAAACTATATCAATACAGTTTATTGAAGTACTCACTCGTAGCTAGTGACCTCGTCAGTGCCGGCATTATCAAGTGCTTAGGAGCACTACTGTACCCTCTGTACCCCTTGGTTGGTCGTAATAAACCATTCTATTTGGCAAGGTCCTGAAGAAGGTGGTTTTCCATCTACTTGTAGCCCACCGAAACGCGCGTCAACCTTATTGTCAAACCCTGTTGTACCAGCTTATCCGACAGGGTATTGGAGACTAATTAGTCCCAAGTCTCCCCATGACCCAGATATGAATATTGGTTTCGGGTGTAGTATGAATGTGTGTGGTTGTGATTGAGTGAGTTTGAGAATTGTAACAAAAGAATAACTGTTTTGTATCATTCCATTTGTTAGGGGTCTAGATTAGAATGTTATATCAGCCTACCAGGTGTTGGTAGTGATCAATCATGTATAAAGTTAAAAAAAACTAAATATGAATGCAAATGTGTATTATAAAAAAATGAAAAAAACTAAAGGTATTTATGATACAATTGTCTTGAATAATAAAACTATGATAAACAAATTATATTGTTGAAGTGTTGAATTGTGTACACAATGTTAAGCCCATACTGAATCTTTTCTAATAGTTAAAGAAATATAGGTCGTGAGGGAGCTTGTTTTATATATATTTTCAGTTGTTTTCCCCTCTTCTCCCTGACCTTAGTTAACTTTAGAGGGGGTCCCCTTTGCTAGTAATAGCAAGCAAGTGGTGCAAGAAGTCACCGGTATACAGTGTCTAGTAACTCTGAAATGGTCAAAATTATATCGCTTTTGGAGATCAGCATTCTTTCAGCAGCGTTTGACACGGTGTCCCATTCCATCCTACTGGATCGCCTTAAACGGATTGGCATCCAAGGGACGGCGCTGGACTGGATCGCGTCTTACCTACATGACCGAGAACAACAGGTATTGATCCACCCTTTCACCTCCCCCGCTAAACCATTAAGATGGGGGGGGTGCCGCAGGGATCGGCCCTGAGCCCGCTACTTTTTAATATCTATTTGACACCACTGGCGGAGCTCATTGCCAAAACTGGGATCAAGGTGATATCCTATGCGGATGATACTCAACTGATGTTCACCTTCAACGGGGTATCAGCATCTACTTTTGACTCACTGAAAGATTGCCTTAAAAGCATCTCTGCCTGGATGGGCAGTAACTTTTTAAAGCTTAACACCGACAAGACGGAGGTCTTGTTTTTTAACCAAGCTATACCACCCCCGACGGCCTTATGGTGTCCAGCTGAACTGGGATCGGCGCCAACACCTAAGGACTCGGTCAAGAATTTAGGAGTCAGGTGGGAGAAAGACCTGTCCCTCGCTACCCATGTTCAACTTTTATCTGCAGCCTGCTTTGGCAAGATGAAAACCATCAGAAAATGTATTGATTTCCTGCCAGAGTCCGCTCGCAAAACCGTTGTCCATGCGTTAATCACCTCTCATCTTGATTACGCTAATGGACTCTACATGGGTCTACCGACCGGCCTAATCCGTAGGCTCCAGATAATACAAAATGCGGCAGCTAGACTGGTCTGCAAGATCCCGCTCCGCCAACGCATCTCTCCTCATCTTAGATCGCTCCATTGGCTCCCGGTAGCCAAGCGCTATTCGAGGTGAGCACCACTAAATGCTGGAACAACCTACCTGCTCAATTACGCACGTTGCATTCTGAACAGGAATTCAGAAAGGCCTGGAAGACCTGGCTTTTTAGTCGCTATGACTAGGTGTGCACATACTACTTTGTTGCTGTCCGCTTATCGCCGGGACACCCCATTCGGGGTAGCTGCGTGCTTTATAAATATCTTTTAGTATTATTATTGATATAAATTCTCCAAGTGTGATTTTTCCGAAGATGCTAAACTACTGTGCAAGGCAGCGTGACCTCCTATTTTCTCCTAGTTTCTATTGCAGCAATCAATCAGGGAATTGTAAGCGCGCTACTCACCCGTGAGGGTCTCAAGGCGCTGGGGTCCGCAGATCTGTTTAGCCGAAGAGCCAGGTCTTGAGGGTCTTCCTGAAGGTGTTCAGGGAGGGGGCGCGTCTGATGTCTGCCGGTAGCTCGTTCCAGGTCTTGGCTGCAATGTGAGAGAAGGATCTTCCGCCTGCTCTGGCTCTGTGGATGCGTGGGGTTTCGGCCAGTGCGAGGTTGGAAGATCGGAGGTTTCTTTTGGGTACGTGGAAGTTGATTCTGTCGTTTAGGTATTGTAGGCGTGAGTGAGGATTTTGAAAGTGACTCTTTTCTCCACGGGGAGCCAGTGGAGACTTCGTAGGTGTTGGCTGATGTGTTCGTGTCGGGGGATGCCGAGGACGAGTCTGGCAGCGGTGTTCTGTACTGTCTGGAGTTTGCGGAGTAGGGACTTGTTGATGCCGGCGTAGAGTGCGTTTCCATAGTCCAGTCTGCTGGTGATGAGTGCATGGGTGACTGTCTTCCTTGACTCAGGGGGGATCCACTTGAAGGTCTTGCGGAGGATGCGGAGGGTGTTGAAGCAGCTGGAGGTGACGGCGTTGACCTGTCGGTTCATGGTGAGTGATGAGTCGAGTTCGATGCCGAGGTTCTTGGCGTGGTCTGAGGGGGTAGGTGGGCTTCCGAGGGCGGTCGGCCACCAGGTGATGTCCCATGCAGAAGGGGTGGTACCGAGGACGAGGACTCCTGTCTTCTCGGCGTTGAGCTTCAGGCAGCTGATGGTCATCCAGACTGCGACATCTTGCATTCCTTTCTGGAAGTTGAGTTTGGCGTTGGTGGGGTCTTTGGTGAGGGAAAGGATGAGCTGGGTGTCGTCGGCGTAGGATACGATGTTGAGGCCGTGTTGTCGGACGATGGCTGCGAGGGGGGCCATGTAAATGTTGGAAAGGGTGGGGCTCAGTGATGAACCCTGTGGGACTCCGCAGGTGATTTTCGTGGGGTCGGAGAGGAAGGGTGGGAGTCTGATCCTTTGGCTTCTTCCGGTGAGGAATTGTCATTCCAAAGAAAGGGAGACCACACTTCTGGAAGCAAGGAAACAAAAGATTTATTTAGTACAACAAAAGATAATCTCTAGAGATGGAAGAGTGTCCGAGACCCACGGATTGCGTAGGTGTCAGGAGACTGTTCAAAATGTCCTTGGCATGCAGCATTTTTTATAGGATGTAGACACTCCCCTCGGGTGTAGGAGGATGACAGAAAGTCAGTTGGTATGCAGGAATTCAGGTGTGTGGAGCAGATTTTCAGGTGTTGGGCCAAAGGAAACTCCGAGGAATGCAGGAGTTCAGGAGTGTGCTGGACATATTCCTGTTTGGGGGCAGCTTTCATGCCTTGCAGCTGAGGAGGGTTTCGTGACCTGGCCAGGTGTTAGGCCGTTGGCAGGGACAGACCTGTTCTGTTGCCTATACAAGTTCCAGAGATAAATACGTGGGTGCAGTAGAAACCGGCCCAGGGCACCAACACAGGGTCACGTAGGAGACAATCTTGTGAAAGGTCAAGAAAGCGTTTTGTGAGCAAGATGTAGGTCATACACGGCAACATTTAGAAATACAGTTATTACAGTCCCTCCTCTTGCCGTGTGCAACGTCATTAGTAAATGTCAATTTTACAGAGTTCTTCAAATGTCTGATGATATAGTATTTTGCTGTTTTCAGTCTGACTGGTCATAGGTGTGGATCTGCAGGTAGATGCACACAGAGAACAGAGTGCTGGGCCACAATGGACGCACAGGCAACAGAAGAAGATGGTACCCAAGGGGATCGTGAGGAGCGCCAGTATCTTCCATCCCCAGGTGATCAGAATGTTCCATAAGCCAGTTGTCCAGGTCCAAGGGGTCCCATTGTCTGGTTGTATTTCGGTGGCAATCCGGTGTAGTTTGGAGATTGCTTCATAGACGGAGGGCGATGAATCAGGAATATACACACAGCAGCTAGCCCCGATGATGCGACAGGCCCCTCCTCGATCTGCCAGGATGACGTCGAGCACCATGCGATTCTGAAGAGAAACCATCCGTGTAGCATCGATTTCGGCCGTGTGCTGGGTCAGTATTCCTGCAGTGATGTTGGCAGTAGCTTCCAGGACTCTGGTGAGTCGCCTGGTGTTGAGACTGTTGGACATGGGACCCCAAAAGGTAGAAGGCCCTTCAGGGCATCGCCGGATTGCTGGTTGCTGGTGTCGGTCTGGTCTATATCTGGTACCCGTCTCCTCTGTCTGTGGTACAAGTTGTTCCTGTTAAATGTGGGTGGCAGCAGGAATGCAATATAGCATGTGCCACTCCAGTCAGAAGGCAGCCAGGTGTAAGCTTTGTTTCCACATACAAAGTGCAGTCCTGATGGAAGGCTGAGGTATGGGGTGAAGTTGTTGTAGGTTATGGTAGTATTGCACAGACTGGCTCCTATAGGTATTGTTCCTTGACCTTGCAGACACAATGTACCAGGACGTGATGTAACTGAAATGGCAACTTCTTTCTCTTGAGTAGGAAAGAAAGTGTAACCCCAGGTGTCCTGCATAGGGGTGGACATAATAGCGTGCATTTGTGGCGGGTCAGAGGCATTGCAGAGAGTATTGTTTTTTTATGAAGAGTCCAAAGAAAGGGTTGGAATGTTGTAAAGGTTGCCTTTGTCATAACATGATGGAAAAACGTTCGTCAAATTGTACATCAGAGCACAAGTGTAGGCCGGAGTGGCGGGAAACACCAAGAATGAGATAGTGTGCTGAACTGCATGAGGTAGGAGTCCACAAACATAACAGTCTGTCGCATTGGAAACCTGATTAAACTGGTGTAACATTTGAATAAAAGTATTATTATGAAACTCCAAGTGTCTGTTGAGATGTGTGTCTGGCCAAGGTACATGAGAATGTTCAGGTGGCGTTGGTGGAACTGTTGCTTGGGGTAATACAGTATGTTTGGCGGGGACTATTTCTTCGAGGATCCAGAACACTACGCTGAACAGGACAAAAATGGCAGTCAGGATAAACAGTACTATTGTCCGGGTACTACAAGTTCTCATTTTAGCTTTCTTCAGCCTTGGAGCTAGACTTGTTCTTTAGCTTAGCCTTGGACCGGAGGTAGTATCCGTCTGTTCCTTCGTCACAAAGTTCCAACTCAGTGTCCGACTCAAGGCGTGGTGATGCTGATTTTTCGTGCCTTAAGACTTCTTTCTGGGTTTGTAGTTGTTCTTTGGTGACGGGGTCCACTTTCCTGCAGTGGGACGCATGTACCCACGACTTTCTTCCCTCCACTCTGACGGCTGTCCTTGTGGCCAGGAGTACCTGCAGAGGCCCCTTCCAGCGTGGTTGTAGGAATTGGGTGCGGGCGAGGTTTTCACCAGGACAAATTCGCCAGGGAGGATGTGATGGCCTGGACCCTGGGATCTGTCCTCAGTAGTGGCCCGCACCTGTTCATGGATTAAAGACAGGGTCTCAGTAAGTTCATACAAATAATCAGTCAATATTTCCTGTGGTAGGTGTGAAATGGACTTTGGAGAGGGTGCATTCCAGATATTCATGGGCCTGCCAAAAACTACCTCGTATGGGGTAAGATGGGATTTGGAATGTGGGACTGATCTAATAGATAGTAGTGCCAATGGAAGAGCATTGACCCAATTCAGTCCTGTTTCTGTTGTTATTTTAGCCAGCTTTTCTTTAAGGATCCCATTGTACCTCTCCACCAGCCCTGCTGCCTGTGGGTGGAATGCTGCATGAAATTTTTGTTTGACCCCAAGCCCTCCCAGGATGTTCTTGACTGTCTGTCCAATGAAATGGGACCCCTGTCACTTTGCATTAATCTACAAAGGCCATATCTAGGGAAAAATTCTTTCAATAAGACTTTAGCTGTAGTGATGGCAGTGTTATCCTTTGTGGGGTATGCCTCAACCCATTTGCTAAAGGCACAGACTACCACCAATGCATATTTGTAGTGATTGACTCTGTTTAACTGTATATAGTCTATCTGAAGTACTTCAAATGGTGCAGTAGGAAGGGCGAATCCTGCCATTGGGACTTTAGTTCCCTGACCTATGTTGTGTCTGAGACATGTGAGGCACTGTTTGACAAACCGCTCTGCTGCTGGGCGGAGTCGGTGGTAATCCCATACTTCCTTGAGCATGGTACACATGGCCTGGGAACCAATATGTGCAGGTAAGTGAGTCATAGTGAGCAAGGGGATTACGTAAGCCTGTGGTAATTTCCATTTTAGCATATCTTGGGACCTCCAGCACCCCTCTTCATCCATTGTTCCCTCTGTTTCCCACTGGGCCTTTTCTTCAGGAGTGGCTGAACGCTGTATGTCAATTATCTGCTGTCTAGCGTCATGCCATTTCTCAGCTTGTGACTTTAGGACGTATACTCTAGCTGGTACTTCCCCCAATGCTGTTTGTCTTGCTATCTTATCTGCTAAGGCATTCCCTTGCTCTACTTCATCTGTCACCCTTTTGTGAGCTGCACATTTGATTACTGCCAGTTTGGTTGGTAAAGTGATTGCTTCCAAAAGGGCATTGATAAGGTCGCCATGCTGAATAGGGGTGCCATGTGAAGTAAGGAAACCTCGTTCTTTCCATAGTAGTGCAAAATTATGTACCACGCCAAAGGCATATTGACTGTCGGTATATATATTGACTGACATATTGGTACTAAGGATGCATGCTCGTGTAAGGGCTGTTATTTCTGCTGCCTGGGCTGATTTCTGGAGAATTCTAGCTGTTTCTATCACTGTAAGGGCTGTAGTGACTGCATAGGCAGCGGAAGTAGTACCGTCCGGTATTTTTAGACATGACCCATCCACCCATAAGTGGCCTTCTGCCTCTGGAAAAGCTGTATCTTTCAGATCCACCCGACTTTTTGTTTCAGCTTCAGTATGGAATACACAGTCATGGTGGGCTGGTTGTGTGAGGGGATCAGTAGTTGGTAAGGGTAAGAGTGTGGCTGGGTTGAGGGTGGTACAACGTTGTATTGTGATATGCGGGTTAAGAAGGGTGAGTTCATATCCATGTAGGCGGGCACTGGTGAGATGTTGTGTCTTGGTTTTGTTGAGCAATATGTCCACTGAGTGTGGGACAAAAACCGTCAGGGGGATCCCAAAACAATGCCCTCCGTCTGTCGCACCGCCACTGCAGTGGCCGCTACAGCGCGTAGACAGGTGGGCAAAGCAGAAGCAACAGGGTCCAGGACTGCAGAAAAGTACGCACATGGTCGCTTGTGTGTGCCATGTGTCTGACAGAGGAGCGAGAGGCTGCATCCAGATCGCTCGTGTACAAAAAGAAAAAATTGTTTGTGATAGTCAGGAGTACCTAGTACGGGAGCAGAGCACAGGGCCTGGCGTAGTGTCGTGAATGCTTCTGTGTGTTGGGTGGTCCAGGGGACGGGGTCAGATACATCTCTGGTGACTAGAGAAATAAATGGTTTAATGATGAGGGAGAAATTAGGGACCCATTGTCTACAAAAGGAAGTCAGTCCTATGAGTGCTCTGACATCTCGTTGGGTGACAGGAGTTGGAAAATTCAGAATAGTTTGAATCCTATCTGGTGTAAGAGTGCGTCCCTCCTCAGACAACAAGTGACCCAAGTAGGTCACTTGTTGTTTACAATACTGTAGTTTGTCTTTAGAGACCTTGTGTCCCTTAGTAGCAAGAAACTGGAGTGTGATCATGGATGCTTTGCGGGCAAGTTGTGTTGTGTCTGCTGCTAAAGAATGTCGTCAACGTATTGAATTAATACTACTCCTTGTGGAAACTGGATCTGATCCAGTTGTGTTTTTAAAGCCTGGCCATAGATGCTGGGACTTTCAGTGTAGCCTTGAGGTGCTCTACAGAATCTATATGAGACATTCAATAATGTAAATCCAAAGAGAAAACGGGAATCCTTGTGTATAGGAATAGAGAAATATGCATTTTTAAGGTCTATAACTGTGAATACTCTAGCTGTTGGTGGGATCATGGTGAGAATGGTGGTAATGTCAGAAACTACAGGAAATTGAGGCTGCACTATTTTGTTAATAGCTCGCAGATCGATCACAAATCTATATATCTTTTGTCCTGTAGGGGAACGTTTAAGAACTGGGAGAATAGGACTGTTACAGATATTTCCTGATACCTGTTCCACTACAACAGCGAGTATGAGGTCCTGAACAATGGTTTGAAGTGCGACCTCTCCCTCTTTAGATATTTTATACTGTGGGATCCTTGGCAGAGTTGCTCCTGGTTTTACGGTGATATGCACTGGAGGCATTTGGATGGATCCAACATCCGTGTCTGAGGTCGCCCATAGACAGGGGGAAATAGTCGCCAAATCATCTTGTATGTGTGATAACTGTAAAAGCTGGGTCGGAGCAGAAGGAGCATTGTTATCGTACAGTATTAACCGAACGTTATTCGGTGAACACCGAATGGTAGCTCTATAGTGTTTTAACAGATCTAGGCCTAGTAAGTTCTCTGGGCATTGGGAAGACAGTAAAAGGTAGCTGAAATTTGTTCACCTTGCATTGAGAATGGTGTTGGGTAGGACAAGGAATTTACAGAGGGCTGACCATCGAATCCAGTCGATGTAATGAGTTTGCCGGATGGAGGAGCCCTCGGAATCAGTGGTGTGGTTAGAGTGCTACGGGATGCTCCTGTGTCTATTAGAAAAGGTCCCGCTGACCCTGCAACTGATGCTGTAACATATGGTCCCTGTTGATCTACAGGTACTTCCACTGGTTCCTTCCCCCATCCTAGACTGTCCTATGCTGCCCAATACAGGGATGACATTTCAGGATCATCCACGGTATAGTCCTGAAGGGTAGCTTGAAGTTCCTGCTGTCTTGGGCCTCTATCAAATCTATTCTCCCTGTAAAGTGGTGTAGCTCGTGTCTGGGTATTATGTGTTCTGGGTTGAGTTTTCCCCGAAGCGATGTTGGCTGCTAGAATCCTACAATCACCTTTCCAGTGTCCTGGTTTTTACAATAAGCGCAGATGTCAGTAGGTTGGGGGCCTAGTCTGGGTAGTTGGCGTGGGGTATCTGAGGTATATGGTCTGGGTTCGGGGTATGAGACTGTTGGTCTGGGCATATGGCTGTTTGTGCGACGCGTATCTATTTGACTAAGCAACACTTGTTCTTTTAATTTCTTCTTTTTGTTCTCTTTCTCATCCTCCGCTGTTTTATTCTGTGTCTCGTAATATTGAGCCATAGTTAGAATAGTGGCCGGAGTGGCCGCTGGCCAACTACTTTCACTAGATGTTAGTCTGTTCCCTACTGAAGGTAACAGACCCTTTACAAAAGTTTGAATTAAGAGATGTCTGCCAGTTTCAGTGGTCACATCCTGACCACTGAAGTCAGCGTATGCTTTTCCCAGCCTTGTGAAATAGTCAGAGACTGACTCATCCTGGTTCTGTTTACAGGCAGCAAGTAATGTCCAGTCTATTTTCCTCTCAGGTGCCATTGTTTTCAATTTTGTCAACAATCTTTGGGGCAATTTTAAAATATGGTCGTGTGGCTTTTCGCCTGGTTTCCTATTTGTATCTTTGAGTGCTAATTCTTCCCATGTATCCCCAAGGGCTGCCTGGTCATCTGTAAACCGTAGGGGTTTCCACAGTTCGGCTGGAAGTATAAGTCCAAAAAACTGTATTATGTCTGTTAGAGTCAGTGTATATGATTATACTCAGAACCTGTTGGACGCTTTCATAGAATCCTGTGGAATTCTTTCGGATATCAGGGATGTCCTTCCGCAGTTGCAACATTTCTGCTTTGGTCCAGGGGGTGTATACAAAATTAAACAGCCATCTAGAACACGCATTGGGATCATTAGGGTTAGTAACATTAGACCCATCGCCCCGAGGTGGGACAAAAACGGGTGCTGCTTCTTTAACAGGCATTTGCTGTATCCTTTCAATAGGTTCTACCTCATTGGAAAGACTTTCTTTATGTAAAGCTGTTTTAATCATTGTCAATAAAGTATCTTTCATCGACCCACCACTTTCTACCAAACGATAGAGTTTGCGAAATGCTGTAGGTGTATCTACATATGTATCATCATTTTTAGCCATTAGGTGATAAGCCATCCTCTCTAGTAGATAGTTCTTTCCTGCTACTTGGATCTGCTCATTGGTTGCACTGTGTATATCTGCTGGGGTGGCACCTTTGTATATTAGCTGCTGGGCTCTGAGATTTATTCTTTTCCTGTCGTGGCTTCTTAATCGTGGGGGATGGTTTTGTCTATATTCACTAGTATCTGATTCATGACCTAGTACCAGGGATTCTGACTCGGAGTCTGAATCTGCAGCAGACGGGGCTCGCTTCTTTGTTTTTTTATTTTTAATCTCACCACTGGTTTGTTAGCGGTAAGAGGCACGGAATCTGATTCGCTAACCGGGGGAATCGGGGCAGTTGCTTCAGATGGCTGAACAGGTTGATGTTGCGGGTTTGGGAGTACATTAGGAATGACAGGTGGAGGCTGTGGCGGTTGCATTAACAATTGTGGTTGATAAGCAGGAGGTCTTGAATACAATAGTGTATCCTCTTCATCTTGTTTAGTTGGTAGTACCGGATATTGACCTGTTACATTTAACCTAAATTCTCTGTCATGTCTCTCTTTATTCCGCTCTATTTCCTTCCCTTTAAGGGCTGCTATGTCTGATTGGGGTGTTCTCTTTTTCTGGTTATTTTCTTTAGCCTGGGCCTTCCTAATTCTCTCATGTATTTCTTTCTTCCAAAGGCTGAAAGAATCAAACATACTTGCTCTAACCTTCCGCCGGTGAAGTTGTTCTTCTAGGTACGTTATCTGCGGAATTTCAAATGACCCAAACTTTGGCCATTGTAATTCTATATTTGATTTTGTGTATTTCCGCCACGATTTTGTGTGAATAATGCCGGAATTACCATACTTTATGTACATTTCCTTATTAGGGGTCCCTTCCGGAGGAGCTCGGCTGACTGTCTTCGAGAGTATCTTGGCCATAAAAACAGCAACATAATTTCCTTAATCTGTTAGAGACAGGCATGTCTAAGATATGGGTATCAACAAGGATATTCTCTTATGACTGCAGTTTTGTTCAAAATTGAGAACACATTACCTGCTCTTCGGTGTTTGCAAAGACCGAATAATTAATCCAAAACCAGAATAGTCAAAGGCATGCTCAATATGACGTTCAGAATAGAAAAAACATGTCGCTCAAGACGACCTTACCAGAATACTGATGTGTCCTGTTTCCAGCGGGGTCTCTTCTTTTCGAAAACAAATCAGGTGGACCAAAGAAGGGATCCCCAGTCAGGACCGGGGCTACTGTTGTAGAGGACACCGTTGAGGGAAGGAGATACTGGCGACGTTGGCTACGGGGACTTGAATCTGCTTTTCCGTAGGTGCGCTCCTAAGTTACCGATATTTCCCTCCTCTCCGGGTCGTCAAGCCTGGCCCACCGAGTCTCTGACGGGTTCCACGTTGGTGCGCCAAATGTCATTCCAAAGAAAGGAGACCACACTTCTGGAAGCAAGGAAACAAAAGATTTATTTAGTACAACAAAAGATAATCTCTAGAGATGGAAGAGTGTCCGAGACCCACGGATTGCGTAGGTGTCAGGAGACTGTTCAAAATGTCCTTGGCATGCAGCATTTTTTATAGGATGTAGACACTCCCCTCGGGTGTAGGAGGATGACAGAAAGTCAGTTGGTATGCAGGAATTCAGGTGTGTGGAGCAGATTTTCAGGTGTTGGGCCAAAGGAAACTCCGAGGAATGCAGGAGTTCAGGAGTGCGCTGGACATATTCCTGTTTGGGGGCAGCTTTCATGCCTTGCAGCTGAGGAGGGTTTCGTGACCTGGCCAGGTGTTAGGCCGTTGGCAGGGACAGACCTGTTCTGTTGCCTATACAAGTTCCAGAGATAAATGCGTGGGTGCAGTAGAAACCGGCCCAGGGCACCACCAACACAGGGTCACGTAGGAGACAATCTTGTGAAAGGTCAAGAAAGCGTTTTGTGAGCAAGATGTAGGTCATACACGGCAACATTTAGAAATACAGTTATTACAGAATGATCGGATCCAGTCCAGGGCTGTTCCTTGTATGCCTGCGTCGTGTAGTCTGGCGACTAGTGTTCTCGCAAGTTCGCCCTGCTTGATTTTTAGGCAAAACCCTTCTTCCACCTTTGCGTCTATTCTAATATTTGGCCGAAAAGAGGTAGCGCTTAGAAACAGCCTAATCACACCCGTTTTCCGTACATCACCTTACTATGTAATCTTTTGTTGGTGTTTTGAGCTGAGAACAGTTGACCTGGTTTGTTGTGGACATGGGGCAATGTGGAGAGGATAGTCTCAGCTAGGTGAGTGCTGCTTTTGTGAAGGTCTTGGTTGATTGATTGCTGTGAAGGCCCATGACTGAACAACTTTACAACCCACCCAAGCTTCCCTCCTCACTACTTTTTTTTTATTTTTATTTTTTATTTTTTTTAAACCGATTGAAAGAGAGCAACGGGCAAGCAGGGGACACCCAGGAGTTCCTGCTGTTGTGAAGCAATGTTTATTGGTGGCTCCAGGACTTATTCCTGCAGCAATTCGGTTTATGGTCCAGGCATCTTCTGCTTGGGTGCTCTGGTTTTAACAAGAAAGTTGGTGGAAGAAGTTAATCTTTCTAACGGGGAAGTGAAATGCTTTTGATTTAACTTGAACATGTTGAAAGTATTTTGCATTCTGATGGCTATTTCTACCTGCAGATTCCTCGCCTCTGAATGTCCTAGGTGCTGGCCTGGATTTTGACATTTCTGACCAATCTCTTCCATGCCGGTAGGAGGGGCGGGGAGGGGGTCACATGGCTGTGACTTGACACCAGAAATGAGGTCGTGGTGATGTGAGTTGAACCATATCTCACCCACTCCAGAGACCTGATGTTAAGATGATTTTTTATTTTTTCGCGCCTTTAGACATGGGTCTGGATTTTCTCAAAGCAGTGCACTAGGTACATGTAGCCTCTGGAAAAAGTGACGTAGGTGTCAAGTGTCCTTTCCTCAAACTCCTCTGACATGCTGCCGAAGCACTCTGCAGAACAGGTGTAACTTGATCTTAGTGTAGTATATCATATGTAAAATTTGCAATTGGAACAATCTGAAGCAGACACGTATTTCAAAGTACCTTTTTTTTTTAATATAAGATGGCCGACCTGTGAGGAGCTCCGGCTGGGAGCTCCCGGCTAGGGATTGCCCTTTTGGCTTAAATCCCCTGATTTCTTACTCCTCCTTGGACCCTCTCACTCACCTGAGGTGTTGTGTCTGCGGTCCTCGTCGCTCCAATCTCCTGCTTGTTGGCTCGAGATTTTCGGAGAATTCCGCGGAGACCGAGCAATCATGGCAGATGCCTGGTGGAGCTGCCCAGACAGCTATAGGGGAGATTGGCTCCGGTTTCTCGCCACGGCCGTCACCTACCCAGCCGGACATCGGGCACAGCTCTCCTCGCCTCTCCGCTGTGTCTCCCTTTTCCCCCGCCTTCCTGACGAAACACCGATGAATATTTCTTTCTTCCTGGATGGCTGCTGGGTAATGGAGGGGGATCTCCCTGGCCGTTTCCCTGCCTTCCGGACCTGGGACGCGGTTGCCTGACATCCCGCTGCGCTTGGACGAGAAATAACGAGAACGCAGCAAAGAGAACTACATGATGCTGCTGCCCTGCACCACTGAGCTTGTGTTCCTTTTTTTCGGAGTTGCTCGCCCGCCTGACTCCGCAGCTGCCTTCCTCTTCCTGGACTGCTTCCTGGGTGACCGCGCTGACTCCCCTGTCGTGGTTTACCCGGTAGAGATCGGCGACCTTCAACCTTACCTCCCTTCAGAACCTTCTGCTGCCTTCCCCATTCAGCTATGCTTTTGGGGTAGGTTTTAAATATTGGCTTTTCTTGATCGGATATTTTGTTTACCCGCATTTCCTGCCATCTTGTTTTGCCTAGCTCTTGGTGTCCTTGGTTCCTCCATCTTGCGGTTCCGACTGTCCCTCTGATGCCCTTTGCTGCCGGAGTGACCATTGCCCTTCTTAGACCCCCTCTGAGTCAACTACACCCCTCTCTTCTTGTTTGACTTGGTGAGGTACCCCTTCCATTTCTAACTTTACCCGACCCAGTTTTGAAGTCCGGCACTGGTTGCTGCTGATCCCTTAACCCTCTCCGGTTTTGTTCGACTTGCTTACTCTAATTTTTGGTATCCACTGAAGTACTCTTCTCCATGCCCGATCTTCCTGACTTGATATGTATCCCTAGCCTTTTACTTTCCCCCTCTACCAGCTATGCTCCTTGGACTTGTTTTCTATGTTATCTTATGCTCTAGCAGCGGTAGTATTTTATCTTATGCTCTAGCAACTGATATATTCTTGTAACCCTGTCTTTCTCCATGCTTTTGTTTTGCTCTAGAATCTAATTGTAATTATGTAACACTGTTCTGTTGTAACCACTTCCTTGTGTAAAGTGCTCTGATACCTCCGGGTCTAGCCAGCGCTATATAAAACTCTTCAAATAAATAAAATAAATAACCTTGGGTATATTTTGCCTCTTTCCATCGTGAATCTTCAAGTGGACTTGGGTCTTCTATCTTGATCTCAGGTGGTTGTGTTTCTAGGGAATGGTTGGGCAATATTTTTGTATATAAGCAAGTCTACCTTTTGCACATGGGGTTCCCAACAGAACTATTTTCTAGTGATGTGTAGTCCAGGAGACCCACACTTTGTTTACATATCTTTGAAGACCTTTCAAGTATCCGAAAAATTCAGTGCTTCTCATATCATAACTTGGTTTTCAGTTGATCAGAGATATAGACCTGCGTAGTGTTCCTTCTTTGGACAGCCTGATCACGTCCCATCTCCTGAACTCCCCCTTTATCTGCAGGTCTCATCTCCTACCCACTTGCCTGCTTACACAGGGGTTTCTCTAGGAATGTCCCGCACCATTCAGTCACAGAGGTGGCTGCTTGTCAAGATTGCACCACCACCTTTGTGAAGCCTGGTGGTCTAGTTTGAGTCCTGCCTCGTTACAGCATATTCTCATTGAGGCTTCATCTTGGAGTGATCAAAGCAAGTCATTTAACTGTAATCATTTGAGAAGCCAAGTAGTATTTACGAATGCTTGGAAGTGATTTTCTGCACTTGAACAAACTTCTGCACAGTTTGTGCATTAGATCTGTGGATGCTTCACTATCCCAGAGTAGCAGTCTCGGAATCGTGGTAGTCTTCTGAAAGTCATCAGCTATCCAGATATTGTAAATGTAAAGTAACTCTATCAATGTGACCATTTTAAATAGTGGCGCCGTACCTGAAAGCATACCAACAGTCTCTGTTGTAGAAACTGTTTCTGACCTGCGTGACTGTGATTCCCAGTGATATAAATCACTATTATGTAACCAGAAAAGGTGCATTGATTCTGGGGTCATAACGTCGCTCCACGCAAGGGAATCCACACAAATTTGTGATCATTGATCTTAATGACATGTCACATACCATACACTTGAATATGTATAGTAGCCTATTAATCAGGCTTTCAGAGTCTTGTATATGTAAAAGGCTGTCATCTTTATGTAGCAATTCCTTTTCACACCAGTCACTGCATCAAGAAAAGCACCATCACTAACAGCATGTCTCTCCTAATCTATCAGGCAGGGCATTCTAGCGAGGGGGGGGGGCATGGTGGTAGGAAGATGGTATCCCTGCCATGTAACCCTGTTAAGTTGAGATTATGATCGTCACTCATTTACTTTTACCCTTGCCAGCAGCTAATCCAGGCACAGGTGTGTGACCTCTTGACAGTCCATGGCCACCTTGGCATCCAGTGACCAAGATCACAGAAATTTCACAAACTGTCTGGGCCGGCTCCACACATTCATAAAGCTGTTGTATGTAGTCTGGTTGATTTATTGGGCATTTCCATGGACTGATCTGCTTGTGGGAGCCGTTGGATGATTTTCAAGAGACCATGCCCCACATATTGGTTTTATTAAGCTGTGCCATGGCATGATCGAAAGTACAGTCTTCCTTCAGTTTTCCACCCATGTGTATGAAGACCATTGTTGCCCTTTAAAAATCTGTTCGGACAGACCAGTCTACCCTAGTTTGAAATATATTCCGCATACATTTTGCTGCCCGATTACCAATTTTTTAAACAGCTCAGAGAGTATAGCATTTGTGCTAGGTGTTTTCCTTGACTGGAGCTGCAACAGAGACAGGCAAACTGACTGTATTTATACCACAAGCACCACCCTGACAGCCCTGTTGGTGCCAGTCTTGAAAATAGTAGCAAGCTTCACAGTTGGAATTTTAGTTATCCCGAATGACTTCAGGGAATTGTTTTTCTCACCCGTAGGGAGAGTTCATTCCAGTAAGTTGGACTCTGAACCGAAAATTCTCTGCCTCCTCCAGAAGATGGTGTGTTTTGTCTACCAGTAACTTGTATGAGCTTCTTAGTTCTGTGACTGAATAATAGGCATGGATCCTGCTAATGAATTCAGCTAAGCCGGATCCTTCTTTTCCCTAATGGCCCGTGTAAAACTTTTATAAAGCAAACACAAGAGATGATGGACTGAGTGCTGAAACTTTTCAGGGA
This sequence comes from Calotriton arnoldi, assembly GCA_963921515.1. NCBI lineage: Eukaryota > Metazoa > Chordata > Amphibia > Caudata > Salamandridae > Calotriton > Calotriton arnoldi. The sequence continues at coordinate 215,895 of CAWUFW010000703.1, forward strand.
CTCACCCCCAGTCACAGACTTGGTTTGAATCCATCATCGTTCTTTGGCTCACTTTGCCACCCCAGTTCAGACCCAGCTATATGCAAATCAGTCTTGACCCTGTGCCTCATGGGAACAGTCCATCCCGATCTGCCAAGCCAGGTCTTCCCTGAACCGGAAACAAGCATCCTGGGACCGATTTCGGGGTAACACCCCTCATCGTTAAATTCTTTAAACCATACGTACATTGTGTTCAAAACCTAAGCAAAATGGAAGCTGCTGAAAAGAAGCAGTTGTTTTTAGGTCTTGGCTACAGATTTCTCCAACTACTGTTTCCAATAAATACAATATCCTTAAAGTGGTCTTTGGGCCAGCCCTTTGCCCATGATTGGATGACTTTAGTGGCTTTTGATTTGGTGCCTTTCCTCCTCACTCCTCTGTTGTCCCGACCATAAGTATTTCAGTCTCAGTGTTTTGATTGAATAAGGTGTGTCCTTCAACTACTCACTTGAGTGGGCTCTTTCTTTCTTCCTTCTCTTTGCAGTAAGCATTTCATTTTTCCTCCCTCCGCCACTTATTTTTCTTGCTTGCTGCCCTGCCTGTTCTCTTATTAGCCCCTCCTCTCATTGTCCCACCTCCCAATTTAAATAATGTATTTAATTGATGGACCAGTTGCTGAAAAAGGTGTCCGGGCCTCTCTTCCTTCCCCTTTTTTGCACTAGCGTCCCTGTTTTACTGTTTTAAAAAAATTTTTTATTGTAATTTGCCATGCTAAAATGGTCTTCCACCAGTTTTGAAAGGTAAATTAAAAATGTCTGCTCTACATTATGGCGTGACACATACGCACACATTGGCAACCATCTTTGAATAGGTTTTCATTAACATGGAGCCACAACTTATTGGCTTTACCTATGTTTGTTCTCTGTCACAATCATTGTTCAGTTTCTTTTGTCTGTGCCTGCTCCGTAGTATACAAATATGCATTGGAATACCCAATAGTTTTAATAATGATATGGTATGTACGTACCCAACATAAATGTCAAACTCCTTGGCCTTACCAGTGCTTGTTTGATATATGTATGTATAAATATGTGTGTGTATATATATATGTGTGTATATGTACGTGTGTGTATATATATATGTATGTGCATATATATATATAATCTCCATCCAACTCAATGCTTCGGTAAGGTCCCCCCAAGGTCAGGGGGCTTAAAAAAGACCCCCCACCCCAATATACTCCTCGTTCTCACCAGGCCCAGTCGGCAGCAGTGTGCGGTCGGTGTGAGAACCAAGTCAAACAGTAATGAGTTTCCATGCGGCAAGGAATAACACGCCCTGCAGAATGCTTGCCACTAGTTTAATAAAGTTGATAAACACCAAGCGTAGTGTAAACAGAAGGCCCAGGTAACACCCGACACGTTTCAGCGATCTCATCGCCTTGGTCACAGGTGGGTGGTTTTCGCTCCCTTACAATATTTAAAGCATCATGAACAGATCAATGAATGCTGCACATAGAAAACAGAGACTGGCTAATTCCACAGCGATACACTGCATACTTCAAGGCGGCCATATTGTAATACGGCTGAAAACCATGCAGAAACTCAAGTGTGCATACAAGGAAACTGTAGACATTGAAATCAGTCATCATGTACTGTGCCTAGGTCATCATAACGTACAGATTTTAGTGGCTCACATTGTATATAAAATATGATATAAAACTCATTCTAAATCGCGATCCAGAGTGCCATTAATATGATCGCAGTAAGCGACAAACTGAACTGCAAGCTTAGTATTGAGTGCACAGTCTGCCATAAATAGCATTGTGCCCCAGTGGGCTCGCTCCATCCATACCCTGTGTGACTGTATGACCTGTCAGTGAAGTGGATATAAGCTGAGCGGTTATGCTAAAACATGTTTATCAGACAAGGACCTTGCGCATTCTGTAGCAGGCAGAACACCAGTATTATCTAATTACACGAGTGTTTCATGCACAGATGTACAAGGTAAGCAGAAGAAATCAAAAAGAGTGTAAAGCATACTGCAAAGTGGACTGGTCCGGTGTGCCCCCAACAAGGAAAAACGATGTTGGCATCATTCTATATAAGCAATGTTCTATTGTACTGCGTTGCATAGCGCCCAAGTGGACTGCGTCAAACCCAAAGTAAGAGATTGATAAACGTAAAAATCCAGAATCAACCTGCCATCTTGCAAATGCATGGTGCAAGAACCATGAACAGTGTTTATGTGGGTGTGAGCTGCTGCCTCCACCCCTACGTTCTGAGACCTGGCATTGCGGCAGACAGGACATATCGAATATGGTACCTAACTACATCTACTACTGAATAAAGCCCAAGTGGGCCATACATATCAAGGTGGGCTCCACGCTTAAATAATGCCATGCAAAATTATGATAAAAACAGAATAATTACATGGACATCCAAATCATACTAAATGAAAAACGAATAAAAAATTAGTCATTCTCAAGACCAGCGTAATCTTCATAGTAGGAAAGGGGTATGTTCAAGGTCACAGACCCTCCCATCCATAAACACAGAGGTGATCAAGTTCCTGTATAGCAGGTATGTCTCAGTATAGTGCCAGTAGGCATATACCACCACAATCTCGCGCCAGTGGGCATAGATAGTAAATTCCTGCTGGCGTGAAGTCAAAACACTTACCTATCCCAATGACGTGTGGATTTGGGGGGGTCTCCTTGGAAGACAACCCAAAGGTGCAGGGTCCACCCTTCGTCCACGGGTCCGGGATACAAACTGAGACCAACACTGGAGCGCCGAGAGAAAGGATATTTATTACAATCTCATGAGATGGAGAGAGAGAGCATCAGCAACAGACACCCGCAGCTTGTCTGAGGAGGCAAATCTGCCAAGCACTTTGGTTCCACGTCTTATATACCCTTCATCCCCACCCCAGGCGTGTATAGTAAAGAAAGAACACCATGATTATGAAAAGGGGGATGTATACAGAAAACGATGAACACCATAATTATACAAAGGGAGACGTGTACAGTAAAACAATGAACACCATAATTATACAGGCAGAGGTCAATCTGATAAGTTAGCAGATGGTCACTGTTGGGCCCCTGCAGGGCGTAGGTGAAACCCATAATTACACAACAAGCAGAGGTCAATCTGATAAGCTAGCAGATGGTAGCTGTCAAGCCCTGTAGGGCGAAGGGCAGGGTGAGGACAGTAAGCGCAGGTGAACAGTCCTGTTCAACTGGGGTTAGCAAGAGTTCAGTCAGATTGTGGCAAACAAGGGCACAGACAGTCCTGCTCGGCTGGTTTAGCATGAGTTCAGGCAGGTGGCGGCAGGTCAGGTCAGGAACAGGGCATTGGTGGCAGTGCAGAGGTGAGGTGAATCAAGATGTGAAGCCACAGAGCATTTGTGACCCCTGTAGAGAGGTCGCAATGGAGGATGAAGCGCAAAATGGCTGAGCTAATGGCAAGACAACAGACATACTTTTCCACAGTCCCTCCTTTTGGCATAAGCGAAATCATTTTTAGTCAATTGCAATGTCCATCAATAGCTGTATCTCACGTTCAATCATTATTTTATTGTTCTCAACATGAGTATTTATAGGGACTGGCTTGATAGCACTTGCGCAGAGGCCGCAAAGTGGGGGACCACATTGAATGCAAAGACAGCAAAAGAAAATCAATACAAGAAGTATCCGGACGATCATTAGGACTTTCCATCCCCAAGTCAGTAGAAGTTGCCACAACCAGGGGCCAAGGGACCATGAGCCGGTATCTTGATGAAGATCAGAGGTGATTCGATGAAGCGTGGAAATAGCCTCATAGACAGATGAGGAATGATCTGGGATGTACACACAGCAGCTGGTACCGATGATGCGGCACGCTCCTCCGCGGTCAGCAAGGATGACGTCAAGGACCATGCGGTTTTGTAAAACGACGAGGAGTACCGCTTGGAGCTCCGCTGTGTTGTTGGCCAGAATACCAGCTGTGATGTTGACAGTTGCTTCCATGACCCTGATGAGGTGGCGAATGTGTCTGCTGTTTTCCATCGGTCCCCAGAAGGGAAGGATGCCTTTCATGGCATCCAGGAACAGTTGAGAGGTAGTGTCTGCTTGGTCGACCACTTCGTTGCTGCGGCGGACGCGATGATGAAGAGGAGGAGCAATATAGGCAGGAGGAAGGAGAAACGCTATATAACATGTGCCTCCCCAGTTTTTGTGAAGCCAGGTGTATGCTTTTGTCCCACACACGAAATAGGTGTTTGGGGAGGCAACAAGCGGTGGTGGAAATGTCGTGTTCAGAGTTGCTGTTATGGCACAAGAGCTGTCCCCAACGTACTCAGTACCTAAGCCTTTGATGCATATAAGTCCAGGAATGCGAACAACTGATAGGGGCAATGTTCACTTGGCGGGGGCCTTCTTTTTGAAGCTAGAAAAGTGAAGACGGTCAGTGGTGTTGAAGATCAGCATTTCCTCTTGTTCATCTTCCGATATTTTCATGGGACTGTTAGTTGGACAGAAAGGGTTGATGGTGTTGCCTGTCTTGTTCCACCAAAATTCGTCCCGGAATTGCTGGAGAATGGTATCAGCGATGTTGCCAGTCTGCTGGGCATCCATAGTGAGCATCATCCAGGCAAGGCAAGAGGCATGTACAGAGTAGGGGTAAGGAAAAAGCGATATTGGGTTTTCCGTGGATTGAGGCAGAAGACCACAGACCCAACAGTTCGTTTTGTTCAGAACCATATTATGTTGATGCAACATTTGAATAAAAGTGTTGTTCCAAACGTCTTATCTTCTGTGTTAGAGATAAGGGGGCAAGGACACCTGCGAGTGTTCAGTAGGTGTGGCATCAGTCGGCAATATGGTACCTTTTGCCGGCGCTTTTTCCTCTATAATCCAGAAGATGATGGTAAGAATGATTGTGAGGCAGAGAAATACTGCTAGCACTATTGACCTTCGATTATACAGTCTGTTATGAAATGCCTTCTTCTGGTCTGCGTTTTTAGGCATAGTCGATCTTCTTTTGGGCTCTACAGCTGTCAGAGAGGGAGACTGAGCCCTACGCGTCGCCGGTAGCTGGTGGTTGCTTCACTGGCTAGGCTTCTCAATACCCCACTATAAGGAGTATCGATACACCCCACCAGACTGTACTACCGCCCTGCGACTTTTGGCTCAGCCCTCCTGTCCAGTCGCTGGAGCCCCAGAGGTCGTGCGAGGACGGAGGTTGTATCTTCCTTTGGCTGGCACAGTGTGGTCTTCGAACAGTTCGAGCTCTGGTTCTTGGAGGCCATACACTGGGCGGTCGTGTGCCAGTACTTCCTTGTAGGCAGACAGAGTTGGGCCAGTCTGTGTGATGCTGGGGACCTTCCGGCAATGAACGGCATGCACCCACGATTTCTTGCCTTCCACTCGTAGGGCTGTTCGGGTCGTTAGGAGGACTAGCAGAGGACCTTTCCACCGGGGCTCCAACGTTTGCTTCCGAGCAAAGTTCTTCACCAGGATGTAGTCGCCTGGCCGGATGGTGTGTCCTGGCCCCGTGGATCGGTCGGGCAACGCTTCCTGAACCTGCTGATTAATAGAAGACAAAGTTCGTGTAAGTACCGACAAGTAGTCGCTCAGCATTTCACAAGGAGAATCCGACATGGTGGTAGCAGGGGGCGCGCCCCAAATGTTCATTGGGCGTCCAAAAACCACCTCGTATGGGCTCAACGAGGTGCGAGATTGCGGGACAGATCTTATTGATAGAAGGGCCAGTGGCAATGCGACAGGCCATCTAAGCCCTGTAGTCTCCACTATTTTGGCTAGTTTCGATTTGATGGTGGCATTGTATCTTTCCACCAGGCCTGCTGACTGGGGGTGAAAGACTGCGTGGAATTTTTGCTTGACCCCTAGTCCAGCTAATGTGTTTGACTACCTCTCCAATGAAGTGGCTCCCGCTGTCACTCCAGAGTACCCGGCAAAGGCCATAGCGGGGAAAGAATTCTTTCAACAACATCTTGGCGGTTGTTAGGGCAGTGTTGTCTTCGACCGGGTAGGCTTCCACCCATTTGCTGAACGCGCAAACAACCACTAGGACATATTTAAGGTTGTTGCACCGTTCCATCTGGATATAATCCATCTGTAAGACCTCGAAGGGTGCCGTGGGGATGGTAAACCCAGCTCGTGGTACCCGGGTCCCTTTTCCTACATTGTAACAGAGACATACTAAACATTGCTGTACCAGCCTTGTGGCGGTAGACAGGAGTTGGTTGTTATCCCACACCTCCTGTAAGATTTTAGTTATGGTGGCAGCATCGGTATGGGCCGGTAAATGAGTCATGTTCAACAATGGGAGGAGATAGGCATTTGGCAATTTCCATAATTTTGTGTCCTTGGACCGCCAACAATTCTCCTCGTCAAGCATGCCCTCCTTTTCCCATTGTTGAAGTTCTCCAGGAGTGGCAGTAGACTGGATGTCCCTGATCTGTTGTCTAACGTCACGCCACTTCTCTGCTTGGGATTTTATTATGTACTTGGCAGTATGTGTTCTTTCTTGTGCAGTGGCTCGGGCTGTCTCATCAGCTAAGGCATTTCCCAGTCCTATTTCGTCTGTGATTTTCTTGTGGGCATTGCATTTGACAATAGCTAGTGTTCGGGGCAGTGTCAAGGCTTGGAGTAATGCAGTTACTAAGTCACCATGCCGGATGGGCGTACCATGTGACGTCAAGAATCCTCTCTTTCCAGAGGATACCAAAACTGTGTGCTACTCCAAAGGCATATTGGCTGTCTGTGTAAATGGTGACAGCTAGACTCTGGCTAAGGATACAAGCGCGGGCGAGAGCTATAAGCTCTGCTGCCTGGGCCGATTTCTGAGGTATGTGTGCAGTTTCAACAATGGTGTTGGTAGTAGTGACGGCATAGGCAGCAGATGTGGTACCATCTGATAGTTTAATACAGGACCCGTCCACCCATAATTGCCCATCCTGTTCCGTGAGAGGGATGTCTTTCAAATCTACCCGCCCCTTAGTCTGTTCTTCTGTTTGGAAGAGGCAGTCATGTGGAGTGTCTGTGGTGTCTGAATCTGGTGTGGGCAGGAGTGTGGCGGGGTTCAAGGTCGTACATCGCTTTAATGTGATGTGGGGTGCTAACAACGTAAGTTCGTATCCTGTCAGTCGTGCACTAGTGAGGTGTTGTGTCTTTGTCTGGTTTAGTAGTATGTCGACTGCGTGGGGAACGAACACCGTCAGTTTAGATACTAAAACAATTCCCTCACTTTGTCGAATAGAGACGGCCGCAGCCGCGACCGCTTTAAGACAAGAGGGCAGACCTCGGGCCACAGGGTCTAGAGTGGCCGAAAAGTAGGCGCACGGGCGTTGTTTGGTGCCGTGATTTTGGGTCAAGACCGAGAGAGCGCATCCTGAGCGTTCATGGGTGTAGAGGCAGAAGGGTTTAGAGTAGTCAGGTGTCCCCAGTACTGGTTCAGAACAAAGAGCGCAGCGTAAGTCTTCAAAGGCTTGGTCGTGTTCATGTGTCCAAGGGAGGGGTGTGGGTGTGTCTTTTGTAAGTAAAGCAAGGAGTGGCTTAACTATGAGGGAAAAATTTGGAATCCATTGACGACAAAAAGTGAGGCCAATTAGTGCACGAACATCTCTTTGGGTAGTAGGAGAAGAAAGGCGTAGTATTGTCTGGAAGCGGTCAGGTGTGAGTGTACGTCCCTCCTTAGACAGCAGATGGCCGAGGTAGGTCACCTGCTGTCTACAATATTGTAACTTATTCTTGGACACCTTATGGCCCTGTGACGCCAGAAAGTGTAAAGTAGTAAGTGATGCGGTGCGGGCCAGGGCCGGAGTGTCCGCAGCCAAAAGAATGTCATCGACATACTGAATGAGGACAGTGCCGGGTGGTAACTGTATCTGGTCGAGCTGTTGTTTAAGGGCTTGGCTGTATATGCTCGGACTCTCGGTGTACCCTTGTGGAGCCCGGCAGAATCTGTATGATCTGTTTCTTATGGTAAAACCAAAAAGGTAGCGTGAATCAGGATGTATTGGTATGGAGAAAAAGGCATTCTTGAGGTCTTTCACGGTAAAGGTGGTAGCAGTTGAAGGGATCATTGTTAATATAGTTATGTCAGAGACCACAGGATATTGCGGGACCACTATTTTGTTGATCGCGCGAAGGTCAATGACGAAACGGTATATTTTCTCAGAGGTGGACGTGTGTTTCAGGACTGGAAGGATAGGACTATTGCAAATGTTGGACTGGACTTCCTCAACTACCCCTGATGTAATCATATCCTGTACTATAGTCATGAGGGCCTTTTCTCCTTCTGCAGAAATCTTATACTGAGGTAGGCGGGGAAGAGGTGCATTTTGTTTTATGGTTATTTGGACAGGGTCCATGACAATCTCCCCACATCGGTGTCCGTGACAGCCCACAGGGTATCTGGTAATTGGGAGAAATCCTGCTGTTCGGAATCAGTGAGACAATAAAAACGTGATTCATAACCGATGGGGCAATCATTGTCAAACAATATGACTCGGACATTTTGGGGAGAACAGCGAATGGTGGCTCTGTAGTGTTTTAACAGATCAATGCCCATCAGGTTATCTGGGCAATTTGGGGAGAGCAGAAAACAGGCCATCGCTGTGTTCCCTTGTATATCCAGGGGTACCTTAGTAGAAAGGGGGTTAGTAGAGGGCGTGCCGTCAAATCCTACGGAGGTGATCGATAAGCCGGACAGGGGTGCCCTAGGAATCAGTTCTTTTGATAGGGCACTTCTAGAGGCCCCGGTGTCAACCAAAAATTTGCCCTGCGTATCAACCACCTTAGCTGTGACATAGGGACCTGTTTGATCGACAAGAAGTTCTACTGGTTCCTTCCCCTGTCCCTGGCTGTCTCATGCATACTCGTTGTCTGGGAACTGATCAGTGGTAAAATCTTGGGTAACAGCCTGCCTGGAATTATCAAAGACGTTTGGACGCTGTCCGCCAAAGGGTGGCGCAGGACCTCTCCCTCTAGGTGCTCCTCGCCCTCTCCCTATGGTATTTCGCTGCAAAAGTGGACAATCTGCACGCCAGTGGCCTGTTTCTTTACAATACGCACACTGGTCCTGGGACAGTTGACGTGGGGGCTGGTGTGTTCTAGCAGCCACAGGCATATAATTGTTCTGTTGGCCCCTACCGTTTCCTCCCCCTCCCGTGCTTATCTGGGAAAGCATCACCTTTTCTTTTAGGTCTTTTCTTTTTCTGTCTTTTTCTTCCCCTATTTTATTTTGCAGATGTTCGTAATATTGGGCCATTGTCAGGATCTGCGCTGGTGTTGCCGCAGGCCACGTGCTTTCACTACTCTGTAACCTAGTGGAGATCGGTAGCAACAATCCCTTAACAAAAGTCTGAACTAGTAAGTGTCGGCCTCTCAGTCGTCGTGTCCTGTCCACTATAGTCAACAAACACCTGGCTGAGTCGAGAGAAGTAGTCAGACGTCGTTTCCTCAGACTTTTGCTTACACGCAGTAATGACTGTCCAGTCAACCTTTCTGGCCGGAATGGTGGCCTTCAGCTTTGTTACTATGCGACCTGGTAATGCTAAAATAGCTTCCGCAGGCCTTTCCCCTGGTTTTCTATCCTTATCCATTGTTACTAAATCTTCCCACTTGTGACTGAATACGGTCTGATCGTCTATTTTCCTTATTGGTCTCCAGATGTCTGGCGGCAGTATTAGCCCAAAAAACTGATCTATGTCTGTTAAGGTCATGGTGTAGGTGGCAATAACCGTGTCCAACCCTTCGTAGAATCCAATAGATTTCTTCCGGGGGTCGGGTAAGTCCTTTTTAAAAGCTAAGATGTCAGCTTGAAGCCACGCAGTGTACACCCAATTATATAACGTCCTGCTCTTCGCATCCGGACTATCTAATCCCTCAGCAGTACCCTGTCCTCGAGCAGGGACAAAAACTGGAGCAGCTTCCCTTATCGGTGCCATATGACCTCCCATCGCTCCCTCCACTACTGGTTCTTTTTCCTCTTCCTCCTGGTCTCTCCTCAAACTTTCCATCATTTGTAGTGTAAATGCTAACAAGCTGTGGCTTTCCTCAGCACTTCCTCGTCCCTCTGTCAACTTGCGATACAATTCTGTAATATGGCCTGCTGGTGTTACTCCGTGGCATTTCTCATAAAGAGAGAGTATTTCATGAGCAAATTGCTGTAGGAAGTAGCCCTTGCAGGGTGGTGCATAGGCTTCATAGATCGCACGGATCTGGTTTGATGTGGAAAGATCCTTCAGGCAGGTACGAACGAGATCATTCAGAGCCTGTTTCTCTGTAGGTGTAATGCGGGGTGTGTGTGATCGAACAGAGGGGGCTAAATCGGGATCAGATGGAGCAGGAGGGGCAGTGTGGTCGGGAGGTGGAGGTTGGGCGTTAGGGGGTGGTGCATTCTCACCGGCCGGCTGTGGGATAGGATGGGGAGGGACATGGTACGGTGGTGGCAATGGTTGGAGGAGAAACTCCTCCTCCTGGGGGTCCGTTCGTGACAAGGGAGTGTAACGTACAGAGTATTGACCGGACATATTTAACCTGTATTCCCTATCTGCACACGCGATGTTTGAAGCAACCTTTTCACGTCGCAATTCCTCTAATGCCTGTTTATCACTTTTCCGAGCCTCTTTCTGTAATCTAGCCTGAGCCCTTCTCACCCTCTCAGTCCCTTCCTTTTTCCACTGACCCAAGGCATCAAACATTGCTTGTCGGGACCTCCTCCTATGAAGTTGTGCCTCTACGGCCTCAAGCTTCTGGGGTTCGAAAGAGCCGTACATAGGCCATTGAGTCTCTGTATCCTTAGACGTGTATTTATGCCACAATGAGTTATACATTATGGGAGAAATACTGTACTTTATGTACATGTCCTTACTAGGGGTACCTTCCGGAGGAGCCGGCTGACTATCCTCCAGCACCCTTGATCGAGATGTGCAACAACAAAACCATCGTGCAAATTTACTAAACACGGGCATGCTTTTCTATGTTATCTTACCAAGCGTCTCCACAAGTTTCTAAGCCGGACAAAAAGTCCACATTACCCGTTTACCTTCACTTTTTGCAAAGAGTGAACAGAAACCAGATAACCAAAACCAAACAAACCAAAGGTATCGCCAACCGGCGATCCTACCAGAATCCTTTGTCTCGTTCTCCAGGCGGTCTCTTTACTGCAAAGCTCGTCCAAGTCTATCGGGGGCCCCAGTCAGGACCGGTGCCACTTGCGGGGGTCTTTTCAGATGCAGCGAAGGTCGGGTGGTGGCTACGAAGACGAGGGTCTCTTTCGCGTAGGTATACTCCACCACCGTCTGTTCAAACTTCCTCGTAGGGACCCCTCGACCGGGCAGCCGCGTCACTGATGGGCCCTACGTTGGGCGCCAATTGTGGATTTGGGGGTCTCCTTGGAAGACCACCCAAAGGTGCAGGGTCCACCCTTCGTCCACGGGTCCGGGATACAAACTGAGACCAACACTGGAGCGCCGAGAGAGAGGATATTTATTACAATCTCATGAGATGGAGAGAGAGCATCAGCAACAGACACCCGCAGCTTGTCTGAGGAGGCAAATCTGCCAAGCACTTTGGTTCCACGTCTTATATACCCTTCATCCCCACCCCAGGCGTGTATAGTAAAGAAAGAACACCATGATTATGAAAAGGGGGAATGTATACAGAAAACGATGAACACCATAATTATACAGGCAGAGGTCAATCTGATAAGTTAGCAGATGGTAACTGTTGGGCCACTGCAGGGCGTAGGTGAAACCCATAATTACACAACAAGCAGAGGTCAATCTGATAAGCTAGCAGATGGTAGCTGTCAAGCCCTGTAGGGTGAAGGGCAGGGTGAGAACAGTAAGCGCAGGTGAACAGTCCTGTTCAACTGGGGTTAGCAAGAGTTCAGTCAGATTGTGGCAAACAAGGGCACGGACAGTCCTGCTCTGCTGGTTTAGCATGAGTTCAGGCTGGTGTAGGCAGGTCAGGTCAGGAACAGGGCGTTGGTGGCAGTGCAGAGGTGAGGTGAATCAAGATGTGAAGCCACAGAGCATTTGTGACCCCCCTGTAGAGAGGTCGCAATGGAGGATGAAGCGCAAAATGGCTGAGCTAATGGCAAGACAACAGACATACTTTTCCACACATGGTTCAGTAATGCCTCTTTATCTGAAAAGAGTCCCACCAGCTTCCACCTGGGAATCCATGTAACCATAATAATGTCACCAACAGGATAATAAATTCTTAATTCTGTGTCTCGTGACTCGTAGCCCTGTATGAGATAAGGTGCAGTAACAAAGTGTATAAAAAGTGAAACGAACAAAAGAAGGAAACCTAGAGAGTGAAGAAAGAAACAACAAGAAATGCATCTGTTATCTCTATATGTTAAAAACAAAAGCCAAGCTGTTTCAGAAGTTATTGTCACATACGCCTACACGTTATACATAGCAATGGCAAAGCATATTTGTCAAACCGCATAATGATCAAGACTGTACCCCGGTCCTTAGCCTAGATGTATATTAATTTCTAAATCTGTATTCAGACCCATCGATTTTTTTTGGTATCCAGCTCCAATATATATGTTGACGTTAATCTCCTTAGAGCCATTTCTGTCACTATCCTTTGCTGTGGAGTTGATTCTGTTGATGGCAAAAAAACTCAAAAATCTTGTCTCATTGTTGTGGAGTTGGACAAAATGTGGCCCTCCGATGTTCCAGAACCCCTTTGTTCACTGGGTGGATTATACTCACTACATACCATCTTTTGCAGGGGCAAGTGAGCACGTACACTTTGAAATCAGAGTTGAAAGTGAAATACCCAGCAAATTCAAAGCACCCTTTCTGGGCTAGGATTGATAACACCTTGAGTGTTTTTACAAGCCTTGCATTTCCTGCACGCAAAGAAGCCCTTACTTCTCATGCATGTCCATGTGGTGGTGGTGTTGTGCTCAGTCTAGCCTTCAAACTTTTCCCCCTTCTATATGTGATCATGGGGTGGTCACAATCACGCTCTTAAGACAATCCTCGCTTTAATTTTCCCTAAAATTGGTTTCATATCTTTGGACTTCTGCTGAATGTTCTGCAGTTTCCTTGTTTGAACACTTATTTGAGTTTCTGCATTGTTCTTTTTTTTTTTTATTTTTATTTATTTGCAGTTAGTAAGCAGACATAAATAAACAATTCATCAGGATAAAATTATCATTAATATACATGATAAATACTCATTAATTAACATTAATTCAAAATCTATATTTAGGTGTATAAAAGCTTCCTTTTTGTTGATATGAGCAGGCATAGACCTAATTCCCACCCCATATTTTTAAAAATGTTCTTAAGGCACTTACTCTTTGAGAATATAGCTTTTCTTTCACCTCGATTCTGGACATCTTAAGTCGCCATTGCGAGAATGTTGGGGGCTCGGCCTCTCCATTTTTGCAAGATCAGTGATCTAGCAACAAGGGATGCAATAAAAACAATGTTGCTGTCGTATAGGTAGGCCCAGTGCATTGGTCATTCCGAGAAGAGCCGTACTTGGTTCGGGCACTAGATTCATGTTAAGCTTGTTGCTAAGCCACTGATGTATTTGGTTCCCAAATTTAGTTAAAGCCGAACATGCAAAACAAATATGAGACCAGTCCCCAATAGGATGATTACATCTGAAACATGCTTCCGAAATAGAGGGGTACATTTTGGAGAGTCGAAATAGTGTATATTAGAGTTGCTATTTAGAAAGAAAAGACATACGTTTAAAATTGGCGCCCCTTATGGCTTTATGCGCCCAGATGTTCTATGATCTCCATTTTTGGATATCTAGCCTACAACCGGTAGAGTTTTGGATCTTGTACAAAGCTTGCGGCACAGTTTTAGCCTGGAGCTGGCTAAGTAAGACTTTGTACCAATTACCGATCCCTCAGCTCTCTTTCACATAATAATTCAAACTAATCAGATTTGCTTGAGGATCTGGGGAGACTTGTGAACTACTATAAAAGTTCCTAAGTTGAAAAAAAGAAAGAATTAGTGAAGATGGAATTCCTGGATTGGACTGTTTAATTTGATTCCAGGATTTCATTTGATCTCCTACAAGGAAATCCCTGAAGCGGAGAACTCCCAATCTTTCCCAAGCGGTTCTACTTTTTTGGCTTATTTGAAGATCTATCTCCCTACTATGGGAAATTAACATTTCTGGGTGGAAGGCGATAACCTGGTATTCCTGCTTCAATTGAAGAAACCCATCAGCAATGATTTGGGGTATCTTGTATCTACTGCGCTTGGGGAGCCTCGGAATTTTAATAAAAGGAACAAGGTGGGAACCGAATTTCAAGAGCATTTGCTTCAAATAAAAATTGCTGCCCAAATCACGTCTAGTGAGAGACCTTATACACCAATCGAAAAAAGCTGCTTGATGATACTTTTTAAAATGAGGGAGCATTGTTTTCAGCGGTATTACAACTAACCCTGGGCGTAGTCCGCGTAGTAGCGCTACGCGTAGCGCACTTCGCAAGCTACGCGTAGCACTACGCGAACTGCGTAGTGCGGTAGGAAATGCTGTTCGCAATGATTGCACAGTGCCGGATGCTTGTCCGCACTGTGCAATCATTGCAAGCGGCATCTTGCACAGTGCAAGCGGTCGTTCTCTGCCGCTCGAGTCGATTTGTACTCGAGCAGCAATTTTCTCAACGCGGACTGGTAGTTTCTCATCGCGGCGCGGTCGCGAGCATACGCGACCACTCGCAATGAGAAACCTGACCTCCCGCGTTGAGAATCTCGCCGGGAGGTTTATTTTCCACGCTCGCGATCGGCAACTTGATGTTGCTGATCGCGAACGCAGGAAAAAGTCTCGCCGGGATGTCATTTTGCTTGCTCGCGGTCGCCAACTTGACGTTGAGGACCGTGAGCAAGCAAAAAATGCCCGCTACGTGTTTTTGCACTGTGCTACGTGCAATTCGCGTAGCGCGAGCGTAGCGTAGTTTTCCGCCCAGGCCTAATTACAACATGGCCACCATGAAAGTATGTGTGTATCACTGTGGAATTAGCCCATCTTTGATTTCTATGAGCAGCGTTCATTGGTTTGTTCACAATGCTTTAAATATTGTAAGGGGGTGGGAACCACCCACGTGTGACCAAGGTGAGTAGATCGCCGAAATGTGTCAGTTGTTACCTCTGCCTTCCATGTACACTTTGCTTTGTGTTTATCAACTTTATTAAACTGGTGGCAAGCATTCTAGAGTGCGCGTTTTTCCTTGCCACATGGAAACTCATGTGTGCGTTCGTGCTCACACACACATGTGCACACGCGCGCAGACGCACACACACACACACACACACACACACTCACTCACTCTCTCACACACTTTATTTAGGCTCCATGGTTGTGGCACAATACGACTTAAAAAATTCGTAAATGGTTTACACAAACTAGATTTTATGTGCTCATTTCTGTGAAATATGTGGTCACAGTTCATAGCAGACGTTGGTAGTTTTGAGATATATTACCAGTTTGTGTTCCTACCCTTAAAATTGCCTTACACTGTTCAGTATTCCGAGGAGATTAATAGGTCAACTTGGACAAACAAAGCATTAAATACAATTTAGTAGATGTCTAGGTTTAAAAAAAAAAAAAGAGGCTTACAGCAAATAACTTTATATGGTTTCACGTTCATAAGTAGATCTTCAGCGAAAGTTTGTGTAGGAAGGTCTCGACTTCTGTCTTTTTTTACCCAAACTCTCCATTAAAATTATCAATTTAATAAACATGCACTGCTGACAGGGGAATTGGGCACACCCTGACAATTTCTCTCCCAATAGATTTACCTCTTGTAAGTCTGAATTTGTGAAAAGCAGTGAGTCTCCTGAGATCCCCAATGCTGCCCGGCGCAAGGTCACCATTAATCCACTTTGGATTCACTATCTAAAATAACGAGGCAGGCGCTGGAAGCTGGAAGGCAAGAAAAAGGTTTATTACTCTTAGAGGAGACCACGTCAACTGCTGACACCAGGATGTCTTCAGGGAGGTGTTCTACTGGCAATGCTTTTGGCTCTTCCTTTTATACAGGTTTTACACAATGTATTTGTTTCATTTATCATGGTTACAAGCTTGGAGTCTCCGCCCCGGGCAGGTTGTCACACAAGCCCGACATTGTTTCATGAGCATGGTTACACAAGCCCAACATTGTTTCATCAACATGGTTACACAAGCCCAACATTAACTCTCCTCCCGCCCAGGTCAAAAACAGACA
The DNA here is from genome assembly GCA_963921515.1 of Calotriton arnoldi. Taxonomy (NCBI): domain Eukaryota; kingdom Metazoa; phylum Chordata; class Amphibia; order Caudata; family Salamandridae; genus Calotriton; species Calotriton arnoldi. The sequence goes on from CAWUFW010000703.1 coordinate 232,100, forward strand.
ATTTAATTGCAGCTGGACCTTGCTTCAGGGTCTAAACACAAGTGAGACCGGCCAGATCAAGAGTCCGTTCTGTTGATAAAAATAGGTCCCATTGTTGGCAAAAACAAGTCTTGCTGTGTGCAGTGCAATAAACCATGCTTGCAAGAGTCTGTTTGGTATTTGTAACCTGTTTTTGCAGGGATGAGAGGAAAGACGAGTTTGAGGCAGCAGGTGATGTTGATGTTTGTCGTGGAAATAGTTTATAGCCCCCAGCACACATATCAGGTTTGGTCAGAGAGTCAGAAGGCTGCTAGAGGACAGGGTGAAATGAAGGTGACCAACAGAGTACAAAATGGCTGTGGTCAATCAGAATGACTGTAGTTTATGTGCACGTAGGAACTTTCATCAGACAAGATGGCGCAGAATGTTCATGATTGTCGTTTTGTTCTTAACAGTCGCCCCTTTGAACATAACTAGCCATCTTGTCAGTCTATTTCGATCTCCATAATGTCCTGTATTTCTTGTTCATACATTACTCTCATTTTTGTTAACTGAGTGTCCATATTCTTAGGGCGCAAGGCACTTATGCAAAGAGAACACAAAGGTGGTATACAGTGTACACCCAAACAGCAACCACATATTGCCAATACTGGGACCAAGAGAAACATTGATATTTTCCAACCCCAGTCCTTCAAGATGCCCCAAAGCCAACTTCCAATTGTCCAAGTCTCTGATCCTTGATGAATTTCTGAAGACAGTCTGTGGAGATGTTCGATTGCTTCATAGACAGAGGGTGAATTATCAGGGATGTATATGCAGCAACTGGCACCAATGATGCGACATGCTCCTCCACGATCCGCTAGTACCACGTCCAGGACCATGCGGTTTTGTAGGGCCACCAGACGGACCGCTTGAAGCTCGGCAGTGTTGTTGGTGAGGATGCCAGCTGTGACGTTCAGGGCGGTTTCTACCGCTTGAGACAGATGTCTGATGGCTCGGCTGTTTGCCATCGGACCCCATAGCGGGACGAGCCCTTTTGCTGCGTCAATGAACTGTGATGCGGCCGAGTCTGCTTGATCAGTGTCTTTAGAACGCTTTTCTCGATGATGCTCTGCAGGGGCTGTGTAGGTCGGTGGCAAAACAAAAGCGATGTAGCACGTGCCCCCCAGTTTCTTGGGAGCCAGGTGTAGGCTTTGGTTCCACAGACAAAGTACATATTGGGTGATGCAACAAATGCTGGAGGGTTGGCAGTGTTCAAAGTCCTTACAATGTTACAAGTGCTGTGACCCACATTCTTAGTCCCACGGCCTTCAATGCATACAAGGCCAGAGACGTTCACCACAGATAGGGCCACAGTCAGTGTTGCAGCAGTTCTTTTCTTCAGGTAGGAAAATGTGGCTCTGACAGGATTATTGAACACTTGTATTTCCACTCGTTCTTTGGAGGGGACATTCATTGGGAATGTCGTATTGGAGGTGTGAGGGCAAAGGGAGCTGCTGTTCTTCCTGTTTGGTTTAGCCAGAACTCGTTGTAGAACTGAGCGATTGTCCCATCGGAAGTGGCATTGTCTTTGTAACTTTCTTGTAGGAGCATCATCCAGGCAAGGCAAGATCCATGAACAGAAAAGGGTGAAGGGATGAAAGGGATGGAATGTTCAGTGGCATGTGGTAGCAGCCCACAGACCCAACAGTTAGTGGCATTGGTGGCAAGATTGTGCTGGTGCAGCATCTTACGAAAGAATTATTCCAGAATTCTTTGCGTCGTTCTCGGAGATGTGGTGGTAGTGATACCAGGTAGTGTTCTTTCTTTGTGATTGGTTGCATGGTTGGTGACAATGTTCTGTATGCAGGTGCATTCTCTTCAATGATCCAGAGTGTGACCATTAGCAGGAGGCAGGTGAGAAATGCAGCTACAAGTGCAATTGTCTTTGTACTGTGCAGTTCAAAAGTCTTGGTGTCTTTGCGGTGGCTTTGCAGGTGTTCCGTTTCTTCCATCATCTTCGAGGAGCTCACCAACTGTTAGGACCACAGACTTTTGTCTGGTGTTTTTCCTGGTAGCGTTGTTTGGCTGTGCTACCGATCTGAGACTCTGACTCAGTTAGTGGCCTGGTTGTTGGAGCTCCCCTTTTTGTCGATCTTAGGTTGTACCCTTCCTTGGATGGCACCGTGGGGTCGGGAAATTCAGACAGTTGGAGGGTGTCTTCTTGTGGGTAGCAACTCAGAGCTGGTCGGTCTTTTGCGAGTACTTCCTCTTGCACCTCCACCTCTTCACAGGTTGCCAGCGTTGGAGGGACTTTCTTGCAGTGGTGGGCGTGCAGCCAATTTCTTTTTCCTTCCACTCGGAGGGCAGTTCGAGTGGTGATCAAGACTTGCCAGGGGCCCGTCCACCTGGGCTCCAGATTCTTCGTTCTTTGGAAGTTGCGAACTAGGATGAAGTCCCCAGGCTTTATCACATGTCCTGGGGCCCTGGATACGTCAGGCAAGGCTTGCTGCACCTGTTGGTGGATAATTGTTAGCTCGTTTGTCAATTTATGCAGATAGTCTGACATTAATATGTTCGGGACATCGTTAATGGAGGTGGGTCTTGGTGCCGCCCAAATGTTCATAGGCCTGCCGAAGACCACTTCATACGGGGTCAGTCTGTGTTTGGTCGGGGTGGAACGCATTGATAGCAATGCCAATGGAAGGGCGTCGGGCCATTTCAACCCGGTTGTGGCAACTATTTTGGCTAGCTTTAGTTTCAATGTTGCATTGTGTCTCTCTACCAGGCCCGCTGATTGGGGGTGGAAGACGGCATGGAATTTTTGTTTTACCCCCAACCCTTTCAGTATGTTCTGTATCACTTCGGCTACGAAGTGTGGGCCGTGTCGCTCCATAAAATTCTGCAAAGGCCGTACCGGGGAAGAATTCTTTCAACAATACTTTTGCAGTGGCTATGGCAGTATTGTCGCGGGTGGGATATGCCTCCACCCATTTGCTAAAAGCGCACACAACCACCAGGACATATTTTAGACCATGGCATCTCTCTAGTTGGATGTAATCCATTTGAAGGACTTCAAAGGGGTGATCAGGGACTCCAAACCCTCCCCGTGGTACTACTGTCCCTTTCCCTGGGTTGTGTTGTAGGCATACTATACATTGTTGTACTAGGCGCTTTGCAGATTCTGTTATCTTGACATTATGCCATACTCTTGTTGTTAGTTCAATCATGGGGGTGGAGCCTATGTGCTGGTAAATGTGCCATGGTCAATATGGGGATGAGGTAGGCATTGGGTAACAGCCATTTATTTCAGTCTTTAGTTCTCCAGCAATCTTCCTCGTCTTTTAGTCCCACCTTTTCCCACTCAGTCAATTCGTCTTGTGTACCTGTAGTCTGTATGTCCCTTACTGTGGTCCTAGCATCAGTCCATTGTTCAGCTTGTGACCTGGTCACATACATTCGTGTCATAGTTCTGTCTTCTGCCGTGGCTCGGGCAGTAACGTCTGCTAGCGCATTTCCTGTCCAATGAGATCTGTCACTTTCCTATGTGCTTGGCATTTTATCACTGCTAGCTTTTGGGGAGGAGGACTGCTTCCGTCAAGGCGGAGACTAAATCTCCATGCAGGATGGGTGTACCGTGTGAAGTCAGGAACCCTCTTTCTTTCCATAGAATCCCGAAATGGTGAACCACCCCGAAGGCGTATTGGCTGTCGGTGTATATGTTAACTGTCGTGCCAGCTGCTAAAATACATGCTCGTGTGAGGGCAATGAGTTCTGCTGCCTGGGCGGAACGTTGGGCAATACGGGCTGTTTCTAGAATGGTTCGGGCTGTGGTGACAGCGTATGCAGCTGAGGTGGTGCCGTCGGGGAGTTTGATGCACGAACCATCCACCCATAGTTCTCCATCTGGCTCTAGAAAGGCGGTGTCTCTGAGGTCTACTCTACTTTTTGTTTGTTCATCGGTTAGTGTCACACAGTCGTGTAGTGGAGCCACGTTAGGATTGTTCTCGGGTAGGGGTAACAGCGTGGCTGGATTGAGGGTGGTGCATCGCTTTAGGGTAATGTGCGGTGCTAGCAGGGTCAACTCATATCCTGTCAGTCGGGCGCTAGTCAAGTGTTGGGTTTTGGTCTGGTTCAGTAGTGTGTCGACTGCATGGGGTACTAAAACAGTGACTGGATTGGAGAGCACTATTCCTTCGCTCTGGCGTATTGATACTGCTGCAGCTGCCACAGCGCGCAGGCACGCTGGCAGTGCTCTGGCTACTGGATCGAGGGTGGCAGAAAAATATGCACAAGGGCGTTGTTTGTGACCAATTGATTGTGTTAGGACAGACAATGCACATCCCTCCCTTTCGTGTGTGTAGAGGAAGAATGGTTTGGAGTAATCTGGGGTTCCTAGGACTGGTGCTGAGCAAAGGGTATTGCGTAGTTCTTTAAAGGCTGTCTGGCATTCGGGGTCCAGGGGAGAGGTGAGGGGATGTCCTTAGCTAGGAGGGAGAGAAGGGGTTTGACAATGAGGCTAAAGTTTGGTAACCACTGTCTGCAAAACGAGGTGAGGCCTATCAAAGAGCGGACTTGCTTCTGATTTTTGGGGACAGGGGTGCCTAGAATTGTCTGGATCCTGTCAGGCGTGAGTTTTCTCCCTTCTTTTGATAAAAGGTGACCCAAATAGGTCACTTGTGATTTACAGAACTGCAGTTTCTTTCGGGAGACCTTGTGACCATTCTCAGCAAGGAAATGGAGTAGTTTGATGGTGGCTGTGACGGCTATTGGTATGGTGTCTGCTGCTAGAAGGATGTCGTCTACATATTGTATTAGTGCCACTCCATCTGGCAATTGTATGGCGTCCAACTGTCTTTTAAGCGCCTGGCTATAGATACTTGGGCTCTCAGTGTACCCCTGAGGTGCTCTACAAAATCTATACGAACGGGAATTTAGGGTAAATCCAAAAGATAGCGGCTGTCCTCGTGTATAGGTATGGAAAAGAAGGCGTTCTTGAGGTCGATCACAGTGAAGGTGGTGGCAGTGGAGAGGATTAAAGTCAAAATTGTCGTGATGTCGGAAACTACTGGGTATTGTGGTACTACGATTTTGTTTACCTCCCGCAGGTCAATGATGAAGCGGTAGGCTTTCCCATCTCCCTCTCCCTGTCTCTTTACAATCGGTAGTATGGGACTGTTACAAATGTTGCTCACTACTTCCTCTACCACCCCTGCCTCTACCAAAGAGTGTATGATCTCTGTTAGTGCTTTCTCACCCTCTGGCGATATTTTGTACTGCGGTACCATCGGTAGGGTTGCGTCCTGTCGTATTGTTACGTGTACTGGGTCAATCATCATTCGTCCTACGTCTGAATCAGCCCTAGCCCATAAGTGTGATGGCAAAGTGTCCAGTAGGGATGTGTCCGTCTCAGAGATGGAAAACATGTGCTGAAAAGGGTTCTCTCTATGGCGTTGGGGGTTGTCATACAGGATGACACGCACTCCGTTTGGTGAGCATCTGATAGTCGCATGGAAGTGTTTCAAAAGGTTGAGGCCCATAATGGCGTCTGGGGTGTTAGATGAGAGGAGGAATGTCGTTTCGACGCCATTGCTGTCAAGATTAAAAGGGATGGGTCGGGACAAAGGGTTGGTGGAGGGCGTACCGTCAAATCCTATTGAGGTCACATGTGAGCCTGACAAGGGTGCCCTTGGAATCAGTCGTTTGGATAGTGCACTACGTGTTGCTCCTGTGTCTACCAAAAATGGCGACCTTGTGCCCAGGACCTCAGCGGTAACATAAGGGCCTTGCTGATCAACGCAGAGCTCGACTGGATACCTTCCTTGCCCCTGGCTGTCCTATGCAAAGTCGTACGTATTGTCATAATCTGTCTGTTGGTACTGATTCTGTCTGGGATGGTCAAATGCGTTCATTCTTCCTGGCCTTTCCTCGCTTGCTTCACTCGCGTACCCTCTTCCACGTCCTCTTCCTCTCTGTCCACTTGCTATTTCCCTCGCCCCTCTGCCCCTAGCAGCTCCTAACAAAGCCGGGCATTGGGATTTCCAGTGTCCATATTTTTTGCAAAATGCACATTGATCCTGTCCTAGGTCTTGGCGTCCTACATATGATGTAGATGGATTGTTCCTAGGGGGCTGTACTCTAGGGGTATTCTGCTGGTTTCCTCCCCTATATTGCTCCCTTCCTGTATTCGCCCCCTGGAGTTGTGCTATCATTACCCTTTCCTTCAAGTCCTTCTTTTTCCTTTCTGTAGCCCTGTCATTTTCGTTTCTCTGATGCTCGTAGTACTGGGCCATTTGGAGAATGGCCGTCGGTTTAGATGCTGCCCAACTACTTTTGCTGGCTTGTAGTTTCTGGGATACATCTGGCAGTAATCCTTTGACGTAGTTCTGCACAAATAAGTGGTGTCCGGTTGCGGTGGACATGTCTTGTCCACTGTAATCAGAGAACACAGTTTCAAATCTGGAGAAGTACTCTGAGACGTCCTCTTGTGGTTTCTGGCGGCATGCGGTTACTATGGACCAGTCTATCTTTTTCTCTGGGATCAGCGTTTTCACTTTCTGCACTATTTTGTCAGGGAGGTCTAATATTGCTTTAACTGGTTTTTGACCAGGGTTCCGCTGTTTATCTAGTGTGTCGAGTTTTCCCAGGTATGACCAAACAGTTCGGTATGGTCTACTTTCCTAACCTGTTTCCACACATCTGCTGGCAAACATAACCCGAAGAACAAGTCTATGTCGGCAAGTGTCATTATTGTTGATCCCAGAGCGGTACCTAGCTCGGTGTAAAAGGCGGTGGTGTTCTTTCGTAAATCCGGCAAAGATTTACGGAAGGTCAGGATGTCCTGTCTGTCCCATGGCTGATACACCCAATTGTAGACCACCCTTCCTCTAGCGTCTTGATGGTTTATATCGTCATTAGTCCCTTGTCCTCTAGGAGGTACCCAGTAAGGGGCAGCTTCTTTTATTGGCATCATGCTATCTGTTTTTTCCACTGGGGGTCCTGCTAACTTAGTTGTCCTGTCCCTATCTATCTGTCCTTGTTCTATGAGGTGACGCAATACTTCTAGTGTGGATGAAAATAGTTCTGCAACATCGTTGTCGCCTTCATCTCCGATGTCTACCTTCCTGTAGAGAGCCAATAATCGCTCGGGCCCTACGTCTTGGTACTTCTCTTCATATGCAGTAAGGGTGTGGTAACAGAGACGTACAATAAAGTATCGTTTGCGGTTTTCAACATAGGAGTCGCATATGTCTGTTACGTGTTCTTCTGTTTCTTTCCTATCTATGAGGGTTTTAACTATTTTATCAATGCCTGCTCGCTCATTTTTACTTAATCGCGGGACCCTGGGCGCTCCTATTTCCTTGGTTCCTACCTCTACTACTGCCTCCTTTGATGAGGCATTTGGTGTGGGTGGCTCGGTGGGAGCAGAGGCGGTGGAGACTGAGGCGATCGTGCCATCTCCAGCTATACTTTGGGGGTCCTGGCGTTGTACTACGGGATGAGTAGGGGCATAAGGGGGTGGCATGTATATCATTGGGGGACCTAACAAATCATCATCTACCCCCTGTTTTGCTGGTAACTCGGGGTAAAGAGTTAAGGGCGTTCTAACAGGGCATTGACCTGATATTTTTGATTCCTGTTCCTTTTTATCGATTTCCTTTTCTTTTAGTTCTTCTTCTAACTTTTTACAGGCTTGGTAAGCTGATTTTCGCGTTTCTTTATCTTGTCTAGCTTCGTCTCTTTTCTTTCGTTGAGCTGCCTCTTTTCGCCATAAACCAAAACTATCAAACATGGCTGGTCTAGCTTTCTTTTTGTGGAGAGCTAATTCTAACGTTTCTATTTTAGCGGGATCGAAAGATCCCGTCAGTGGCCACTGATTTACCCGATCCTTCCTAGTGTACTTATGCCATAGTTTGCTATAAGCTACGGTGGCTAATCCATATTTTACGTACATGTCCTTGTTAGGGGTGCCTTCCGGCGGTGCCGGATGACTGACCTCTAACAAACGGTCCGGTCCAAAACAATCAAACAATCTAGAGAAAACAGGCATGACGTATTTAGCGGTCAAAATGAATATCTCAATTAATGTTAGACAAAAGTCTGCACTACCTGTCCTTCGCTGTCTGCAAAGAGAGAATATTCCTATTCTACGTTGTTTGCAAGCAGGGAATGTCTCAAATAACTCAAAAAGGAATACTAGTATTTCTATCAATCAATAAATTTAAGTCATGTTTTCTCACGACCTTACCCGGACCGTATGGACAGTTCTTCGTATTCCCCTTCCAGCGCCTGGTTGTCCTCTTACTCCAACAATCAATGCGGCGTTCCTGTAAGGCCCCAGTCAGGACCGCAGGTCACTCGAGAGAGGTCCGTTCAGAACCGGTGAAGTTCAGTCGATTGGCAGCCAGACGAGGGTCTCTTTCAGGCAGGTGCACTCCAATCATTTAGTCGTTCACTCCGTCGTTAGGACCTCTCTACTGGACCCACGTGTCTCTGATGGGCCCCCCGTTGGGTCGCCAATTTGTGAAAAGCAGTGAGTCTCCTGAGATCCCCAATGCTGCCCGGCGCAAGGTCACCTTTAATCCACTTTGGATTCACTATCTAAAATAACGAGGCAGGCGCTGGAAGCTGGAAGGCAAGAAAAAGGTTTATTACTCTTAGAGGAGACCACGTCAACTGCTGACACCAGGATGTCTTCAGGGAGGTGTTCTACTGGCAATGCTTTTGGCTCTTCCTTTTATACAGGTTTTACACAATGTATTTGTTTCATTTATCATGGTTACAAGCTTGGAGTCTCCGCCCCGGGCAGGTTGTCACACAAGCCCGACATTGTTTCATCAACATGGTTACACAAGCCCAACATTAACTCTCCTCCCGCCCAGGTCAAAAACAGACAATTTAATTGCAGCTGGACCTTGCTTCAGGGTCTAAACACAAGTGAGACCGGCCAGATCTAAGAGTCCGTTCTGTTGATAAAAACAGGTCCCATTGTTGGCAAAAACAAGTCTTTGCTGTGTGCAGTGCAATAAACCATGCTTGCAAGAGTCTGTTTGGTATTTGTAACCTGTTTGTGCAGGGATGAGAGGAAAGACGAGTTTGAGGCAGCAGGTGATGTTGATGTTTGTCGTGGAAATAGTTTATAGCCCCCAGCACACATATCCGGTTTGGTCAGAGAGTCAGAAGGCTGCTAGAGGACAGGGTGAAATGAAGGTGACCAACAGAGTACAAAATGGCTGTGGTCCATCAGAATGACTGTAGTTTATGTGCACGTAGGAACTTTCATCAGACAAGATGGCGCAGAATGTTCATGATTGTCGTTTTGTTCTTAACAAATTGGCCTAGCTGGCAATGAGGCATTGCCATAAGGGTTGGCCTTAAAGACCAGAATGTGCAGGTATTGTGGACACCTTTCTTAAAGGGTAGTGCATTACCAAAGTAAGAGGTAGAGCTGATAAGCAGTTCCTTCCCTGCATGTTGCAAAGCACTTTAGAAGTGATTGTCCTTCTCTCCTCTCACACGCTCCTCATTAAAGCACTACTCAGTTTTACACAGTGTTATTGGCAAGATGTATTTAAAAAGGTCCCACGATTTCTCGAAGTGCGCAGCCCAGTTACTACCAGAATACTGCATTGTACAGCGTTTCGAGTCACGATTTCTGAGAGTGGGCCGCTTTCCTTTTTGGTGTCTGGGTCGGTTTTTGTCTCAGGCCGACCCTAATCTTGTGGAGCTATCTGCCGACTACTTAGACACAAATTCATATTCGCAAAACTCAGCTAACAAATGGCTCTTGTCAATCAACATGTAGTAAAAAGTTGTTTTTCTTCCTAGCGCTTTTGATTGATGACGGGACATTAATGCACTGTGCACCACTCGTGTCAGTGGCACTGTTAGTGCAGATGTGCAGACATTGTAATTCACCTTGGGTGAAATTCAAATTATGCCGGCGTAATTCGATTAATTTTGGGAATTTTGCGGTATGCGAAGTTCCAGAAATTAGGCGATTATGCCACTTTGTGTAGTTACGAGCCATGCACCATAAAAATATACCATGAAACGCATTATTCACAGTAAAAATTTACCACAAGCTGTTTGCTGTGTTTTGTTCAGTAATTGATACGAAGACCGATTTCGTCCTAAAATATAGTGCAAAATGATGGACTTGAATTTTGTGTAATTGTGTGATTTTTTTTCATCATTTTGATGTAATTTTACGCATTTCCAATACCTTTGATTGCAGTCTGCCTTATGCACTGCATGTCTTCCAGCAGGAATGTGGAGTTATCTGTTGCAAAGTGGGGCAATAGATGTAAATGGGTTCTGCACTTATTGGTGGTGGATAAAGTGTAGAGTAGGTCTTTGCTGAAGGGAACAGAGCTTGGCAGGGCTACCACATGTTGCTGTAATCATGTCAGATTATGTGCTATACAAGTGCTAATGAACAATAACAGTAACCAGTATGGCATTATTTTGATTTATTTTTAAGTTTTAACTTTAATGAATGTGACCAATATCCTGCCATATAATTCAGCTGAGAATTTACACTCTCTAGACTTTTAGTAACCTCCGGCAGAGAGGAGCAAACCATATACTACTAGTTTGTTTTGTGGTGAGTATGACATGGTTAATATCGAAATAAACAATTGTTTAGGTTAATCCAAATGCAGGAAGACATTTGAAATCTGGCATGGAAAAAATCTGTGTTAAATTAAAACTATTACAAAGCTTAAAAACAACAACAAAAATACAGCTTACATGGTATTTACGTTGCCTAATGTTCGACACTGAAGTCGTCTTGTCTAAAGTCGAATGCTCAATGTTACACCGGCCCTAATTCGTTTACAAAACGTAAAACAGATAATTAGCCCCTCTGTATATCAGGGTAAGAAGATGAAAATGATAAATCCATACATAAACTGGCAAAGTGTACATTTTAGACCGTCAACCAATGGGCAGTGATGAAAGATTCCCGGTGTGTACCATACACTTATACATCCGCAAGCCAACTGCGGATTGTAACCTTTGAGACACGAGATCAGTGCTTGTTGACAAGTTTGTGTTCCAAATTTGTTCCTTTGATTAACTACCCATTTTTAGTGCATCTAGCAATGGTGGACCAACACGCAAAATACGCAGGACAAATTATTTCTTAGAGCCAAAAAGATGAAAGTTTTGAGACGCATAATGTGTATGCCAGTGGGGGTGTTAAGCCATGGATGGTAACAGACATTCCCTGGACTTTTGATTAGTTTGATCTTAAAATGTGCTGGATAGCTGGCATCTTTGACTACAAGTGTATGAATTTAAAACTGTCACAGCATGCGAGCCACGTATGCTTTTAAAAACTGCTCTAAATAAAAAAATAAAACAATCATTTGACATGACGAGATTCCATTGTTCCCCAATGTTAAGTTGTGTGAGTGCTAATTCTAGGTAGCTTTTCCATAGATTCATGCTACCTTCTATGTTATGTTCTAGTTTTTTCCACGCAAGGTGTTTTAACCAATTGGAAGGTGCTCTTTTTAGGGCAAAGCGCGTTTTAATGAATGTGTGTTGTACTTTGTGTTCACTCTGAGTAGTATGTTAGTACCTTGGATGCGAATAGTATTTACCAATTGGCTGCATTAGAACATTTTTATGGGCATGGTGTTGTGCACCTGGTGATCTACCCAATGTACACATACTGCTGTTGGCTTTCCACTTGCCTTTTGATGTACTATTTGGTGAACTTTAATGTAGTCATCTCTGGAATTCGACTAGCAGCTGATGAATAGCACATGCTTACAGCGGCACATGGAATGCAAGGAATGTAGTTTTACAAAATGGCGACATAGGGACTGGTGCTGATGCTGACTTTGGGGCAGTGAGGAAGGTGAGAAGTGTTGAACATGCTATTGTTATTTATTATTGTTTATTATTCGCGCAACTCGTACAGTCCCAGCATAAAGTAGCTTCAAGGCATTTGCTAAAACAATACATACAGAAATATAACAGCAGTCCGCGGCAGAAATATGAAGCTGAGATGACGTTAACTGATAGCAGCACATCACATTAAAGTAAGACTGCGAATGCGGTAAAATGTGGATTTACAGGATGGTGATATTCAATACAACTACAGAACCAACAATTTGGAGAAAAGGAATATATCGGACAAAGTTCATTACTAACTGCTCGTCCAATCTTTGGCCTTTCGTACAGCAGAAAAATATGGCTATTTACTCACTGATTTCATTTGCGCATAATTGGCTAGTAGTATGGTATTGACTATTATTCCGTAATTAAGGTAACTTTCTAAACAGTAGTATGGCTAAGCAGGCTGGTAAGATAGTTACGACCAGGGGCGGCTCCTCCTTTAGGGCGGAGGAGCGTCGCCCCACTGCTTTCTCGCAGTGCGAGAAGCAGAAACATAAAATGGTATTTTAAATACCATTTTATGTTTCTGCTTCTCGCGCTGCGAGAAAGCAGAAGGGTATGCCTGGTTGGGGGTGGGCGGGTCAGGGAGGAGTGGCTTGCCCAATGCTGTGGGCCCTGACTGTTTGGTCGGCCCTCTGGGGCCTACCAAACCAGTCATGCGCACTCTGCATTTTCTCTATGTAGCCTGCATGCAGCCTACATAGAGAAAATGGTCTCCCCATAGGCGCCCGGCTGGGCACTGTCCCCACCAATCACAACGCTGCCATTGCTGCGTTGTGATTGGCTTAGAGGAGGGGAGGGAGGCTGCCTGCTTCCTGTTCCTGGAGAGCAGGAAAGCAGCAGGAAAACTCAGGATCCGGCCAGGAGCGGAGGTGGCGCGGGACCCGGTAAGGTAAGTTGTTTTTTTTTTTTTTTAAATGTATTTATTTTTTAAATTCCGCCGCCCCCCCGCCCAATCCCCCCCCCCCCCTGCCGCACGCATACCCCCCTCCCCCCATGGTCATCGATGGCCACGATTGGTTGCAAACCTCCTTCAAATTGATGCGTCTGCAGGTGTGCCCCTGGCAGTTGCAGCCTTTTAAGGACAAATGGGTCTTCCACGGCAGCGTTGTGACATCAGACCTTCTGTGGATGCTCACTATATCGCAGCCCACAGCAGCCATCCGGGGGAACTCAGATGATTGATCTTGAGTAGTCTTTAGGGAGCAGTCCCAGGGACACATTTGCAGCATAGGTCACCTCTAGGGTATTCAGGAAACCCACTTTCATTGGGTATTCCCCAGGCTAGGAGTATGGTGGGCTTCTCCTCCTTGACAGTCTCTCCTTCTGCAGTGTCAGGTAGACTCCTTCCCTCTTAAGCAAGCAGGCTTCTAGGTCCTTCAGGACAGTCATACAGCTTTTCTAGCAAGTGGTCCTATTCGGGTGATGCCCCCTCACTTCGGGGAAACTGATTGTCAGACAAGCACCAGCCATGGTCACACAGCTGATCCCACTTTTAAATACTTTTGCTAGTCAAGGAATGTGGATCCATGGCCTCTATCCAACTTAAGAACCGGTTTGGGTGGTGCTTCTTTCAGATATCCTTTTCAGGCTGCTGTCCAGACACCGCCTTTGCTGAAAGTGGTACCTCTAAGCTGGAGCACCCGCAACATGCGCATGATGGAGTGTGAGGCTTTTCAGTGTGAAATCTCTTCTGGATTCACCTGCTTATCACAAGGCTATCTTTAGCCTTCCTGAAGCAGTAATTGGAGCAGACGAAAGGGCAGGCCTAACCTAGATACTTTATCGTCTGTAAAAACAAACTGTTGTCAGCCCTCACTCCCACCATCCATCAAATGGCAGTGATCAGCCCCTTAAGTCTTCATGGAAGACAGCACAGTCTCCATCGTACTTACTTCAGTGTCTGGATCCTGACCCTCCAGTCACAGGAATGCACACAGTACACTTTTGCTGTCTGGGGAAGCTGTTGTCATCCCCTATCTTGTGCCATGCTAAACCAAGGGCATTCAAAATGGATCCAACTGGATTTAATCCTCTGGCGGGAGGCTGTGTGTTGGTGTGTGTTGGTGTGTGGGTGTCGGGCTGTGTGCATGTGTCGGTGTTGGTTGTGTGTGTGTGTGTGGGGGTTGGTTGGGTGTGTGTGTGTGTGTGTGTTGGTTGATGTGTGTGTGTGGGTTGATGTGTGTGTGTGTGGGTTGGTTGATGTGTGTGTGTGTGGGTTGGTTGATGTGTGTGGGTTGGTTGATGTGTGTTGGTTGGTGTGTGTGTGTGTGTGTGTGTGGGTTGGTGTGTGTGTGTGGGTGGGTTGGTTGATGTGTGTGTGTGTGTGTGTGTGTGTGGGTTGGTGGGTGTGGGTGGGTGGTGGGTTGGTGTGTGTGGGTGTGTGTGTGTGTGTGTGGGTTGGTTGATGTGTGTGTGTGGGTTGATGTGTTTGTGTGTGTGTGGGTTGGTGTGGGTGGGTTGGTGTCTGGGTGGGTTGGTGTCTGGGTTGGTTGGTTGGCGGGTGGGTTGGTTGGCGTTTGTGTGGGTTGGTTGGCGGGTGGGTTGGTGTGTGGGTGGGTGGATGGGTGGGTTGGTTGGCGTGTGGGTGGGTTGGTTGGCATGTGGGTGGGTTGGTGTCTGGGTTGGTGTGTGTGTTGGTTGGTGTGTGTGGGTTGGTTGTGTGGGTGGGTGGGTTGGTGTCTGGGTTGGTGTGGGTGGGTCTGTTGGCGTGGGTGGGTTGGTTGGCGTGTGTGTGGGTTGGTTGGTGTGTGTGTGTGTGTGTGTGTGTGTGTGGGGGGGGTTGGTTGGTATGTGTGTGTGGGTTGGCGCGTGTGTGTGTGTGTGTGTGTGTGGGTTGGTTGGCGTGTGTGTGGGTTGGTTGGCGTGTGTGTGTGGGTTGGTTCGCGTGTGTGTGTGGGTTGGTTCGCGTGTGTGTTGGTGTTGGTTCGCGTGTGTGTTGGTGTTGGTTCGCGTGTGTGTTGGTGTTGGTTCGCGTGTGTGTTGGTTCGCGTGTGTTGGTTGGCGTGTGTGTGTTGGTTGGCGTGTGTGTGTTGGTTGGTTCGCGTGTGTGTTGGTTGGCGTGTGTGTGTTGGTTGGCGTGTGTGTGTGTTGGTTGGCGTGTGTGTGTGTTGGTTGGCGTGTGTGTGTGTGTTGGTTGGCGTGTGTGTGTGTGTTGGTTGGCGTGTGTGTTGGTTGGCGTGTGTGTTGGTTGGCGTGTGTGTGTGTTGGTTGGCGTGTGTGTTGGCGTGTGTGTGTGTTGGTTGGCGTGTGTGTTGGTTGGCGTGTGTGTGTGTTGGTTGGCGTGTGTGTGTGTGTTGGTTGGCGTGTGTGTGTGTGTTGGTTGGCGTGTGGGTGTGTGTGTGTTGGTTGGCGTGTGGGTGTGTTGGTTGGCGTGTGTGTGTGGGTTGGTTGGCGTGTGTGTGTGGGTTGGTTGGCGTGTGTGTGTGGGTTGGTTGGCGTGTGTGTGGGTTGGTTGGTGTGTGTGGGTGTGTGGGTTGGTTGGTGTGTGTGGGTGTGTGGGTTGGTTGGTGTGTGTGGGTGTGTGGGTTGGTTGGTGTGTGTGGGTGTGTGGGTTGGTTGGTGTGTGTGGGTGGGTTGGTTGGTTGGTGTGTGTGGGTGGGTTGGTTGGTGTGTGTGGGTGTGTTGGTGTGTGTGGGTGTGTTGGTGTGTGTGGGTGTGTTGGTGTGTGTGGGTGTGTTGGTGTGTGTGGGTGTGTTGGTTGGCGTGTGTGTATGTGGGTTGGTTGGCGTGTGTGTATGTGGGTTGGTTGGCGTGTGTGTATGTGGGTTGGTTGGCGTGTGTGTATGTGGGTTGGTTGGTGTGTGTGTATGTGGGTTGGTTGGCGTGTGTGTATGTGGGTTGGTTGGCGTGGGTTTGTGTGTGTGTGCGTGTGTGTGTGCGTGTGTGTGTTGGCGTGTGTGTGTTGGCGTGTGTGTGTGTGTTGGCGTGTGTGTGTGTGGGGGTTGGTTGATTGGTGTTGGTTGATTGGTGTTGGTTGATTGGTGTTGGTTGATTGGTGTTGGTTGATTGGTGTTGGTTGATTGGTGTTGGTTGATTGGTGTTGGTTGATTGGTTTTGGTTTGTGTTTCACATGACTGGAGTTTGTACATGAGAAGGCCCAGTAGGCTTAACTCTTACTGACTCAAATTGGTGTGGTTGCTTTAAGGATTCAGAAAACGCAGTACTCTGCCATCACTTTGTGTGCAACCGAGGAAAAGGACAGCAGTCCTCCATCCACTATGAAGGTATGGTTGATGCATCCCTCCAGGTCACTCTACAGGTTCTGGAGTTTCCATTGTCAAGGACTAGTCTAGGCCTCTGCTCTGTTAGATTAGTGTGACACGAGGGCCAAAACAAAATTCAGGATATAAGATTCACAAACTGTTGGGTACTTGGGGGCCAAGCTACATGCTAGTTCACCATGCAGTGAACATTCCCACCCCACCAAATGGTATTTTTGTAGGTACACAGATCGAGACCTGGGCTGGCACTAGCAAAACTTTAATTCAGAATACTTCAGAAGTCACCAGATGGTTTAGAGTTTTGATATTTAACACCCAGGGGTACATTTGCTTATTGCTTTTCATTAGTTCAAAATGGAACTGTGGGCACTGACCCTTTAAAGTCCAAGAGAATCTACTGGTTACTACAATTTGATGGCAAACATTCCCACGGTGCGAGAATCAATGAGACTTTTCCCAAACACTTCATTAGATATCTAAAATACAATTGCCAATAACGGACTCCATTGTAAATTGTAACTTTTAGGAATTTCCATTGGGTAAAGTGGATACTTATAGGACCAAATGTTTAATAATCTGTAACTCTGTGACAAATAATGGAGGTATTCGGTGTCAAATAATAGATTACATCACTGATCTTTTTTCACGTTTAGTTTTAAACCAAAAAACAGAGGCCTCTCAAATGTCACCGGCTCACCAATTCAAGTGTCTGTTGGTATGTTAATTATTGAATTTAAATTTTAGAATTGTGATGTTACTTAATTTTTTCATAAATATTTTAAGAATTAATTTTGTTAAAGTTTCTCTAGAGTCTCTAAGCGTTATGCAGTGGCTCTGTTACACATACTTGTTTTGCAATAGTTGCGATTGTGCCGTTGGTCATAATGTGAGAGGTTCCTAAGTTGGGCAATTTACCAGTTTATGGACCTATATGACTTGGCTTCAGGCCGGTGGGCATCATCAGAATATTTTGTACTTGGCCAAAAATATTTTTAATGATTTGAGGATTTTTAAATGTACATAAATAAGCTATTTTGTAACATGAGCAGTGGCATTGTAGTTTTATTTCAGCTTAATGGAAAGCCTCATTTTCTTCTCATCACACAATCATTTTGTCTATAGAATGGAACTGTACAGATATGTAGCTGGCTTGAACTATTTTCCAGTCATTCTCTCTAAAGAATTTAGCTTTTGTATACCATGGATCGCTTAATCTCGAAAGCAGCTTAACTCATCCACAGAGTGGTTATTGGCTTCAAAGGCCAATGAAGCACCATTCGATCTTCAAAGATTTGCAAGTGTCATGCTGGATGTGAAGAGGGTGGGGAGATTCGTACACCATGAATAGGTGGCCTCTGTGAATGGTTCATGACAGTAGACCGTATTGAGCAGCAGGATCTGCATGGGTTAGGATCCAAACTAGGAACTCTTTTGGATAATCTTAAAGTTGACTTGGTCATTAGCAGGTTGCCAACTTAATTAGTTTAATACACTCAGCAAGGACGGTGTTCGAGATATGGAATGCAGCAATTACAGATTATAACTTCACAGTGTTAATTTACATTAAAAAGTATTGGCATGAATGTGGAATTGGTTCTTTGGCACGTTGAGAACTTGAAGTTGGAGCTCTCTTTGGCATGCTGGGGGCATAACCTTTCACAGATCCTTCTCTTTTCTATCAGAAAATTCCATGTGTGTATTTGTTTTGCATGCTCTTCAGCTGGATGCCTTTCCAATACATTTTAAAAGATACTCTCTGTTGTTCACTCTTGTAGTTTGCTTTTTAACTGTACTTTTCCTACAGTACCTTTTTGGTTACCTTCATCTATTTAGCTTCCTCTTGTTTTCCAGATGCTGCATTTCTACTGCGACACCTGCTCAGTCCCCATTTGTCGGGAGTGCTCCATGGGACGGCATGCTGGTCACAGTTTTATCTACCTCCAAGAAGCGCTCCAGAACTCGCGAGCCCTTACCATTCAACTGCTTGCAGATGCTCAGCAGGGACGCCAAGCAATTCAGGTAAGGTGTTACTTTAGTTACACCAAAATCAAGACGCATCTTTAAATTAGCTTTTTATCTTTAAAAAAACTATCCTTGACAAACAGTTGGGATGCCCTGATCTAAGCCTGACCTGTTTTATGATTAAATCGTATTTATTAAAGGAAGGCAAAGTAAGTTCACACAGCTGGCTGCCTACAACCATTGGTCGGCCGAGCTGGACAGTAGCCATCGTACACAGCGTTTGTGCCACAACCCGGAGGCCGGCCGCGTATTAGACCATGTTGTATTTGCAAAAGTGTGCTCCTTCCCGGTTTTTACCCTAGGTATAAACAAAATAAACCATAACCAGAACTTCCCCACCTCCCCCCACCCCTCCCCGAACCGATGTGCTAAGTGTTGTTTCTGAGGTGCCTCTCGTCTGGGGACCCTGACCCACCCTCGTGGACCGTGAATATATAGCTTATCGCAGGCCTGTATTTCCCTCCTCTCCCCCCACTCCCCACTCCCAGGCCCGTGAGCCTCCACACAAATCCGTCGGGATCCCCGGGTATAGTGGTTAGTGTGCAGTGTCTGTGGGGTTCTCTGCTTCATCCGGGGTATCCGTGAGACGGAGAAGGCGGAGGTATCTTGGGCACGTAATTTCATTCATTTCTGTCGATAGTAGTGACAGCAGGGGCTTCCAAATGGTGTGAAAGGAGGCTGTGGAGCCCGTAAGGGTAGCCTGAATTTTTTCCATACCGACCGTGTACCAGAGTTTGTGAAGCCAGCCTACATGTGTTGGTTTGGTTTGCTTCCCCCAGAGGGAGAGGATATGTTGGACCGCTGCCCCCATCGCCAAACCCATCTGCCTCACCCTGATCGATTTTTAAGGGATACGTAAGTGGGTTGGGGAGCCCCAACAGTGTATAGGCCGGGAAGCGAGGGATTTCAGTCTCAAAGTGCCTGTCAATATCATCAAGTATAGTGCGCCAGTAGTCAGTCAGTTCGCTACAGTCCCATAGAAGGTGTGTGAGGGTGCCCTCCGCGTCACATCCCCGCCAGCACGTCGGGCTTCGGTCTGGGTTCCCTTTATGTAGTCTAGCCGGTGTCCGGTACCAATAAGTAGTGACCTTAACTGCCGCCTCCCTACTGGCCGTATTACGGGCCGTATGGTTGGCTCAATAGTAGATTTCCTTCCATTCCTTCTCCGTCAGGTCTGTCCCTATCTCCCTTGCCCACCGTTTTTGTCCAGCCGAGGGTGTGTAGGGTGTATGGGGTCGGAGCATATTGTGTAAGTCAGAGATCATTTTCTTGTCCAAGGTTTTAGTCAAGAGCCATTTCTCGTACGTGGTGAGTTTTCTGCTAACTCCGGGTCGCACCTCGGGTGGAGGAGCCAGTGTCTAAGTTGGAAATACTGGTACCGACAGGGCTCTATTATAGTATAGGAGCGTTTCGCATCCGAATAGGAGAGGAATCCGTCTAGGTCAAATAAATGCCCAGCCGATCTACATTCGGTAGCTCTCCACTGTGGAAACGCTTTATCTTCCGTCCCCGGCAAGAACTCCGAGTTATCGAAGCGGGGTGTTAGCGGGGACGGGAAGGAGGTGAGCCCTCTCCTGACCGCCACCGCATCCCACACTCGTAGCAGCGTTTTCTTGATCGGGGACCCTTTCAAGTTCGGTGGCCTGTCAGGGCGTTTCAAAAAAGGGACCTTCCATAGTGATGTTTTCGCTAGGGCCCGGTCCTGAAAAAGCCACCGCTTTTCGGACTCCGGCCTGCTCCATTCCACAAAGTAACGTAGTTGGGCCGCTTTGAAATATTCCATGAAGTGAGGGATGCCCAGCCCGCCCTCATCGGGGGTCAATGAGATAAAGCCCTGTTCATCCGAGGGCGCCCCCTGCCCAGATGAATTGTTGCACCGCCCCTTGCACCTTTTTGTATGATTCCGCCGCCGGGGCCAGATCGGTATAGTTTGGAAAGTATAGAGTGCCTTGGGGAGGATGTTCATCTTTATCGCTGCAATCCGGCCTAGGAGTGACATCGAGTGTTTCTGCCATCGTCCTATGGTCGACAGAGTTTGAGATAGGAGTCTGGTATAGTTGAGCTCTACCGTGCGCTTGACCGAGGGGGCTAAGGTTATGCCCAAGTAGTTGAGCGTATCATGGGTTTGAAGGTCTCCGTATGTTGAGTGTCCCGTCGCATGCTCTGTTTCGCAGCGACCTAGGGGTAGCATCGTTGATTTTTCTACATTAATCTTAAAGCCAGATACTCGGCTAAACGCCTCCAGCTCCTGTAGAAAGGCTGGGACTGGTCTCGCCGGGGACTCCAAGGACGCCAGGATGTCATCGGCGTAAAGGCTTATCGTACGCCTTTCCCTCCCAAATGGAATACCGGTAATATCCGGGTTGTCCCTGATTTTTTGCGCCAGGGGCTCTACATATAGCGCAAATAGAAGGGGTGAGAGGGGACACCCCTGTCGCGTCCCCATCTGGATTTTAAAAGCCTGGGACGCCGTGCCATTCACTCGAATCGTGGCCGTGGGACTGTCATAACAGCTCGCCACCCATGCGCGAAAGCGATCCCCTATACCGAAGTGCGCCAACGTATCGTTGAGGAATTTCCATCTAACTCGGTCAAACGCCTTTTCGGCGTCCACCGATAGCAGCACTGCGTCCATCCTGGTACGATGAGCTTTGTCAATCAAGTGCAATATCCTTTTAGTGTGGTCGCTACTCTGTCGATTGGAAACTAAGCCGCACTGATCTGGTTCGATGATGCCCGGCATATGGGGGCCTAGTCGGGCCGCAAGGACTCCGGTGAATAATTTTAGATCGAGGTTAAGGAGGGAGATCGGGCGGTAGGCGCCGCACTGAGTCCCGTCTTTCCCAGGTTTGGGAATCACCACGACCTCCGCCGCCAGCATGTCAGGGGGGATAGACCCAGGGCCTTGAAAGGAATTAAAAAGTCTTGTTAATATAGGGGCTAGTAGGGAACATAAAGCTTTATAAAACCCCGCTGAGAAGCCGTCGGGGCCCGGGGATTTGAGTAGTTTTAATCGTTAAATCGCGCTAATCACCTCGTCTATTCTGATGGGCGCCTCCATCGCTTCCGCCCCTGCCGCGTCCAGTTTTGTCGTGTTCGCCCCCTGAAGATAAGCTGCTCCCTCACTTTCCGTCTGTGGGGTCTCCTTGTATAGGCTGGCGTAGAAGTCCCGGAAGACTTCCGCTATCTCCTCATCCCGGTTTACTGTCTCACCCTCCCTGGTCCGCAGTGCCTGCACTCTCGCCTTTTCCACCCTGGCTCGGAGTTTACTCGCTAAGAGTCGCCCCGTTTTGTCACCACCCATGTAATAGGTGTGTTTGAGCCGTAGGGCCGCGTATTCGGCCCTATCTAGGTCCAACGCCACCAACTGCGCCATGACTGCTCTTAACTGACGCCAAATCCGGGGGGCACCGGTCCGACTGTGGATTCTTTCTAGCTCTACCACCCGAGCCGTGAGGCTTTCCCTTTTGACCTTCCAATCTCTGGTTTCAGCGGCGGCAATAGCAATCAGCTCTCCCCGTATGGTGGCTTTAAGTGCACCCCACAGTGCTGTTAGGGGGGTGTCTGGGAGATCGTTCCTCTCCAAATAGTCAGTGACGCATTTGTGGAGTTGCTGGGTCACCCCCGCTTTGTGAAGCAGGGTTTCCCTAAGGCGCCAACGTCCGGGCGGTTTGCGCGTTGGGGGGGATGGACGGGGTCAGTTCAACTGCATCGTGGTCGGAAAGTGCCGCCGGGGTGATAGACACCGTCTCAACCATTGGTGTCAGGTCTGTGGACCCTATAAAATGGTCCAGTCTGGCGTAGGTGCGATGGGCATGTGAGTAAAAGGAGTATTGTGTGGCATGTGGATGGACCTCCCTCCAAATATCCACTAGCCCTCTCTCGTTCAACCATTCCTTTCCTGAGGTTGACAGTTCTCCAATCTGACCATATCGCTGTCCCGATCTATCCCTCTCTGTATCCATGACGAAGTTCAGGTCGCCTCCCACCACTAATCTCCTCTCCGCGGCGCACAGCACCTCTGACAGTGCTGTTTGGAGAAAGTGTTCTTGCCCCATGTTAGGTGCGTATAGAGACCCCACCACCAAGGGGTCGTCCCCCAGCCACAATGTATATGCCAGCAAGCGGGCCCGGACCTCCGCCACCTTGTCCCCCACCCTCCCCTGAAAGGATCTTGCAATTAATATAGCTACCCCCGCTGTCTTAGTCTGCGTGGAGGAGTAGAATTGTTGGGGAAAGGCTCGGGATTTCATTCGGTGCCAATCTCTGGGGAGAATGTGAGTCTCCTGCAACAGACAAATTGAGGCCCCAGAGTTTTCTAGATATGACAATACCGCCCTCCTCTTAATGGGGTTATTTAGCCCCTTCACATTCAGTGTGAGAATTCGCACCGTCGAGGTCCTCATTGGGGAAGATCTGCTGAGGGCCGCGCATTTGTAGGTCTGGTGTGCGTGAGCGTTCTACCCTGGTCCCTTGTGTGATAGCACATCGGTTCCCCCCTCCCTAACCCATCCGTACTCTCAACCCAATCCCTTCCCAACTCCCCTCCTCCCCGGATCCCCCCCTGTCCCCCCCTAACCCCAACTGGTGTTTCCCCAAAGTTTACCATTGTCCGTTGCCCAGTGTTCGTCGTGGTGGGCATTGGAGTCCAACAGATTTCGGGGGTACGTGTGGCCCAGCTTGCCTCGGCTCCCCGCCCCCAGCCTATCAGGAGACAATGCTACCGTGCCCCATCAGGAAGAGGGATCAGAGCCAGAGTTTCATACTTGATCAGGTGATGCTGTATCTTTTGATACTGCTGCCAGGGCTGCTTGTCGTTCTTGCGTCATGGTGATAGTGTCCGGTCTCTGTGAGGAGGGGGGAACCCCTCTGCGCCGCACCTTCTGCCAACCGGGCTCCGAGGGTCTCGCCGATCGCGTAGGCGACGCTTCTGAGGTCTCGTGTTCCAATCCGAGAAGTGCACAGGTATCACGGAGGGAACGCAGCTGGTGTAGTTTGCCATTCCATTTAAATATCAGTCGAAAGGGATGACCCCACGAGTAAGCCACCCCCTTCTCTCTCAAGTGGTTAATCACTTCCTTAAATGCCTTTCGTCTCTGCAATGTTATAGCCGCTAGGTCCTGGAAAAGCGCCACCGGGTGTCCCTTGAATGTGATGGGCTGTGTGCGCCTGGCCTCCCTCAAGATGCGTTCTTTTAGGGGGAAGTCTGGTAGAAAGGCCAGTATGTCTGATGGGGGAGCCGGCGCTCGCCGTGGGGGGCCCACTCGGTGCGCCCAATCGATTCGGATCTCGAAGTCTAGACTCTCCCCCAGGATGTCCCGAAACAGGCCCTGGAGGTACCCAGCGACGTCATTTCCCTCCTCCTGAGTTGGCACTCCCCGATCTCGTATGTTTCGCCGGGACCTATTTTCGAGATCTTCTGTGTGGGTCTGAAGGTCCATTTGTTGGAGTTGCTCTATCTCTTCTCCTCTTGAGGTTTCATGTTCTTCGACCGCGGCCACCCTCTCGCCCAGCTCGTCCACATCTCGACGTATCTCCCGGACCTCCCCCGCGACCTCTTGCTTTAGTGCCTGAAAGTCCTCTCTGAGGGTATTGAAAAGGGACTCAAGAAATGTCCGCGTGATGGGCACCTCCCCCTCTTCTGTGATGTCCTGGGATTTCGGGGGTGTCATTGCCTTGTTGCCCCGCTCTCCAGGGAGGGAGCCCCTCGTCAGCATGTCCTTAAGCGAGCGTTCTCCCTTCTTTCTCTGTGTCGTCATTCTGACCCTCTTGAGGTCTGGGCCCACCGAGCCGCCGTCCGTGTATCCCTCGGGCAGGCCTCAGCCCCACGTGTCTCCTGTAGTCTATGTGGTAGTAAGGGAGGCCAGTCGCGGACCCCAGGAAAGGAATCCGAGGGCCCCACCAGTGCCTGTTATTCGCTACCGGTGTCTTCTCCACCACTTCTATACTACCACCAGGCCTGCCCTCTGCCTTGCGCCGCCGCCGTGCCTAGGGATGTGTCTGGTTACGCTCTCCAAGGTCGTTTGCTGCTTCCGGCTCTGGCCCCCCGGGAGCGTCTGTGCCCCTCTCTTGTCTTCGTGGCGGTCTCCGGACCCATCCACCAGCAGGCTCCCCGCTATGGGATCTCCCCTCTTTACACCACTGCTCTGTCTCCTCTTCGGGGCCTGCCACTCTGTATCGTCCCCGCCTTTGCCCCGAGTACTCACATTTGGTGCCTTGATCAAGGGAGCCCACGCGCTCCGGGTCGTCCTGGAAGCCTCCAGTGAGGTGCGAGCGACCTTGCTCGGGAGCTCCCCGAGGGGGAAACAACCACCTCCGCCGCACAGGGCCTCTCCGCCACCACAGCGGGGGCACTCCCCCTCGTTCGTCTGGCCCTGCCTCAGTGACCTCTCCGTCGGCGGGCGGCCCCGTCGCGGGTAGCAGCCATCTCCGGCCCCCGGCTCCCCCACCTGGTGCGATCAATCTGTCAATGTCCGTGACGGGGGCTTCTCTGTCCTCCGCTGCGGCGGCGTCCCCCCGCTGCTCCGCTCACCCGCAGGGGCTCCGTCAGCGACCGGCTGCTGTTGGAGGCCGCTCAAGTAGGCCTCAGATCCCCAGCCTCAATTTGATCACCCGCGTCGTACCAGGGGCCGCCGTCCTCAGCGGCTGGGCCGCTGTCGTCCTCTCGCCGCTCGCTCCGTCAGCCTTCCGGGGTTCCGATCACCCCCCGAACCGCTCCCCCGTCCGGGCCTGCTGGGCAAGTCTTCACCCGCTATCGGGGACGATCTCTCTCCGCCTTGGTTCAGCTATGCAAATCAAGGCGCGGGCGCCGTTTTCTCCACGCTGGCCGCCCGGGGACGAGTCGCTCAGGGAGCCCAGGCCGGCGCCCTTTCACTTTTCATGCCCCCAGGGGCACCCCCGCTCCTCAACTAGCTGGGGTGCTGTCGTCCGGGAAAGCAGGGGGACTCTAAGCTGCAAATTTTCCGGGTTAATGGGGCCGGGAGCGAGGAGCCTCGGAGCCGCACGTCCGCTCAGCTCGCCATCCTGGCCACGCCCCGCCTGACCTGTTTTAACCATTTACCGTTCAGATACACTTTTTTTAAATAAAAAACGAGCCCAAAGCCAGCCATCCGCACTTCATGGACTCTTTTCTAAAGCCACTAATAGAACAAGCTCCTCTCTGCCATTTTCAAGATTTCTTGTACAATTTGAACAGCATATGTTTGGGAAAAAAATCTTAGCATTTATTTTTCAAGCAAGTCTACTTTTTAAAGATGGAGCCGTATCCCAGTGTGATCAATTTGCATCCAGTGAATAGACTGGGGTGCATTCAAGATTCATGGTTAGTGTTGAAAATGTATATTATAATTTATAAATCTGTGCAGTCTGATGTCAAGGCGCATGCCTTCTTAGGTAGCTGTAAGGGTCACCAGAAAGGATATTTATTTACTTATTTATTTATAGAGCGCAGCATTCATCCGAAAAGGAAATCACGGCGCTAGAGGAGCGAGTTCCAATGGTAGGGTTGAGGTGGGATGAAGGGTGCTGCCAATATATCCAACATTAGGCCTTAGGGAACAGATGGGTTTTCAGCTTCTTTCTAAATGCCATGTAGTCATCAGTGAGACGTAGATCTAGCAGTAGTTCATTTCATTGAGTTGCAGCCAGGTGGGAAAAGGTGCGGCCTCCTGCCCTTGCTTTCTTGATACGTTTTGTCTTGGCCTGCGCCTGATAGCATGACCTCAGACATCTTGTAGGGGCATAGAATTGGACTTAGTTTTGAAGAATTCTGGGACCGCATTGGTGTAGGGCCTTATGTGGATGGCTCAGAAGCTTGAATCTTGCTCTTTGACGTACGGGCAGCCAATGGAGCTGTCTCATGCATTCGGACGCTGAGCTATATCTGCTTTTATTGCACACCAGTTTGGCAGCTGCATTCTGTATCACCTGCAGGCATGTGAAGAGATAGTCAGCCATGCCCACGAACAGTGCGTTCCCGTAATCCAGCTTGCTAATGAGTAGGGTTTGTGTGATTGTTGTTCTACATTCCATAGGAATCCAAGGAAAAAGCCTTTTTAGGAGCTTCAGAATGGCGAAGCTTCTGCCAGTTAATACATGGTTGTCCAGCGTCCGGTATGCTGCCACACAGAATTTGGTACGCGTTTTGTGTTCCTTTCATTTTACTGATGAAAAAAGAGGTAACATTCTATAGTTCTTTAGATGCTTACGAAGTAGTAGGATTGTAGGTGAATGTTTCTTGATAGTGTCTGCCTTAAAAAAGATCCCTTTACTAATCTTGACTTATTGGCTGATATTGAGTAATTCTCTATTTCGATTGACTGGATTTTCCAGCTCCATCATTACTTCATGGCTTATTTGTTATGTGGGTTGGTATTCGAGTGCTATCATCTGCTATGGTTTTAAAAGATTCAGATTTGAAAGGCAAGACTGTATCTCGAGGGGATGCACCACTTCCTAGTCTGCTTCTGTGATGAACATGGGTTTCTCAAGCGGTATCAGCACCTGTTTCATCTCCCTTGCTCATTTCAGATAACTGGACTTTTGGTTGTTTCAGTAATAGCAGTGTGGTTGTAATGTCTGCAGTGCTAACTACACCAAGCCCTTCTACTATTGAAAGTTTCTTCTAATAGTCTAATCAGTTATTTGCAAGATAGTGATATTTCAAATTTTTAAGTTTGTACTTCCTGTGTTGGCAAAGGAACTGTTTTGAAGTATATCTGTGCTGATAATTTACGGTGGCCTGTTAGCTCTTACTGCATCTTGATCATTCTTCAACGATCCTCCACAAATCCGATAACTGATTAACGCAAACCTGAATTGATCTCATACAACAGTATTACTGAGATTCCCCTGGGGCTGGGCGCCATATAAGAACTACTGTATTTCTAGTTGGATGGATGGTCTAGTAGAGATTGAACAAAAGCTGGCTTCAGCTCAGTACTGCAGAGGCAGTAAACTTTCGTCTTCTTCCAAGAGAACACTTCCTTTTTCAATGGGGACCTTTCAGCTCCTCTCTCTTTGTCAAGCTCATCACACTACACCAGTAGTCGAAAATGTTAAGTGTGCCATTGGTTACTTATATGAGAATGTGTCATGTAATGTTAAAAGTTAAGTTTTTAGGTCACGCCTGGCGTTAGCAGCGCGCATGCGCTGCTCTCGCCATGCGAGGGCTTCTTGGAATCAATACGGTTCCAGAAGTCGTGTCTCTGCTCCGCCTGCAATTTTCATTCGTGCGCGTAGTTTGTCGTCATGGATTATGCAAAACACAGTGTAATGATTGCACCGGAGGCATTTTAATCCCTCCTAGTTGCCACCCTGTCCGCTTTTGGCCCCGCCCACCGGGATTGAATCTTTTACTTGCGGCGGGAGACAGTGTCTCTTAATTAGCCGCTAAGCACTTTTTTTTGGTATTACCGCGTTTATCTTAAACAATGGCTGACGCGCCTTTCATTTCTCTGGCGCGGCTTATTTAAACCAGCCCCACACGCCTGATGTTTCACTGCTCTGAAGAGGCGGCATGCGATGCGGGGGGCCGTAGTATATGTCAACTTTTTTTTTTATTTTTATTTTTTCTTCAATAAGGCGCTAGCATGGCGCCCTGGTGCATTTCTGGTAACACAGTCAACAATGACGGCCGCGGCTTAAAGACCCCCATCCCGCACCCGGACACCGCACTTTAACTTTAACATGAGTGCCGCACACTTTGCAGCATTCCAGCTCTTTTAGTACTCTGCACAGCAGGTGCCCTCATTTTCGCACTTTATTTCTACATCCTTTTTTACCCCTCCCATATCTGTATTGTCAGTAGTGGGTCCACAAATGAGGCTGCCAGTAACCCTCTTATTTACCTTCCGTTTCCCACCGATATCAGTGCCAGGGGGCTGCAAACGAGAGCGTCGTTCATGCCCGATCAGAATGACTCGCAGACTGAGGTAAGACGAGTGAGCGGCTTCCAGCGGTACAGCTCTTGGGCTCTAAGGTCAGTGCCTTCTACGTGGGCCGGCTATTACTGTGATTGTGGTAAAGGCCGAGCATGGCGTGTAGCTTTGAAGCTACTGTGCGGCTGTCATGACTTGGAGTTGTGCTTTGGGGGTTCCTTCCAGAAGAGCCCCTCCAGTGCCATCCTGTCTGCACCTCAACTTTGTACGCTAGGTCCTTTTTGGCCTCTTCTTTTCAGTCCAAAGTGTGAATGTTGTTGCCCCACCTCTGCCGTGGAGTGGCAGTTCCGAGTATTTATCATTGCCAGTTGTTTGTGGCCACAAAGTTGTGTTTTTGTTCTGATAAATGTTACACCGCTGCCGGAGGAATTAAGCCCATCGGACGGGGCTTTCTTTTACACTTTATATGAAGTAGCAGGATTGCGGAACGCGGAAAGCCTTTGCAGAATGGCACCCCTAAAGCCAACTCTGAAAATAGCCTTCGTCCCCCCCTGCCCCTGGGTCGTCCTCACACCGAGAGCGGAAGCAGGCCCAAAGTGGTGGTGAAAATTGCGCTTTCTGTAAAGTAAAACAAGCATTAAAAATGCAATAGGTCTCGCCTTTCATTAAGTTAAAGCCATTTGCTTTGCTATACAATACCATTAGCAAAGCAAATGGCGCTAACTTAATCAAAGGCGAGACCTATTGCATTTTCAATGCTTGTTTTAAAAATGAGATTGCCAAGGCAGAAGCTATGCTTTCAGGTAGGCATTTTTAGGACAAAAAAATGTAATGTTTGTTTATTTTGTTTTTTAAATTTATTTCAAAAATGTTCCATTTCTGTATGGTATCTTGGTACTAGAAACCAAAAGGAGGAAAGCCAGACAGAAAAAGGAGAACAGAGCGACAATGTAAGGACAAATGTTTTAGCAATTACCAAAGAACAAAGAAGTGTTGCCGAAACCAATAGTTTTTGCCTTGGCAAGCTAGTGATACAGTATTTTTTAATTTATTATTTATTGCAAGCGCATGTTTAAAAATAATCTTTACTTCAACTAAAAACTTACAATATGAAGAGTTTGGTCAATTTGAAGTATTCTTGAAAGAAATTAAGCATTGCATGTCAAAGAACAGTATGAGTACTTTCTTGTAGGCAGGTGTACTTGGAACAGGGCTAGCAGCAGTTTTCCCAAAGATGACTAAAAATTTCCTATAAAACTGTCAATTTTCTGAGAGGAGGAAATCGGTAGGTAAGCTCCCCACCATAACCCGTCCGCTTCTATAAATTACTCTGTCACTTGTTGGTGGAAAAATAAATCTGCAGTTTTATTTTTCATTTTAATCACACCCATCACTAGGTGACAAGAACATCATATTTCACACACACACACACACACACTCAAAATCATCCGTCCTCTTATTGGAGGAGGACACCATTTGTTGGCCTCTCCCAGCATGTGCTTCAAAAGCCATTCACAGGCGTGTTTCTCAGCAGCTTCTCTTCTCTGATGTCTCCTGACTGCTGGCCCAAAGTCATGAAAGACACTACCCTTTAATCCTTGCACTATTATTGCTGCCTCACTTGGGCAGCAGTTGTCACAAGGGTACCTCGCCGATTACGCTTCAGGGATCCCGGCTGTGAACGTAGTCTTCTCCCCGGCTCTACTGGCTCTCGTTATGCTGGACCAAAATCACTTTTGGCTCCTCTTTTTGCGGCTCCTGCACCGCTGCTGTACCTTTGCTGCAGTGGTCTTTGCCTTGATAGCCTCACTCATGCCGGCTGCTGGTCCTGTGCCGCTGTCTTCTTTCTTTGTTGCTTGAAGTGACGCGAGTTAGCCCATTGTTTGCCTCTTGTACAGTGGTGCAGTTATTTAGATGTTCACTGTACTCCCTAATGTGAGGGATTAGACTGCCACCCCCCAGCAAAGACATAAAGCTGAATTCAAGGACCCCCACCCTGACATTAATGACCTACAATAGCACAAGATCCTTCACAACTGATTTTTTTTAACTCTCCTCGCCAACCTCCTGTGATGCCTGCCCCCGCTTATCGTATCTCTATACAGGGGGCGAGCCCGCCCTCTGTGTAGCCTTACATGTTAACCTACTCACTCTAATGGGCTTGTGGTAGGTGGGCAAAGGCAGAACAAGTAACCACAAAACCATGAATACATCAGGGTTCTCCTGACTTTCAGTCCTGCTTCCTATTTTACGATGAGGTTAATAGAAAGACGAGAAATAAACCACAGGCCTGCACTTTCACCCCAGTTACAGCAAGCTGATGCTTCCTGCAGACATCAGATGCTCTAATATATCTGTGGCCCAACTTCTCACTTTTCTGACTATCTATATTGCTTGTAGTCTGCTGAAGCCCTGTTCTGCAATTGTGTATGAATATGCAGACACCTATGCTTGGATAATTGCTGTAACATGTTTTTCAATTCTGCAGTTTTATAATCTTTTTTTAAAGTTTTTATGGTCTGGCTTGACAGCCCAGCTGTCGCCAGACTATGTGAGAATCCTAGACTGGCTTGGCTCCGCCCACATGGTGAGGGCCAGGAGTGCATGTTTTAATTGAGCAGAAGTTGTATACTACCACAAAAAAGTGCTTGCCTTCCATACAACTGTGATCGCTTTGTTTATTTATCCAGCTGGCTGAGCTCAAACTTTAAGGGGCATACACATGACATTGAAAGGTATTAAAGTGTCTTAGATTACTAGATACTTTATGGTGTTTTTCTCTGGCAGCAGACTAGATAGGAGGAGGAGGGCAGTCATTAACCTACATGGATTTTTAGGTCTGGCTTGACAGTGCAACTGTCACAAGGCCTTTTAACCTACAGCAATATTATTCTACAGTTATTTGCTTCCACACAAATATCCATTCACCATGCTATCTACTTGTAATGCTTCAAATTACTCTACAATAATCCTTTAAAGACAGACCTATTGGCATTGTGATTGCTTGTTATGAGTAGTAATACCTATCCCGTTCGACCTTGCTTTCTCTTCAGTTCCAGTCTTTGTTTTGATTGAGGCTTTTAGCCTTTTCTGTACAGCACCTTTTACCTGCAAGTACTAGAATGCTTAATTGAGTTGCTAATGCTTTTTGCCCGTTGTCCTGTGACTTTTATTCTATGGAGGCCTCTAATTTATTCCCACCACAAAGCTTTTATGTAACGTTTGGCTTTTGAGTAACGAAGAAATGAAAAAGACGCATTTTGATGTTCAGATACTTTCAGTAGTGATTTTACAGTAGCGAATACTTGAGGACAGTGATTTTGCACTATGTGTTCGTTATGCTAACTGATAAAAGAACTGGCTTTTTTTTTTTGTATAACCAACTTTGAGAGTTTTACGGCACAGCACAGCACCACACAGTACAAGGTATATTCATCATACATGTATTACATAGCGACAAGCCCAAACAATAATGTGCAACGTTGCGATATCCAATCGCGAGCCCATAGTAGCTGCACCCTTTCCCCCATATACTCATGTTTCTTAGGGCAGCCATGAGCCTCAAAAACTGGCTTCTCCTGGTGGGCGTACCAGTCCACCCCTGCACGCCACCCCCTAACAGCTTGCGTCCTCCATTGTTTCCATGCACGGGCTACACCCCGCTTAGCAGCCAGGCAAGCCATCCCCAAAAAAACACGCTCCGCTGTGGGGCCCCCCCACCTCATCCAACAACCCAAGCAGGGCAATAAGCGGCATTAACTCCAGCGGGCGGTCTAAGACAGCCGAAAGTATGCAACCCACCTCCCTCCAGAAGGGCGTCGGCACCAGACAATCCCAGGCTACATGATAGAAGTGCACTGCGAGGAGCGCACACCGAATAAAGGCCGCTTGCGCATTGGGGAGCAAATGTTGTAAGCGCTTCGGAGTGAGATACGTTGCGTGCAAGTAATTGAACTGTATCATGTGCAGACTCGTCGAGATAGCCAGCTCCCTCGGCGACATCCAAGCCTCCCTCCAGTCGCCATCATCCAAGTACCCCACCCACGATACTCACCTCTGTCGGGCCCTCTCAAGGCCATCGGGGGCATGGATCACCAGCGACCTGTAAATCGCTGATGTAGCCACTTTACGTAGCCTTCCCTGGAAGATCTTCACCTCCACGGACTGTACTAAAGTCAACGGGTTCTCCTGTAAGTCTTGGGCCTGCAAGGCGTGGCGCAATTGGAGATAACGAAAGGATTGCGAGTTAGTCAAGGAGTACTTGACCTTCAATTCTGGAATGGCATAATGCTCCCCCCCCCTTATAAACATCTCCGAGGTAGGAGATCCCAAGATGATCCCATGGCACAAACCACTCCAGGGCCGATAGCTGACCAAGCCACGTTCCTCGCCATGGGGTTGGGGGGGCATCCCGGTTAGGCGGCGGTTCCAACCACTAAGGCGAAGGGCTGCCGTCCAACAGGTAAGAGACTCGCGTGTACAGGAAGGCAAGGTACTCTGTAGACGTGCCCCATATAAAAGATCAAGCAGACCATCTATCCCCAGTGAGTGTATTTCCAGGCGGTACGCTGGGTCATCCCACCCCCGCGAACCAGTCATTAACCGGCACCAGGTGTGCTGCCAGATAGTATAAATAGATATCCGATAAACCCAGGCCGCTGTCATAAGGGGTCTTAAGGAGTGACTGAAAAACCACCCTATGCCGGCCCCCAGCTCACACAAAGTTGGGAATCTTCGCTGTCAAAGAGTGGAACCATTTACGAGCGATGGGATAGGGGTAATCACTTAGTACGTACAAGTATCGCGGCAAGCACACCATTTTAAAAAGGGCCGTCCGCCTCATTGGGTTCAGTGGGAGTGTAGCCCATCCGCTAAGTTCACAGCCAAGCCACAAGTCTAGAACCTGGAAATTAAGGGCCCAGGCCAAATCCGGAAGGGGAGACATATGTACCCCTAGATACTTGAAGGAATTGTGTCGGGTAGGAATGTTAGGACACCAGTCCCCCCTCAAGGCTTCGCCTTTTACCTCCACTAAACATGACTTGCCTTCATTAACTCAAAGCCCGGACGCCTCACCATACAGCCGGAGGAGTTTTAGGCAGCGTGGCCCAGAGCTCTGTGGCTCTTTTCAAGATCAAAAGCATATCGTCTGCGTACAGTGCTACGCAGTCTTAAAGGCCCACTCCCCAGCGTCATCCCTCCACCTGGGCATCACAAAGTATAAGCCACGCCAGGGGCTCTATCGCCAAAGCAAAGAGCAATGGGAACAGTGGCCACCCCTGGCGTGTGCCACGCCTTATGGGAACCCCCGTTCACCCGAACTTGAGCTGTCTGGGAGTGGTAAAGAAGCCGAACCATACGACGGAACCCTTCTCCCAGGCCAACCCGACGGAGAACCTCACCCATAAAAGCTCACAACACCATGTTAAATGCTTTAGTGAAGTCTATTAGCAAGAGGGCCAGCGCACTATCGAGGTCTGACGCTCAGGACAGCCCCACCTGGACTCTCCTAATGCAGTGGCGTGTACTGCGGCCCAACATAAATTACATTGATCCGGGTGGTCCAGGTGAGACCAGGCCTGCTCAATCGTGTGGCCAACACTTACGCAAAGACCTTAATGTCCGTGTTAATCAGCGAAATAGGCCGAGAAGAGGAACACCAATCCTTAGGAAGACTGTCTTCGGGTAGAACCACAATCGCAACGTAATGTAAGCCTGGTGGGAAAAAGCCCTGCTGCAGGGCCACTGCATAAAAATTCAGGAGATGGGGCACAGGATCTCACGGAAGCGCTTGTAATATTTGATGGGGTACCCTTCTGGGCCAGCTGTCTTTCCAGCTTGCAATCCTGACACCGCTGCACTCCCCTCCTCTAGCGTCAGAGGTTGTTCAGTTCCTGCGCCAAAACACTGGGTATAGTCTGCAACGGTGTACTGTCCAGAAGGGGGTTCGCAACTTCCGCTGGCGGTGGTGGGATAAGGGGAGCATCGCGAGTATAACGCCCGGTAGAAGTCCGCAAAAGTCTGAGCTATGACGAGGATCTCCTCCTGAGGCAGGCACGATGAGTCCCGAATCACCGGGACCACTTGGTCAGAGACTCCACGGGTTGCCAGCCAATACAATAACTTACCAGATTCGCCTCCAGAGGCATATACCCTCTGTGATGAGGCCCTCCAGCACTGCCTGGCCTCTTCTTAAGATACTTGCCGCAGCTCCGTGCGGGCCACGGCCAGGAGACGATAGGAGTGTTCTGTATCACGACGTGGGAGAGCAGCTTCCACCCTTAGGATCTGGGCTTCTAAGTCAGTCAGATGCGCCACCTGGCACACCTCAGTCTGACGAACGTGGCCCTTAATACGGCCTCTCAGGGAAGGCTTGCTGGCTGCCCATAGGGTCGTTGCTGAGTCCGCCGATCCTACATTGAGCTAAAAAAAATGTACTCAATTCCTCCTAGACAAAAGCCTTGCAGTCGAAACTCTGCAGGTGCCAGGGGTTAAACCTCTCAATCGGCCGTAAAGCAGTGGGCTGAGTTTCCCACAATAATAACAGAGCTTGATCGGAGATACCACGCGGGAGAATACATACCGACTGAACCGAAAGGAGATCCGCTGCTGGCAACCATATCAAATCTATGCGAGAGTCCACTGCATGCTCAGCAGATTGATTGGTATAGGCCCTTTGGCCAGGATGCCAGGAGCGCCAAGCATTGCAGAAGCCCAGCGAGTCTGCCCAGAAGGACAAACAGCCCGACTGGGAGCGCCTGGTCGGGTTCGGGGCAGAGGAGGTGTCCAGGACTGGATCAGGGAGCGTGTTAAAGTCCCCTCCAACCATCGTAACGCCCAGCAGGAGAGTCAAGAGAAAGGATCTCAGCGTTTGCAGGGAGGACTGAGCAGGGGCAGCGGGACAGAACAGGATATCCAATTGTAATGCCTCGCTTCCAGTCGGCCCTCAATGCCCACATAAGTGTCCGTGTGGTGCACTGTAACCACCAATGGAAGAGATTTGTGCAGCAATATGGCCACTCCCCTGAAACCTCATGTGAAACCTGAGTGGTAAACCCTATTGTAGCCGAAACAACCCAGAAAGGGACAGTTTGTACTCCATAATTGGGTCTCCGGCAATAAAATGACTGCTGGCCTGTGACGCTTGAGGTATCGCAACACTGCAGAACGCTTAATACGGTGCAGGAGGCCGTTTACATTCCAGGAGAGTACCGTTATCTTAATGGAGGCCATAACGCAGACAGGGACCAAAACCAGCCCGCGCCCCCCCAGGAGGGAACCCAATACCTAAGGGGCCTGAAGTAGCATGCCACGCCAAGCTAATCTCTATTGTCCGTGTGATTGCTGTTAGTAACCTAGAAGGAAAACACAATGTTGGAACAAAACATTCAACAGAAGAAACCAGACTCAAAGGCCTGACTAGAACGCCTGCCCCCCTCCCCCCACTTCACCCAAAGAAGCATCTGTAGCCCTAACTAAATGCCCCAAAACCTCTAACTAGGGTGGTAGGAAACCTCTGTGGTACATAGGCGCCCAAACAGGATCCAATGCCTGACAACAAATTACCACACTCGAGAAACAATGAAATTATAATTTTGCCCTCCGAACCCAACAGAGCAATAGCCAAAACAGAAGAGCCACGCAGGCTAAGGCCCCATTCAAAGAGGGGTGGGGGGAGGCAAGCCCGGCCTCCCCCTCTAGTTGCCCCCTCCAACCCACCACACCCCCAACCTCTGTCAATGAAAGTAAAGAGGGACCATCCAGTTGTCAGAATGTCTGTTGACTGAGACAAGGAGCCCAAGTCTAACTCTGCAGAGCGAAAGACCAAGGGGGTATCAGAGAGGTTGTCCACCTCACCTTGCACAGCCAGTTCCAGGGCAGGACACCCCTGCCCCCCCCACTCTCACCCCAGACCGGGGACCTCTAAAATCAGAAGCGCCCCCTCCCCCGCCACCCCCCCCCACTCCACCGGCGGCAGGAGAGCGACCCTGTACGCTCCCCCAAATTCGCCGGCGCACGCTGCACCAGGTCACCAGACTGGGCCTGCCCAGGGGGCGTCCACCGCAGCAGCCTCCTCTCAGTCGCCCACTCCCAGGACTGGTCCGGAGTATCAAAGAAAAGGGTGGTGGACTGAAAGATGACTTTAAGACATGCCGGGAAGAGGAGCATGTATCTTAGGTTGTGGGCTCAGAGCTTCGGCTTCACTTCCATAAATGATCTCCATCGTTGCTGCACTGCTCTGGTATAATCAGGGAAGATTAGGATTCTAGAGCTGGAAAATTGCAAGTCCTACCGAGCGAGGGCCTCCTGCAGGATGGCATCCTTTTAGATGAGAATCCGCAGGGTCACGGGTCTAGGAGGGGCTCCAGGCGGGGGCTTCGGCGCCGAAGAGCGATGTGCCCTCTCAATGACAAAAAGAGTAGGCAACTTGTCTCCGGGGAACCATGACTTGAACCAGTCCTCCAGGGCCCTGGAAAGGCCCTGCTGCCCCAGAGATGGAGGGAGGCCGACAAGTCGAAGGTTGTTGCGCCGCTACCTGTGCACTGCGTCCACTGCTCAGTCTGTGAGCACTGACAAGGAGGCGGTCATCTTAGACATCCGTTATTTGAGTAGCAATGTCGTCCTCTGCTGTGGACACCCGCGCCTCCACCTCCGTCGTCCTGTCCACCACATTGTGGAGAACCTGGCACAGCAGAGAGGTCCACAAGAAGGCCATCCGCCTTAGCCTCCACTGCCTCCCTGGAGTCCTGGATGGCCGTGAGGATCACCCCCAGGTCCAACGTCCCCTGCTGCACCGGGGGAGGCGCCTGGGCTGCCAGCTCCTCTGTGTCCACCCAGGCGGCGGGACCGCAAACTGGTCGATCCTGGTTTGGACCGGGGTCTGCGGTGGCACCTTCCCACTCCCCATCCCCAATGTGGACGCCAGTCCAGCAGACGATAAAGTGGAGAGGCCCGCTGTTAGAAGGTGGTTCTGACACTATAGGCCGCCTGGATTTTTCGCTTTTTGAGCACCTATGTGTTGAGCTTTTACTGTGGGAGAGCCTCATAAATTGGGACTCATCCCCAGTGAACTCATGATGAAAGAGACTGCATGTGGATTTTACTGGTGTCCCCCTGGCTTGACTAGGCCGCTGCGCAGCAGCTGGAGTAAGGGGCACCGGGCTGGTTACATGCAGACACCTGTGTACATGCGTGTGCACACGTGTAGGGGCTGCGCAGGGGAGATTCCTGGCGTGCGCAGTCCAGGAGGAGCTACAAAGTGAATGGTGTGGCAGGACTTCTGCAGAATTGGGTGGTGACATGGAATAGGCTTTATACACTGGGAAGAAACATGCCAGGGAAAGTCAGTGTGTTTTACTGTGTTTTTCACTTCATTATTCCCCTATGGGGAAGTGGAGCCCATGGGCTAGTGTCACTTTCCTAAGGCCTACAGATTCCAGACACGCACTAAAGTCCACTGTAACGTGTGTGAGAAGAAGTATTCTGCAGAGTCCAAAGTCATATTTGTACTGCTTTTGGGTCATCCAGAAATGTCACATTTCTCTGAGTCAGTCATAACCAGGGCTGACCTCAGCTGGATGGATTGATAACCTTTCTTCCACAAGCTAAGGCCTCCTCTCCACAAAGAGAAGATGGGTGGGGCTACAGGCTCATCCATCAGCAGCTATCACTGGGTGCCAGGCACCAGGCTGCACCAAGGAGGGAAGGCAGCGAGGGGGAAGGGCTCTTGTTTCAGAGACCATGTGGCCAGAGACCCTGGACGACGCCATTTTGAACCAGCCCAGAGGCTGGACAAGGAGGGAGCAGGGGCAGGGAAGTGATATGTCGCTGTTTGATAGGACCAACAGACTTCCTGCCAGCCCCTACTCAACTTTTAAAAAGTGCTTGCACCGGAAGAGAAGATCTCTCTGGGGTGTGGTCTGCGGAGGCGAAAGGTGCTGGAGCCTGGCAATGGGCAGTTGGAAGGAGAAACCCCCTGACTGCCCCCCACGGCCCTAACAGCACCAGAAGAAGAGCCCAGGACTGGTGCGCAGAAGCAGGGGCCTCTGCGCAGGGAGAAGAGAGGCCCAGGAGGAGAGCCAGGCGAAAGGCTGGCGCAGGGAGCCAGTGAAGACCGCTCCCTGCAGAATGCACCCTCTTTGAGACCCGGAGGGCGAAGGAGAGTGCTCCCAGTGGCTGGGGGGTGCCACCAGGAGCAAGAAGACGCGAAAATGGGGCTGATCGGACCTCCAGGGGCTGAGATATGGCCCCCCGGAAGGTGAGCGACCTTTGACCCCTAAGAAGACCGACGACTAAGCACGTGGGGCTCCGCCGCCGGTCTCAGAGATGCCCCCGGGGTGGGACAGGTCCCGGGGGCTGCCCCTCCAAAGAGAAGTAAAGCCGGGGGGGCGCCGTCACGCTCCCCCCCGTGAAGTTGCCCAGGAAGGGGCCTGGCCCCCGGTGATGTGGGAGGAGGGGGAGCGCCGTCGCGCCACCCCCGCGAAAAGGTGCGGAAGGGGGCCCGGGACCCCATCCCCGGGCCCCGAAGCCAAGCCGGGGAGCGCGACGGCGCTCCCCGTGAAGATATCCCCCTAGGGGGCCAGGAGCCCACCCTGGCCCCCGCCGAAGAAGAACCGACGGGGAGCGCCGTCGCGCTCCCCGTGAGGAGGAGGAGGGGCCCGGGACCCCATCCTCGGGCCCCGAAGCAAAGCCGGGGGGGCGCCGTCGCGCCCCCCGTGAAGATGGCCCTGGGGGCTCGGGACCCCATCCCCGGGCCCCGATGTGCAGGAGAAGGCGGGGGGGGGTGCAGCTGCACTCCCCCGAGGTCCAGGAGGACCCGCGGGATTCCGAGCGTCTACCCGCCGGAGCGGGCAGACCCGAAGACAGGAGCCGGCTCCCGCGGCCGCACAGAAGAGTGCTGGCCGGGGAGGGGAGCCGGCGGGGGCAGCCGGGGGTGGGCTCCCTGGGCTGCCCTCCACCTAATGGGCATGCGGGGGCCCCGGGTGGAACCGGGACCTCCGGAACGACCACCGGAGGTGCGAGGTTCCCGGGTGGGACCGGGCCCCGGAAAATCGAAGGAGCGGCCGGGGGTGGGCTCCCCGAGCCGCATACAGTCACCTGGGGGTCCGGGTGGGACTGGGCCCCCCATCGAGAATGGGATACGCGGCGAAGCCGCCGGCAGCAGGATCGCAGCTCTCCCCAAAGCAGCGGGGAAGCTGCTACTATGATATGCGGCAAATCCCATAATGCCTTGCAGGCCAGGATCGGCCTGCAAGGGAAAACAGCATTTTCCCTACCTGTGGTGGCCCCAGGAGGACGGGGTCACCACCACACATGTGCCAAGGTGCTGGGGGAGCTGCTGGAGAAGCGCAGTCTCCCCCCCCCAGCACGAAGAGACGTCCCCCCCTAAGTGTCCTGGGGAGTTGAAAGGAATAACCCCTCAAGGGCTCAGCCAGCCTTTAACACCTTCTGGGCTGGAACTTTTGTTCTACAGCTGAGGGTGTATTGCAAGTGCATCATGGAGTGAAGGGCTGAGTTGAGGATGTCTGGAGATGGGCATCCCCTGGAGATGAAGAGGTGTAATTGCACCAGAAATGCATTTACTAACGGTTATTTCTTTTAGAGGGACTGAAGGTCACATGTGTAATGTGAAGTACCTGTGTAAGGTTATGTCATAAGCAAAGTGGGGTTATGTTGCCAGACAGTCCTGCTAGGGTGTCTGGCTGTATTTGTGTAATCCTGTGATTTCATCTGTGATGCCTTTAGGGGCTTGAATTGCAATGCATTATAATGATCAACAAATGTGATGAGTACTGTCCTTCTAAAGTGATGCTTAAACATGTATTCTTGCTGCTGCGCTTAGGTGAAGAACCCAGACTGCTAGCCCTTAAGATGTAGATGCAGACCCTGCTGCACTTTCCAATTATCGACCCATCTCATTACTACCAGCTTTTTCGAAAATTCTGGAGAAACATGTCCATTCTCAGCTCTCACTCTTTGTTGAAGCTCAAGGTTTTCTCCACCCCTCCCAATCAGGCTTCAGAGCTGGCTTTTCAACTGAAACAACTTTATTGGGGGTCACGGAAAGATTGCGTTATCATCTGGATGCCGGAGATACAGCTGCCCTTATTCTACTCTATTTAAGTGCAGCATTTGATACGGTGTCTCACACCGTCCTAGCAAATACGTTGAGAACATTAGGTATCTGCGGCCCGGCACTCAATTGGCTTACTTCTTTTCTGACCAATCGCACTTTCCAAGTCTTCTCCTCAACAGCCAGCTCTGATATCTATTCATCACCCTATGGTGTACCTCGGGGCTCTATTCTTAGTCCTCTGCTTTTCAACTTATATGTGAGGCCTTTGGCTACTGTAGCGGAAGATGCAGGGTTGTCCCTATTTTCCTATGCGGACGACTCCCAAATCATCTTCTCTCTCTCCGCAGGAAAGACAGACGGGCTGTCCCCACTTCAATCGGGCTTGAGGAAAATTGCATCATGGATGCAATCTAATTTTCTCAAGCTAAATGGGGAAAAAACTGAGGTGCTAATACTTGGCAAAGACAAGGGTATATGGGGCCCACAACATTGGCCCTGTGAGATGGGGGCTTTACCTCAACCCTCTTGTCAAGTTCGTAACCTGGGCTTCATCATTGACGACTCACTAACAATGCATCACCAAGCCTTTAAGGTAGCTGCCACTTGCTTTACCATTCTTAAGTGGCTAAAGAAGATCTGGATGCTACCAAAGCCCACCCAAAGAACAGTAGTTCAGGCCTTAATCACCTCAAGGTTGGACTACGGAAATGTTCTTTATCTTGGTTCCAATAAGGAGGTGATCCGTAGGCTGCAGATGGTTCAAAACTCCGCTGCAAGACTTCTCCAGTATTGGGGTATCTTTCATAGATTCACATGCTTGAATCATTCCCCGTCGTCGGAGTGGGAGTCCCACGGTACATAAAAATAGCAATATATATATATATATATATATACCATATCCTAGGTAAATTAGAACCAGGAAGTAACGTAGCTAGAAATTAAAGGAAAAAATTCCTTCACCTTCATGACTCGTCCAAGTCATTATATATAGTCCAAAGTCCAGCCAATCAGGCGACAGCACCACCCAGAATGTTCTCCTCAGAGGCTCAGGCTCTCAGATTTTCTACCGCACGTCGTGTGAAGGGAGTCTCCCTGAGCTCTGCTCAGTTTTCTTCTCAGTTCTTTGAATTTATTATTCTTAGGATGTCTTCTTCAAAGAAGTCTCTTTTTCGCCCTTGTGAGTCTTGTGGGAAGCTCCGGCTGTTTTCAGAAGATCCCCACAAGAAGTGCATTTACTGCTTATATCCTGAACATCAGGTGAGAGACTGCAAGATCTGCAGAACTTTTCCTCAAAAAACTCTGAGGGACAGAGAGGGGCGTCTACTTCTGTGGCTACAGAAGATAAAAGACCAGGACAATCCCTTATCTGAGGTGGGGAGCATTGCCTCTGTTCAGTCTACGTCCTCCAGAAAGAGGTTTTCTGACACAAATTTGTCTTCTCCTGGGGCTAAGGTGTTGAAGAAGCAACCCTCCAGCAGTACTGAAGTGCCTTCTACTTCAAAAAGACTCTTCCACCTTCTAAGCCTAGATCTATAGCTTCTACGCCCCGAGAAAGTCAAAAAAGTCTCTCTCTTCTACACAAGTGTCTGACAAAGATTTGCCTCAGAAACGGATTTCCTCGTCGACGGGCTCGTCGGCGACTCCTTCGTCGACGAGCTCTTATACTGCAACTACTACGTCGACGGCAACATTCTCATCGCCGAAGACACAAATGATCATGTCGTCGGCGTCTTCGCCGTCGACGCTGGTATCCGTCTCAGTCAGACCAGTTCCGTCGACGAAGGTGTTAGTATCTACCGTCGATGCTCCGACGACGAAGACTAAAGGAGTGTCGTCGTCGACTGTCTCGTCGACGAAGGTCCCGTCGACGAAGTCCGTCCCGTCGACGAAGGTCCCGTCGACGAAGGTCCCGTCGACGAAGTCCGTCCCGTCGACGAAGTCCGTCCCGTCGACGAAGTCCGTCCCGTCGACGAAGTCCGTTCCGTCGACGATGCTTCCGTCGACGCCTACACCGTCGACGACTACTTCGTCAACGGTTTCCTTGTCGACGTTACCACTAGCATCATGCACGGCTCTGCAGGTCTGGTCGTCGTCGACGCCTGCAGTGGAGATTACGCCGTCTACATTGCCTCCGGTGACAACGGCGTCTTCTTTATTACAAAGACGTGCATCTTCTTTAAATGTACGCTCTCCGCTCACAATTTCTCCTCCTAAGGTTCACCTCAGACTGCCGGACCAGTTGCTAACCTCTGATGATGACGATGACCAATCGGAAGAGGGTGATATGTTCCGTACCGCCAGGAGCCCTTCGGAGCTCCTCATTAAATATCAAGATGAGGATCCAGAGGATGACGTCTGTCAGGAAACGGTTCCTTTACCTTCAGATACACTGCCTACGGCCCAAATGCCTCTGGCTCTTTTGAACAATCTGCAATACATGCTAGATGATTACTATCGCCGTTTCCCTCCATCAGAATCGGCTTCCTCTATGCCGCCCACACCTATGCCTCAAACTTCTTCAACTTTAAGATCACCCAGGCCTCATTCTCCTGTACTGTCGCATCACTCTCAGGACGCCCACACCTCTGACGACGATAGGGAGGAAGGAGAATTAGATGACAGATCTTTACTTTCAGAATGGGATGAGTATCAGATACAAACTCCGTCGCCTTTAACTCCTGCTCCTGTCGACTCCCCTCCTGCTGACGTTGGAGGTTTTC
Organism: Calotriton arnoldi; assembly: GCA_963921515.1. Taxonomy (NCBI): domain Eukaryota; kingdom Metazoa; phylum Chordata; class Amphibia; order Caudata; family Salamandridae; genus Calotriton; species Calotriton arnoldi. The sequence continues at coordinate 274,887 of CAWUFW010000703.1, forward strand.
ACCTGCTTATGGAGAGAGCTACTAAGCGTTTTCTGCTTTCTATGGAAACGAAGCAGGATGATTGCTTCCTCTATGATTTTAAGGATCAACCAAGAAGACAAATACGATCCATTCCCATTATTGACTTCATTTGGCAAGAGGGATTGAAAGTTATGAAAGCTCCTGCCTCTATTCCTGCGGTCATGCCCCGCCTTGATAAAAAGTACAAGGCTCCGGACAACTCGCCTGCATGTTTGATCGGTCAACCAAAGGCAGATTCGGTTATAGCGCAGGCAGCGCAGCGACGATCGCGGAATCCCTCCTCTCCATTATCCGCCCCTCCAGATCGGGACGGTAGACGTTTGGACGCTATTGGGAAGAAGGTGTCCACTATGGCAGCGACAACAGTTCGGGCAGCTAATTCACTGGCTATCTTAGGACGCTATGATAGGCAAATGTGGTCGGACATTGCTCCCTACATTAATATGTTGACTGAGCCTTCTAAATCAGAGGCGCTTAAGATCCTTCAAGAAGGGGAACGAATCTCGGCTGAGATTATAGACTCATCGGTGGATGTTGCCTCTACAGGTTTTCGACAAATGGCAGGTGCTGCGGTCTTGCGGAGGCAAGGCTGGTTAAAATCAACTTCTTTTCGCCAGGAAGTTCAGACTAAGATATTGGACATGCCTTTCGATGGCGAGTCTCTTTTTGGGAACCATGTGGATGAGGCCCTACAGACCATTAAAAAGGATACTGAGACAGCAAGTTCTCTCGGAACACTTCAGTTTCGTAAACCGCCCTTTCGGGGTGCGAGGGGCGTGGATCCTTCTCTACTAGAGGAGGATACAATCAACAGAGACAATATCAGCCCTATCACAGCAATCAGCGCTTCTCTTCCCAGCGCCAACAACAATTCAGGCAACAACCAGCGACCTCTTACTCGCAAAATAGAAGGAAGTCTACTTTCCGAGGACGTGATAACCCTAAAAAACAGTGACAACTGCCACCTGCCACCTGCTCGACCACTTACCCCTGTACAAGTTGGAGGAAGAATCTCCCGTTATTACTCAAACTGGTCGAAAATAACAACAGACAAATGGGTATTGGACATTGTGGCCAGAGGCCACGTTCTAGAATTCGTAAAATTTCCTCCAAATTTTCCCCCCAAGGGCCCACCTCCAGCTCGCCTCTCAGAGCTATTTGCCCAAATAAAGTTGATGCTGCGAAAGGGAGCCATCGAAGTAGTCCCTCGACTGCAAAGAGGAACGGGGTTCTATTCCAGGTTTTTTCTCATAAAAAAGAAATCGGGAGAATGGCGTCCCATTTTAGATCTTCGCTCCCTCAACAAATATCTCAAGAAATTGTCATTCCGGATGCTAACTCTGCAAGAAATTCTTCCTCTCCTTACTGCAGGGGATTACATGACCACCCTCGACCTCCAAGATGCTTATTTTCATGTGCCAATTCTACCCAGACACAGAAGGTTCTTGAGGTTCAGAGTGGCCGGCAGGGACTTTCAGTTCAAAGTCCTCCCTTTCGGACTACGGTCCGCACCCCGGGTCTTTACCAAGGTCTTAGCACCGGTGGCTGCACACCTTCGACTGGAGGGAATCCAGATTTTTCCCTATTTGGACGACTGCCTTATCAAGGCGAGTTCATTCAACAGCGCAAACGTCCATACTCAGAGATGTCTATCCCTGTTCCAATCTCTGGGTCTCTCCATCAATTTCGACAAATCGCACCTCCTCCCATCGCAGGAGAGAACCTTCTTGGGAGCCACATTAAACACGTTGAGAACAAAAGTCTGCGTCTCAACCGAAAGACAAACGAAACTTTGCAATCTTGCACAGCTAATAAGATCAAAAGAGTACGTTTCAGTTCGACGGTTCAAGTCGCTTCTGGGGATGCTGTCATCTTGCATTCCTATGGTCCCCAATTGCCGTTTCAGAATGAGACCCTTGCAAGAGGAACTCAACAAACAGTGGCTGCAAATCTCAGGATCCTTCGACGATCTCATTCGCGTCACTTCACAGATAAGGGACACTCTACGATGGTGGACTTCAAAGACAAATGTAGCAGCAGGCTGCTCATTCCTCATGAAACCTCCAAGCTTCGTCATCACCACGGATGCCTCCCTAGAAGGATGGGGAGCCCATCTGCAGGGACTGACAGCAAGCGGAAGATGGGATGCTCAGCAAAAGACTTGTCATATCAACCTGTTGGAGTTACTGGCGATCTTCCTAGCCCTGAAGTCTTTCCGCACCATCATTCTCGGAGCATCTGTGTTGATACGGACGGACAACACAACAAGTATGCATTACTTGAACAAACAAGGAGGAACAAGGTCCGCACTGTTGTCTCAACAAGCCCAGGAAATGTGGGATTGGGCGATCAAACATCAGATAACCCTGACAGCAGTTCATGTCCCGGGAGTGTCCAACGTTCTTGCGGATTCCCTCAGCCGCTTGACAACATCCAATCACGAGTGGGAGCTCCATCAGCCAACGTTGAATCGAATTTTTCAGGAGTGGGGTCAGCCCAACCTGGACTTGTTCGCAACCAGTCTGAACCGCAAATGCCAATTCTTCGCAAGTTGGCGTCTCCACAACGAATCATGCGGAAATGCCTTTTTGATGAACTGGTCGCAGATTTATGCCTACGCTTTTCCACCGATACCGTTGGTTCCCAGGGTTCTCTGGAAAATGAAGAAGGAACCTTGTCGCCTAATACTCATAGCTCCCAGGTGGCCTCGCCAGTTCTGGTTCACCGAACTACTCCTTCTCTCCGAATGCCATCCCATTCAGTTGAGACCAATACCGAACCTTCTATCCATGCAGAACGGTCAGATCTGCCATCCGGATCCTGCATCCCTGCACTTAGCAGCCTGGCGCCTGAGCACCTTGAATTCGCCCACTTAGATATTCCTTCTAACTGTAGAGAAGTTCTGGCCAATGCTAGGGCGCCTTCCACAATAAAGACATACACGCTTAAATGGAAACGATTTTGCCTGTGGTGTCAAGCCAACAACATACATCCAGTACATGCAAAGCCGGAACAAATTTTACCTTTCTTCCTGCATCTGGCAAGATCAGGCCTTGCACATTCTACGCTTAAAGTATTCTTAGCAGCTATCTCAAGATTTAGACAGGATGGTTCCAACTCTCTCTATTCCTCTAGGATCATTCGACAGTTCTTTAAGGGGTTATTTCGTATGTTTCCACCTATTCGCCATCCACCTCCAGCCTGGCATCTTAACGTTGTGCTATCGCAACTTATGCGACACCCCTTTGAACCTATTCATCGGACAGAGTTGAAGTTTCTTTCATGGAAAGTGTCTTTACTATTAGCCCTCACGTCGGCTAGGCGGGTCAGTGACATTCAAGCCTTCACTATAAAACCGCCGTACCTTCAATTCACAAGAGATTCCGTAGTGTTACGCACTAACCCCGTTTTTATGCCCAAAGTACCTTCGGACTTCCATCTCAACGAACCGGTCATTTTAAAAACTTTTTTCCCAATCCTCAATCACCTGCGGAAAGGGCTTTACATACTCTTGATCTCAAAAGATGTCTCAAATTCTATTTACAAAGGACATCTTCCATACGGAAATCTGATCAGCTATTTTTAGCTTATGGAAAGATGCGTACAGGACACCCAATATCAAAACAGTCCATTGCCCGTTGGATCTCTGCTGCGATTGGTTTCTGTCATCAGCTGGCAGGCAGACCTTTACAGACAATTCCAAGGGCACATTCTACGAGAGCAATCTCTTCCTCTACTGCTCTCTTTGCTGGTGTGCCGATTCATCAAATCTGCAGAGCTGCTACGTGGTCCAACAGGCACACCTTTACAAGGCACTACTGTTTGGAAGCTGCCAATGATGCAGACACGTCCGTGGGACAGGCGGTTCTTCGTAATCTTTTTAACTAAGGTGAGCCTCTGTTTCCCTCCACCTCTTGCTATTGTTTTACTATGGATTTATACAGATATATCTTGATATGTGAATACATATATAACAATAAGCTATATGTTTGTGATTACACTTTGACTGTGTTATGCATATGCTTATGTTGTGCTGATAATGTCAGCAGTATTGTTCTGGAGTTACTGCTATCTACTCTGATTCAAGCATGTGAATCTATGAAGATACCCCAATACTGGAGAAGAACAATAGTTACTTACCTGTAATCTGTGGTTCTCCAGTATTGGTATCTTTCATAGATTCACATGCAACTCCGCCCACCTCCCCTCAGAGGCTCTTTTGCTATGCTCTGTTTCATTCTGGATCACACTTGTGCTGGAAAATCTGAGAGCCTGAGCCTCTGAGGAGAACATTCTGGGTGGTGCTGTCGCCTGATTGGCTGGACTTTGGACTATATATAATGACTTGGACGAGTCATGAAGGTGAAGGAATTTTTTCCTTTAATTTCTAGCTACGTTACTTCCTGGTTCTAATTTACCTAGGATATGGTATATATATATATATATATTGCTATTTTTATGTACCGTGGGACTCCCACTCCGACGACGGGGAATGATTCAAGCATGTGAATCTATGAAAGATACCAATACTGGAGAACCACAGATTACAGGTAAGTAACTATTGTTCTTCTCTGCCGGATTCCCAGGGCCGCTACTGTCTCCAGCCATTTACGAGATTTGCATTGGCTCAGGGTGGAAAATCGAATTCGATTTAAAGCTCTGTGTTATATGTTCAAAATTAAAGCAGGGACCGCACCTCAATACCTACGTGCTTTAACCCACCCATATTTTCCTTCCTGATGCCTACGCTCCTCCACCCGGGGGAGGTTTTCTGTGCCAAGATTCAGGCTGTCTCGGATGGGTGGCAGATCTTTTTCTTATCTTGGGCCCTCACTCTGGAATGCCCTGCCCACAGCCATTCGGAACGAAACAGCCTACGTCCAATTCCGCAAATCAGTGAAGACCTGGCTATTTAACAAGTAATTTTTTGCTGTTCATTTTTACTATTTGGTCTCTCTTTGCCTAGCGCCGGGAAACCCTTTTTGGGTAGCTGTTGCGCTCTATAAATAAATATACTTCATGGTCAGTAGGGAAGGTTCAGTCAGGGTCATGTGTCACCAAGGCAGGGTTACCTATTTTAAATGCTTGTTGAGATAAGGGGGTGGGCCGCCACTGGGATGGTGCCAGTGCGCAAGGCCCTCGCTCCAGGTTATGTTCAACTAACTGCATTGGGGGGCAAGATGATGTGCATACATGGGAGTGGAGGTGTTAGACCCCACCCCTCTGCGGGAGGGGTGGAGATGTTATGCAATGTCACAAAGTAATTCCAACAGCTTATGTATATTTGTAAATTGGTGCATAGTATTGAGTAGTGTGTGTGTTTAATAAATGTACTCTTACTTTTATAAAGCAAAGTACAGACTGGACAATCAATTATTGAGTGTTATTTCTGCGCACCTGCAAATGGCGATTACTAGCCCACACCACCTCCCTTGAGTAAGCCTCAGACTGCTCTGCAACGCTACCCTCTGAGTCAGGCGCTACAATTGGGTGTTTGGTTCACAGTGAAGGACAAACGTGTCATGTTATTTGTGCAGGCCTCACAGATGCTGCCTCGTTTTCCAACACCCGCCCCCCAGGCCTAGGGCCCCTGCCACTACAGGCAACCCTGGCTCTCACCTCTTTCAATTATGAGGCGGGGTCCCGTCAGACAGAAGAACCGGTCCAATCAAAGCGGCCCAGGGGTTGGGGAGGCACAGGATCCAGGACTGAGAGGCAGGGTGGGAAGGACATGCATGGGCCCCACTGCTGCTGTCAAAAGGCCCACCCCCTCTCCGGGCATGCACAAAACCCCCAGACACCACTCTCAGATGGGGTTGGGCACAGAGTCCAGCCACTACAGGTCCCCCGTCGAAGCACCAGATCAGACTAGGCCGAGCAAGGCCAGTCTGAATCAAAGGATGCCACAGCCGTTCAGCAAGTTCCTGCATTACTGTCCCAGATTCGCAGGCGTGGAGATGGTGCCCCTGTCCACTGCTTTATCTGCCGACCCCTTCCAGGCCCAGGAAGAGCAAGCAGGCGTCTCCTACCTGCCCTCGCAGCTCCTCATCTCAGGGACGAATGGTGAGGTCGCCTCCCTCTGGGCCTGGGTGGGTCAACTTCACCGGGGGGCATAGGAACAAGCCCCCACGCCTCGGGTCCCAGATAAACCGTTGTTGCCAGGCAGGATGAAATTAGATGGTAGTCTGGCGACGTGAGCGGACTCGAAGCTTGACTACCATCTTGGCGTCCTTGGCCACGACCCAGGTAAAACTACTGTTTAAAGTAAGTCTTATTAAGTTTGAAAAACGAGCTCACACATCTACTACAAAAGCAGCAACGTGTGCTAAATAAACATGCTCTCTTTGTTTTGTTCCAATACTAAACGCATATTCTCGATTGAGGCAATATTTAATATTTGCTTATTGAAGGAAATGAACAAAGTGCTGCAAAGTGAATGGCTTTTTTTTTGTTCCACGTGGTTTTCAAACTGTGGGTCAGACTGCTTCTCCCGGTTGGGTGTAATAATGTGATGCTGGCAAGTGGTAGAAACATCAACATGAATTCTTTAAATATCTTAGCGGGTTGGTCTTGGTTTTATAGAGCAGCTTCGCACAGACTCACTGCTAAACATAGATAAAGTGGGCTTTGAACCTGCCCCTTTCATCTCTTGGCTTTCTTCCACAAGCCTATTTCAGCCACTGGCTTAGACGTTTGACATTCGCATCTTATAGCCAAGTGGAGTATCAATCTCTCACCTAATGCTGTTTGTTTGAGTGTATTCCTCCAACTCGACTCGAGTGCTTGCATTGACTGCATGACAGACAACTTTACAGCTATAGCCCTCTTACTAATTCCCAGTAGCGGCTCGCAGAGTTAACGCCGTTGGGCGGGGCTGGGTGGGGGGGGGGGGAGGAGGGTAGTGGAGTCCGACATACGACAGCAGATATTTATTTACGTTCACCTTTGCCCTCGTAAGTCGGACTCCACTAACCCCCCTACCCAGCCCTCACCGCCCCACAGCGTTACCTCTGCGAGCCGCTACTGCTAATTCCTGTGTATCTTGCTCTGTTGTGCTAATGCTGCACATAAAACCCGGACCTATTGGCTTTGCCTATGTTCTTTGTCCTAGCCAACTGAACTGGGCTTCCTTTTTGCTTGGAGAGGAAAGGGTGGAAGGTTAACAGAACAAGCATTTGCAATGCAAATTGGTCTCGCATTTGTGAGAGTTAGAGGTATTGGTGTTGTAAATGAGAATGTCTTTCACCCATGTGTTTTGAATTGGAGTGGATGTATGTGGTGTGAAGAGGAATTATGTGGCTTGGAATTGTTAGTTGTGGAATGGTGTGTGGTGAAATTGTGTGGAGTGGATTTGTGTAGTGGAATTATGTGGCACAGTGGGTAATGGAAATATGTGGATAGTAATTATGTTGTATTCAGTGTACTGGAATTTTGTGAAGTGGGATTGTGTATTAGAGTGTAATTATGTGGAATTACATTTTGTCGTGGAGTTTAGTTAAGTGGTGTGCAGTTGAATTATGTGGAATTCTGTGGTGTGGATTGGATATATGTGGTCTGTTGTGTAATTGTGTTGAGTTGAAATATGTGGTTTGATGTCGAATTATGTGGTGCGGAATGGAAATGTTTAGAGCAAAATTGTGTGGCATGGAATAGTGTGGTGCTGAATGAAATTATGCTGGTTGGAATTGTGGCATGGTGTGGAGTGGATTTGTGTGGATTGTGTTACCAAGTTTAACTAGAGAATGCTAAAGTGATTCTGGTATTTTACTAACCTCTGCTGCCCACTGGATATTTTCAGAAATACCAAGTCAAACGGCAATAAACCATGATTATCTCACTGTGCATATAGTTTAACATTACCTATTTAGGAGGGTTAACGTCAAATAATCTGTAAAATTAAATTCCAAACTTTCTTTGGATCTCAGTGGCAAGCAACTAATCTACGAGTCGCCCACGCACTAGTCAATCGAATATCATGTAAACTGTGCCGCCTTTCTGTTCAGGGGCCAATTCATAAACTGCAGCTGTGCACGTGCAATCAATTCCTAATGTTGTGCTAAAAAGAGACTAGGAAGTTAACAGGCCTGCCCCCCTACAGCAGGTCCGTGCGTTCCTCTTTTGTCAACTTGATGAGCTGCCAAATTCCAGCCCTCAAATTTTCACTCTCGCCGCACGTGCACAGGACCTTGTGCTCAGCATCACGGCCGCATGGGTGGCAATGGAAATACACATTTGTGCACCGGGGTCCAGGGGCACGTTGTACGTACCCTGACTGCTTGGAAATCTTCCCAAAGCTGAAAGCCTCCATGTAGACGGCCAGCCAGCAGCTTTCACTCACTCCGGCACCATGGAGATGAGAGGAACGCTACACATCCCAGGAGCTCTCTGCAAAGGACAGAGCAGGGGCAGCAAGAGGGGTTCGCCCCTGAAAATTTGGGGGCAAGCTTTGAGGATAATAGCCATCCATTGACCCCGACCTGCGAGTCTACATAGGAAAGGGTATCGATTCATTTCACGAACCCACAATCAAAATGCGCTGATCACCCATTCACCCTCTCTCTGCGCCGCATGCTGTCACATTTAGATGAACGCATCTTAGGGGAGTGCCTCGAGCCACCTTTGCCGGAGTGGGGGAGATGCCCGGGAGGGGGGCGATGAAGGAGGGTGGCCGAGGCTGTGTGCAGGCTGGGAATCAGGCAGGTAGCACTACTCGTTGCGAGCCAGCAGGAACTGCTCAGTAAATCACTGCAGCATCTGCAGGATGCCCACGCGCCTTCTGTCAGCACCAACAGCAACCCTCGGGCCTCGAGAGCTGTGCTGTCACTCACCCCCTCAGGCATAGCACCCCTTCCAAATTTAGTCTCTCCCTCTGGTTCCCCCGTCGTTGAGTGGAGTGATAGCCAGCCAGACGTCTTCTGCTGATCTTGGGAGGGGTGGGAGCAGAGGAGTTGAGATAGAGGAGTGTGTGTACACCGAGTCCGATGCGCTAGAAGAACGGACAATATTGAGCGCAATAAGTTAAATTAGATAGCCGCTGGAACCCGGTTCATTTCACTGCACCTTAAAAAACAAGCATTTGAAGGCACGCGCGGGGAAGGAGGGGGGGCGACGCGAGTGGTGCGCGCGCCTCGCGCTGAAAGTTAATAAAAAAAAATTAAAAAATGAAGCTGATGGCCGCGCGGCCGTGAAAGTGACACGGCCGCGCGGCGCGAAAGTGAAAGGAAAATGAAGCTGACGAGGAGGGAGTGGGAGGAGGGGGGAGGGTATTCACGCGCTGTAGTGCACGTCGAGCGCGCTTGCGAGCAGCAGGCGTGACCACACGCTCGTGCACCATGGCCTTTTGCTTGCGCGTAACCGCAGGGAAAAGGCCACGACGCACGAGCGTGTGGTCAGCTTTTGAAACCCCCTTACATAAAGTCTTCGCCTAGCAGCGCTTGCGCGCTACTCGAGGCTCGACCTAAAAAGGTTTAACGACTACAGCTTTAATATTTTACTAAGTGTTTGAGGTTAAAACCTCTAACGGTGCAGGCCTCCATGTCCTTATTATGAGGAATTGCTATATATGTGTAGTTGTCGATTTTCTCCCCCTTTCTGTTTGGTTAGCACATGCCGCCCCTCAGTCTTGCACCACCAAGTTGGGTGCTCTATTTTACATGTATGCAGATAACACCTAACTCCGGATCGTCTTAGATGCTCTTTCTTAACTGCCAACCTTCATATTCTCGTGGTAAATCACTTGGGTGTGGGAGGGAGGGAGGGAGGGGAGGGGGAGAGTATATATATATATATATATATATATATATATATGTGACGTTATAGTTGGGTTTATGTCAGTGACGTTAACGTTTTGAACTCTAAGAACCACAGAAATTCACCAGTTAGTTATCAATGCTTACTATATCTTGCACCCCTGCCATGCACTGCTTATGACCTCACATATTTCATCACTCATTACATATTCTATGACATCATTTATCATGTCATGAGTGATGTAATATGTTAATGTTGTAACTGATATATTCAGCTAAAAATAACGTTACTTTAACCTTTGTTTTTTCCAGTGAATTTCTAGGGTTTTTTTAACGTCAAATATTTTATTACCATACCAAAAGCCAACCCCCTGCCGCGCACATCCTGTGGCCAGGCCCTGCATCCAACCTCCCACAGGCAGCCAACACCACACTGCGCACATCCTTTTGTCGCACGTGGTGTGGAGTTGGCTGCAGGCAGCCATCTCCACACTGCGCACAACCTTTGTCATGTGCAGCAGGGGTTGGTAATGGCTTGGCCTGCCGCCAGGCCCTGTGGCTAAACTCCCAGCAGGCTACCAACCCCACACCACGCACAGCCTTTGGGGTGCTCAGTGTAGGGTTGGCCTTCTGGACTGAGGAACCCCATCCCCTTGGGTCTAAACACATATATTAAGGGGAAGGGGAAGTCGCACTCCTCGACACTTAATTGGCCCTGCGGACCCCATCGTCCGGGGCCAGTTCCAATAAAAGGGGAGGGGACACATGCTCCCCGTCCAAGCTTAAAAAGGCTCAGAGGCCAAATAATATGAAACCGGGTAGCAGAGCATAGAGCCCCCCCCCCCTCCCGAGCGTTATCAGGCCTCTGGGACCCCATCCCCTGGGGCAAAATATAACAAGCATTGCATAGTTAATGGATCTCGCCTTTGGGACCTAGAGGCTTTGACAATTTGCTTTTCACAGCACCGTACAGCATCGGGGCATAGACTATGCAGCATTTTTTTTAAAGTAATAAAAAATGTTGAGGATAACATAAAAGCATAACCTAGGCACAATAATTAAAACAATTCACATCCTCGACTGCCTGATGATAAATATGTGGCAAAAACTAAAGAAAGCAACAAATACCGAAGCCAACAGGACTGCTTATCTTTAAAGTGAGGCAGGCAAACGGTCTAAAAATACACTCTCAACATATTGCTGTGAAAGCGTAGTGCAGTGGATGGACAGGCATTGAGTGCAATAACCATAGCATAAACACCAGTGGCACAGCTTGTAACAAATACTCTTCCAAGATGGCGGACAAGTCGCCATCCGAGACAATGGGCGAGATTACATCATAGATAAAAAGAGGATACCAGCGTCATCTGTTTCTCACCTTTTTTTAGTTGCCATGTTATAAAAGATAACCTCTTTGTTTATATGTGCCAATAAAGTATCCAGATTTACCTTGTGCTGATTTAGGTAATGTATGCATCAGCTGTCTGTTGGTTTATGTAAGGGTGGTAGCTTGTGGCTTGCCTGACCTTACTGTGGTGACTACTGTGTACATTCCCACACCTGCAAGTGAGCAGTAGTGTTTCACGTCCCCCGGCAGCAGACTGCGCATGCGTTTAGCAGGGGGAAGGTGGAGCGAGTGAACGGGATCCATTTTGTACCGAGTGAGCCTGCCAGAGAAAAGAAGGCTGCGTCTGCGCCATGCTGAAGGGGCCAAGAGAGCAAAGTATGGCTTTGAGCTCGCACAGCCCGCACTAAGACAGCTGTAGCTTTGCGTGCATTAGTGCGCCTGCGGACAAGGGAGCGAGTAAAAAATACTAGCGCTCATGAAAAGCGATGTTAAACAAAGAATAAAGTAGTCCTGAAAACATTTCCTAAATGGGACAATTGTAAGGCTATAAGTAATGCCCGGTTACTCACCGGTAATATTCATTACTCCGAGTCCTGGTCTTCCCGTCCCATTCCTTAACAGTGAGCAGCTAGTCTGCTCCACAGAAACCTATTACCTAGCCAAGCTTTTCGCACTTCCCCCAGCATGGCGCCACCATCAGGTGACAATAAAGGGGGAAGTGCGTCATAGAAACATCCTGAGAATACCAAAGAAAACCCAGAAATGAAAACAATCACCCAAAACCAGGGAGGGAGGGAAGGGCTCAGGAATGGGACGGGAAGACCAGGACTCGGAGTAATGAATATTACCGGTGAGTAACCGGGCATTACCTCCTCGTCCTGTCTTCCCGTCCCATTCCTGAACAGTGAGCCCGTACCCAAGCACACGGTGATTGAAAGAAAACAGACCAGAAATGCGAAAAACAGGTCCATTTAATCAACACAAAGCAGTACAAATCAGAAACCATGTACAGCCGACAAAACATGAGTGCCAAAGGCAGCCCAGGCCGCCATCCCCAACTGAAGACGATAATGGGAAACAAACGTATGGGGAGAAGCCCATGTGGCAGCATTACAAATGTCTCTCAAGGAGGCCCCCTTGAACATGGCCCAGGAGGAGGAGACGCCCCTGGTCGACCGACCCTGAACCGAAGAGGGAAGAGGACAGTGGGCAGAATCGTAGGCCGAAACCACAGCACCCTTGACCCAACGAGTCAAGGTGGACCAGGAAGGACGAAGACCCCGCCCGGAGAGGCCGTAGGTGACAAATAAGGAATCAACTTTCCGGAAACCAGAGGTCCGATCCATATAGATGTGGAGAGCCCTCAGCACATCCAAAGAATGGAGGACCAACTCCTCCGGGGAGGCAGGATCCGGAAAAAAAACAGGGAGAACAATATCCTCCTGACAGTGGAAAAAGGACAACACCTTGGGCAGAAAAAACTGACTGGGACGGAGAATGACCTTATCTGAAAGAGACACGTTAGTGACAGATTCCTTACCTTAGAATATCCCCAGGCGTCAGGCTGGATCCGGAAAGTTTTTGCGTAGCAGTACCCTTGCGTGTCGGTAGGCGGCGTCGTGCGGCTCCGCGTCCGTCGTCGGCGTCGTGATCGCCGGGATGACGTCGCGGGCAGTACTTAGACGCCGCCCCTGCGCGCTGACGTCAGTTCTTCTTTTTTCCGCGCCAGTAAGCGCAGATCCGGGAAGGGCAGTGCCCTAGTCAATTTTTGACTAAATTTTTGGTGATTTTTTTCACTGTTTCTTTTTGAGTCATCTCGACTCCTAGGTGTCGGTAGGGATGCCCGGCTTCAAGCCATGCGACGTCTGTGGTCGAATGATGTCGATCACAGACCCGCACTTAGTGTCTCTACTGTCTCGGCCGAGACCACGACACGAAGTCGTGCCCTGACTGCCGGGCCTTACACCCGAAGGCTTTGCGAGAGCGGTCTCGAAAGCTCCTCGAGGTCCGCCAGTCGGCTCCGCGCCGCACCAAGCCCCGGTCCCGTGAGAGGTCGAGGGGCCGGTCGCGGAGCCCCCGCCGGTCGTCGGAGTCCAAGTCTTTGCACTCCTCGGGTAAGTCGAAGCACAAAAAGTCTAAGAAGCATCATCGCTCTAAGACTTCGCCTCGCCGGTCTTGCGACTCGGCTGAGGCCCCTGTCGGCACCGTCCCCGCGGCCCCGGACGTGCCTGTGGAGCCGCCCCCGCATTACCCGTCCTTTCCGGGTTCGGGGGCGACTCCGGCCCAAATACAGGAATTCCTGTCGGCCATGGCCCGCCTCTTTCGGCCTCAAGGTCCCTCCGGTGCGCCTTCGGGCCTCGCGGGCCCTGATGGGTTTGCTCCGGCGTCGCCGACGACTCCGGTCCCGGCGTCGCCCGTTCCGCCAGCCTTGATCCCGGCCTCGATCCCGGCTCCGGTGGTACCGCAACCCCGATCGACGCCGGTTGACCTAACCACGCCTCCGCCGATGTCCCCGGTGCCGTTCCTGACGCCGCCCGGGGCTCCTGGCGCCGTCGTTCCCCGGTTCTCTCCGGTTCCGGACATGGAGCCGGACCGACGTTGCTCGACGCCGGCCCCGGCGCCGATGAGACCTTGGGTCCCAGATGTCCCTCCTCCTCCATATTTTGAGCCAGAGGAGGACCAGGAGAGCTGGGAGGGGTCGGAAGACCCTCTGACACAGCAGTGAGAGTATGATCAGGTCTGGGCAGAGGAACTTGGGGATGCCAGTGGTCTGGACACTTCTCCTGACTCTGGCATGCTGTCTCCTCCTCCCGTGGCTACGGAGGAGGGAGCAAATTTCGCAACGGTGTTGCGTAGAGCAGCTGGAGCCTTGCACCTCCAATTGCCTACTGTGGCTGTCAGGACTAACCTCCTGACGGAAGTGCTTCAGCCGGCAGCTACCTCCTCGGAGCCATTGCTGCCGTTTAATGATGCACTGTCTGACGTTCTTTTGGGCACCTGGTCCAAGCCCACCACAGGAGCTCCTGTGGATAGGAACGTGGCCCGACGCCATCGCCCTGCTCCGGGCGACCCCTTGTTTCTCTCTCAACATCCCACCCTCGAGAGCTTGGTTGTCCAAGCCTCTGCCTCCCAAACCGCCTTCCCTACCGCCCCTCCGGATAGGGAATCCAAACGCCTGGACCAATTTGGGAAGAAGGCCTTTTCTTCCTCCAGTGCGGGCTTGCGGTCAGTCAACACTGCTTGCCTTTTGGGCCGATATTCCCACTCTCTGTGGGATTTGGTGGCGGCCGTTTTGCCCCAATGTTCTGAGGAGGTCCAGACATTGCTTACCCGCACCATTGCGGAAGGTAGGGATGCGGCAAAGTACACCATACGTTGTGGCCTTGATACCGCCGACTCGCTGGGCAGATCGCTTACGACGACGGTGGCGCTGCGTCGCCACGCCTGGCTGAGAACAACTGGTTTCTCGGGTGATGTCCAGAATACACTCATGGACATGCCCTTTGATGGAGTCGGTCTTTTTGGTTCCAAAGCAGACCATGCGCTGGAGCGTTTTAAGGACTCACGGGCTACTGCCAAGTCCCTGGGCCTTTCTGTTGTGCGTCCTCCGCTAACCTCTGCTTTTCGCCCCTTTCGTGGCCACGGAAGGGGCGCCCAGTCAAGTCCGCTGCGCGTGGCTGAAGACGTGGCTCCCGCCGTGGCGGGTCGGGCAACCAGCGTGCGGGTCAGGCCACTAACTCCGCCACGTCCGCGGCCTCCAAGCCCTCCTAGTCCTTCTTTTCAGGTGCACAGCACGCCAGTAGGGGGCAGGGTCCGCCATCACATTCACCACTGGCGTGCCATCACCTCGGACAGGTGGGTCTTGGACATTGTCCGAAGGGGCTACTCCCTCCCCTTCGAGACCACCCCCCCAGCCATGCCACCTCCATTCCACCGCATGTCAGGGGATCACTTGGTGCTTCTGCAGAAGGAAGTCACGGCCCTCTTAGCCAAGAGGGCCATCGAGCATGTTCCGACCCCAGAAGTAGGACGTGGTTGCTACTCCCACTACTTTCTGGTGCCCAAAAGGGCAAAGAGGACATGCGTCCTATCTTAGACCTTCGGAACGTCAATCGCTTTCCTCCGGAAGGAGAAGTTCAAGATGCTCACCCTAGCTCAGGTCTTGACTGCCCTCGACCCTGGAGACTGGTTGGTAGCGTTGGACTTGCAGGACGCTTATTTTCACATCCTCGTCCTGCCGGCCCACCGGCGTTACCTGCGGTTCACGGTAGGCCTCGAGCATTTTCAGTTCACCGTGCTCCCTTTGGCCTTACAAGTGCCCCTCGGGTGTTCACGAAAGTGATGGTGGTGGTCGCAGCTCATCTGCGCCGGGCAGGGGTTCCAGTCTTCCCCTACCTCGACGACTGGCTGCTGAAGGCGGCCTCGTCCCAGGCAGTCGTCTCCCACCTCCAGACTACGGCCGAACTCCTGCACTCGCTGGGGTTCTCCATCAATGTGCCGAAGTCGCATCTGATTCCTTCTCCACAGCTCCTTTTCATCGGAGCAGTTCTGGACACGACGCAGTTTCGGGTCTATCCTCCCGAACGGCGAGTCCGGGATATTCAGGCTATGATTACGATCTTTCGGCCTCTATCCTGGGTTTCGGTACGGATGATCCTGAGGCTGCTGGCCCTCATGGCCTCCTGCATCCTGCTGGTCGATCATGCCAGATGGCATATGCGGGCTCTGCAGTGGGACCTGAAGTTCCAGTGGGCGCAGCACCAGGGCAACCTGTCCGATCACGTCCAGATCTCGGAAGGGACTGCAAAACAGTTGCAGTGGTGGCTCTCGAACCGACAATGGGTCATGGGCAGATCCCTCTCCCTTCCCCAGAGAGAGCACACAGTTGTGACGGACGCGTCCCTTCTGTGATGGGGCGGTCACATGGGAGAGGCGGAGATCAGAGGCCTCTGGTCTCCGGCGGAGTCCCGGCTCCATATCAACATTCTGGAGCTCCGGGCGATCCGACTTGCACTCAAGGCATTCCTTCCCTCTGTCAAAGGGACGGTAGTGCAGGTGTTCAGACAACACCACCGCCATGTGGTACTGCAACAAACAGGGCGGGGTGGGGTCGTGGACCCTCTGTCAGGAGGCTCTGCGCCTCTGGACATGGCTGGAACTTCAGGGCATGTTCCTGATGGTTCAACACCTGGCAGGTTCCCTGAACGCCAGGGCGGACAAACTCAGCCGCAGGTGCATGATGGATCACGAATGGCGTCTTCACTCGGAAGTGGCGCAAGGACTCTTTCTGCAGTGGGGAGAGCCTTGGTTAGATCTATTCGCCACCGAAGAGAACGCGCAATGTCATCAGTTCTGCACGTTGGAATTTCCAAGGCGGCACTTCGCTCGGCGACGCTGTTCGTCGCGAGTGGAGTTGCGGTCTGTTGTACGCCTTTCCGCCTATACCACTTCTACCCAGAGTGTTGAAGAAGATTCGGCGCGACCGGGCCCAAGTCATCCTTGTGGCTCCGGACTGGGCTCGAAGAGTTTGGTATCCCGAGCTACTCAGTATGAGCGTCGATCCCCGATCCGTCTGCCTCTTCGGGAGGATCTTCTGTCGCAGCAGCAGGGGACGGTCCTCCACCCGAACCTGTCCAGCCTCCACCTGCTTGCGTGGAGATTGAGCGGCGGCAGTTGATTCCTTTCGACTTGCCTCCCGAAGTTTGTGATGTGATTCTGGCAGCCAGGCGTCCCTCCACTAAGGTGGTATACGCCTGCAGGTGGGACAAGTTTGTGGCATGGTGCACAGCAAAGGCTGTGAATCACCTCTGCCCCTCTTTCTGAGGTTCTTCTGTTCCTTCTTTCCCTGGCCCAACCGGGTTCTGCCCTGGGTACCATCAAGGGCTATCTTTGTGCCATCTCGGCCTTCCTCAGGCTTCCTGATCAGCCCCTCCTTTTCAAGTCCCCTGTTGTTAACAGGTTCCTAAAAGGCATTACACACCTCTTCCTCCTGTTCCGTTTGTGATGCCTCAGTGGGACTTGATTCTTACCTTTCTCATGTGCGCTCCCTTTGAGCCTCTACATAACTGTCCTCTTCGTCTTCTGACTCTGAAGACAGCCTTTCTGGTGGCCATCACCTCCGCTTGGAGGGTGAGTGAGCTCCAGGCTCTATCATGCAAACCTCCCTTTCTGTCTGTCCATCCAGACAAGGTTGTTCTTAGGACGCGTCCGTCCTTCTTACCAAAGGTGGTTACTGCCTTCCACATTGGGCAGACCATCACTTTGCCCACCTTCTTTCCGCCTCCACATCCTTCCAGAGAGGAAGAGAGGCTCCACCGTCTGGACCCAAAACGTGCGCTTTCCTTTTATATCAACCGCACACAACACTTCCGGGTGGATGACCAGCTCTTTGTTGGCTACGTGGGCGCCAAAAAGGTCGGGCGGTGCACAAGAGAACCATCTCCCGCTGGGTAACCTTGTGTATCAAAGCCTGCTATTCTTTGGCTAAGAAGGAGCCTCCTGTTGGGCTGTGTGCCCATTCCACCAGGGCAACGGCTGCTACCACGGCTTTAGGCCGCGGTGTTCCGCTGCAGGATATCTGTCAGGCAGCTACGTGGGCCTCGCTGCACACATTTACAAAGCATTACTGCCTTGACAGTCAGGTCCGGAGGGACGGCTCTTTGGCCGTTCTGTCCTCCGGGACTTCCTTGTCTGATCTTTGTTCGCAGACCCACCACCGGGGTTGGTATTGCTGGGGTATCTATTCTAAGGTAAGGAATCTGTCACTAACGTGTTCTTTCAGATGCACAAGTTACTAACTTGTGTAACGATATATCTGTAAGAGACAGTAGTTAGTGACAGATTCCTTACCGCCCACCCATCCTCCACGTTCTGCGAACTAATTTCTAGGGTTAAGGACATCCCTTTCAGGGCCCTAGTATTTTTCAGACACCTATGTCAGCTTCTTGCATGGCTCTGCATTCCTGGCGCGGAAAGTCGTGTACAGAACTGGACGTCCGCGCGCAGGGGCGGCGTCTAAGTACTGCCCGCGACGTCATCCCGGCGATCACGACGCCGACGACGGACGCGGAGCCGCACGACGACGCCTACCGACGCGCAAGGGTACTGCTACGCAAAAACTTTCCGGATCCAGCCTGACGCCTGGGGATATTCTAAGGTAAGGAATCTGTCACTAACTACTGTCTCTTACAGATATATCGTTACACAAGTTAGTAACTTGTGCGTCAGCGCAAAAGCGCAAAAAAGGGGGCGAAGCCATCCAAGCACCAATCTCACCAACCCTCCGACCAGAAGTAATGGCCACCAGGAAAAGAACCTTAGCAGAAAGGAACTTAAGGTCCACCGAGACCAAAGGCTCGAAAGGGGGACCTGTCAAGGCCTGGAGAACCAGGGGAAGATCCCAGGCCGGCATAGGAGAGTGAGAGACAGGAAGCTGAATCAAAAAACTCTGCAAAAGGCGAGCCACCAACGGCGAGACAGAGGACACAGAGGAACCCCGAAAAGCCAGAATGGCAGCCCACTGCGCACGGAGGGAAGAGACAGCGAGCCCCAAGACGAAACCATCCCGCAAGAAGTCCAACACCCGCACAGCCTCACAGGAGAAAGAAGAGAGACCCTTCCCAAGACACCAGGAGGAGAAGTTCTTCCAATGACGGTCATAGGACTTCAAGGTGGAAGGGCGCCGAGACAACTGGATGCACTGGGCAACCGCAACCGAGCAACCCAGACCCAACAAACTCAACCTCTCAAGTGCCAAACCCCCAGCCGGAGGCGGCGCAGGGAGGCAACCCTGAGAAGAGGAGCCCGCAGAGGGGAGGGACACAGGGGAAACCTCCAATGGGGGCACACAGACAAGGTCAGAAGCAGGGGAAACCAAGACTGACGAGGCCACTCCGGCACAACCAGAAGAACTTCCGCCCGGTCCAACCAAATCTTCCGGGGGACCCGCGGAATCAAAGCAAACGGAGGGAAGGCAAACAGGAGCCCCAGCGACCACGGAACGGAGAAAGCGTCGATCGCCAACCTGGAGGGAACGAGGCTGCAAAACCGAGGAAGATTGGCAGAATCCTCCAAGGCAAAAAGATCCAGCCATGGAAGGCGGAACCGGAGGACAATCAGATCGAACAGAGCCGGGGACAGACACCTAGTCACCGAGGAAGGGAACACACTGCTCAAAGAGTCCGCAGGCCCATTCTCCTTCCCCGGAAGATAGACCGCCGTCAGAGACAAGAGATTCCGCTCGGCCCAAAGCCCGATCACCCTGGAAAGGAGAAACAGAGATCGGCACATGCCCCCTTGACGATTGACATAAGCCCGAACAACCTGGTTGTCGGTCTGAACCGAGACAGCACGGCCCAGAAGGAGAGGTGCAAACCACCGAAGAGCCAACCAAACCGCCTTCAACTCCTTCCAGTTCGAGGACTGGAGGGACTCGAAACGGGACCACCGACCCTGAGCCTTGGAGGCACCCAACACAGCACCCCAACCCACGGCACTGGCATCCGTGGATAACACAACCACATTCTGAGGAGGAAGAAGATCGAACCCCTGGGAAAGAGACCGAGGGGACAACCACCACTGGAGATCCACCCGAATCCCAGGAGAGACGGGAATCAGGGCCTCGTAGTCCAGGGAGGCAGGATCCCAGTGCGACAGGACATGATGCAAGAGGGGATACAAATGCAGCCGGGCCCAAGGAAGGAGATGCAAATTGGACGCCATCTCCCCCTGACTCCTCAACCAGAGACGGGCGGACACCTGGGACTGGGACAGAACCCAAGAAAGGTGACGAAACAAAGTCAACTGGCGCTCCTGGGAGAGGAACACCATCCCGAGATCCATGCGGAAGAGAGCCCCCAGGAACTTCAGGGTTTGGGAGGGCATCAGGGAGGACTTCCGGTGATTGATGAGGAACCCATAGGACCCCAGCAGATGACACACCTGGTCCACAACCGATAGAGCCTGAGAAAAAGGAGAAACAATCAACCAATCGTCGAGATAGGGAAAAACCTGCAGACCTCTGGAATGGAGAATACCCACCAGAGGGGCCAAGAGCTTCATGAAAACTCGTGGCGCCGATGAAAGGCCGAATGGAAGCACTCGGAATTGGAAGTGCCGGGAACCCACAGCAAACCGGAGAAACTTCTGATCCGCAGGATGGATCGGGACGTGCAGATAAGCATCCATCCGATCCAGGGATGCCAGGAAGCTCCCAGGAAGCACCAGATGCAGGATGGACAACAAAGTCACCATCTTGAACGAACGACGGGGGATGAAGCGATTGACCCTTTTCAGATCCAAAACAGGGCGCAGATCCGAAGTGTCCTTCTTGGAGACCAGAAAGAGGATTGAATAACAACCCTCGCCCCTTTCCAGAGGAGGAACCTCCACGACAGCCTTCTTCTCCAACAGAAGGCGTACACCTTCCAGCAAAGCCTCCCGCCGCAGAGGAAGATGGGGCAGGGGGGGTCACAAGGAAGACCGGGGGGGGGAGGAGAGGAGAATTCGATCCGATAACCCTCCGACACGGTCTGCACCGCCCAGGCATCCGGAACCGACAACCACTGGTGCAGGAAAGAATGAAGGCGACCCCCAACCGGCAAAGGCAGACAGTCATTGTGAAGAGGAAGAAGCGGCGGCAGCACCACCGGCAGGGGCCTGGGGCTTGGCACCTCCAGCCACGAAAGGGCTGCGAAGCACCCCGAGCAGAAGGCCCAAAGGCACGTCGGTAGCCAAACCCACGCCCCCGAGTAGGAGGTCGGACCGGAGCCACAAGCTTGCGGTTCTCCGCCGACTGTTTAACCATCTCTTCAAGTTGAGGCCCGAACACCTTGGAACCCACAAAGGGCAACTTAAGCAGGACCGCCTTCTGAGAAGACTCAGCTTTCCAGGAACGCATCCAGATATGACGCCTCGCAGCAATCGAAGCACCAGAAGCAGCCGCAGCGGCACTCAAATTGTCAAAAGAAATGTCCGACAAGTATCGCACCTGCAACTCCATGAGGGCCAAGAGAGAGGTGGCATCCTCCCCATCCTGCAAAAGAACAGACGGGGCCTGGAAATCCTTGAGGAGGGACTGGACCATGTAATTAGAATAGGCAGTCGCCCTGACAGAAAAGTTGGAAGCAGCATAGGAACGCTTCACCGCCCCCTCAACACGCTTATCCACTGCGTCAGAAGGAAGGGCGTCATCTGACAGGACCAAACCTTGTGAGGAAAGACCAGCCATCAAATTGTCAACCTTGACGGCCTGTGGAAATTCAGCAGCAAAACCCTCCAAAGGATAACGCTTAGACAAAAAGCGAGGGAAGGCAGACTTTTCCACCTCCTTCCACTCAAATCAAATCAAATAAACTTTATTCGATTTTTAGTAGAAAAAAATCATAAAAGTTACACAATAATGAATATACAATCTACTGTTTAAAAAGGCTAATACCTTGCATATATACATCTTAAAATATCACTAAAATCTTAAAATCACATCCTCAATTACTCGATGCCCCATGTGTTCTAAAAATCAAACAGTCTCATGTTATGTTTCCCATGTAATACTTTTCCTTTTTTTCAAAATGGCCTTCAAGAGACCAGACATGGCTCCCACACAGTAAACATTATCCAATCTTTGTAAATAGAGGAAGGCAGGTCGACATTCTCCATCCCCCGCCCTTCAACATTGGCAAAATCCATCTAGATCTTTCTACTTTATAAAATTTACAAAATAAATCACATGTATAGTCGTTTGGGGAGACATTTCATCACAGGGGCACCTACAAAGCTTGCTGTTCCAATCATTTTGTATAGGGAAGCTAACTAAACGGTGGAAGTTGTCGAATCTTAATCTAGTGAGGACAAACCTATCATAACTTCCTAAGCACCATTCCAAATAAGGTTGAATGGTGGGACATACAAGAGTTATCTGATGTTTAATAACTGTATTTTTATACATTTCCTTCCACTCATGATCCAGCACCTTGCGCACAGCACCATGCAAGGGGAAGGACTCAGGAGTCGGCTGGTGATATTGCGTAAAGAAGTCACCCACCAGGACATCCGACACAGGAGGAGTGAATCCCAAATTATCCCGTACATAGGCGAACAAGTCAGAGAGCTCCGCACCCTGAACAAAGCGCCCCCGGACACATTCTTCCTCATCAGGACCCAGCTCGCCATCAGGAGCGTCATGCGGATCAACAGACCCACGAGGCACCTTGGCAGGGGGTCCAGCAGCCTCCCGAGCCCGGAAGGCAGCAGCCACCGCCTCATTAATAATCAGGCGCAGGGCATCTAGAGGAGGAGCGGATGAAGAGGCACCCGGGTCCATGACAGCATGACAGCAAACAGGATACGCGTACGGGACCATATACAGCAAACTGCCACCAGAACAGGCACACATAGAGGACGGGTGCATGAGAAAAAGGACCCCTTTTAAACAAACGAAGTCCCGAGGTCCCGACCTCACGCGGGACCAGGAAAAGGGGGCGGGCGCTGATAAAGCAGCCGGCCGCCTGTCTTGTGGATTGTTACCTGCCTTGTTATGTTGGCCTGGGCCTGGCTGCCATGCTGCTTTTCTTTGCGCACGTTACACTGAGCCAGGGCTCCCTCGCCCTTTGCTCTTGCCAAGTTCTTTTGCGCTGTCTGCATTTTCTGTCTTTCACCTTTTCTCTTGTTCGATTTGGGCTCAGACTGCACAACATGTACAAGGTCGCATAACAATGTATTTCGGTTCTTCCTGATATGGCCAGTCTCGCGCACCCAGACATAACATTAAGCGCAAATGCCATGAAACTTTGTGTGCTTTTAATACTGCAGTTTGTACTGGCGCTGGACACTTGGAGAAATCCCTTTCAGTGAGAAGAGCTATGATGTCCTGCTGATGTAATTCTGCATCTAGAGACTGAGGTATGGGGGTTCGCTAGTCAAAGCCCAGAGGTCTTCTATTATTATAATAAGCTATCTTACTGCAAGGGAGGGTGGTAATGTTATTTATACGTTTATCCACTGAGCTCTGAGATGCTTTCCCCGTTTGTATTCTATGGAATTGTAACCATGCTGCTCATATTAGTCATATGCATTATGCTATTAGTACTGACACGTGTACTGTACATTAGAGCACGTAAGTTGGAATAAACATTTTAACCTATCCAGTGTCTCTTACTACGCACCTTGTGGACGAGTACGAGTGAGTGACGAAAGAGTGTTCTTGCTTCTGTGAGTCCTGAGATAAAGATACCGTGTTCTGGGTTGTCCAAACATTAGTACTTGGGTGCTAATGGGATGCTAAGCTAGTTGGGTTGGGGTTTTTGGGTGCTACGGTATATGGTGGCAAACCACTGTATTCCGGGGTCCCATTTTCCTGTGCATAGCTCTGTGTATGTGCAGAAACCTTATGACATGGCGCGACCACCGTGGGGCAGCTTATCTGCGAGACGCTTGAGTAGTACTTGTGCTTGTCCACAAACCCCTCGCGTACGCTTCCGGAGGCGTATGTGACGGTGATACCTCCTATATTGAACGTTTTATAGGTTCTTTCAAGCTTGAAGTTATTAAAAAGGTTACATAACAAACCCATTTTGTGCTCCCTGTTAGGTTGTCGAATAAAATTGTTTAGTTATGGCTGGTGTGGCGATAGCTGCACATAGCCGAGGACCACTCCGTGACCACTTACGGGTGTATGGAGTGCCTGATACAGGGATCGATTTGGTCTTTGTGGTTCAAGCCGATCCGGCTTACCACTTTGAGGTGTTTTACACTTGGATCACTTTTGAAGCGGTGGAGGCAGATGATAATCTGTTTCATGAATATAAGCCCACCGCTATTCCTGCTGCCTATCGACCCTATACCAATCTTGAAGTACCTCTCACGGCTTGGCAGCACCGTGTTTGGTTTAATGGCGCCCTACCACAACCAACTACCGCAGTTCTGTTTAGGCCCTTATCAATTCAGGGGGCCACTTGGCCTGTATTGGCCGGGTATACTCCGCATCCGAATTATCTGGCATTACCGCTATGGAACTTCGCACTATGCATACCGAATTGGTGCGAGTGCATCGAGCCCTAGTGACATACGTTACAGGTAGCCTACATGGAGCTGCTCCTGTAGTCGCAGGCCAACCAGCTATAGCCGCTGGAGTGACCATAAGTCCTGTCATGGTAAATTCTGTGATGGGCAAACGTCCACAAAATAAGGACGACTATCCTTATTGGCTTGCCGAAAAGTTCGATCAGATAGAAGCGGTGTTTCCACATACGTCCCCAGTGGATAAACATCGCATCCTTACGATAAGTTTGCCAAAAGACTTAATCCCCGATTTGACATCATGTGAAAACTGGGGTAAGGTATTCGCAGCAGTTTATTCAAAATGTTTTGGAACTCCTTCCATGACGGTTCTACCCTCTGTAATTAAAAAAGTACAGGATGAACATGGCCCTGAAGCGGCTGTGGAATTAGGGATGAGACTAGTGGGAGTGTTTGATGTAGTAGCTGAGCTGATCCTTGGAAATGTCAAGGGCGATGCTATGAACTTTCAAGTAGCGAATGCTTTGGCTTTGGTCCCAGAGTTGGACAGGCCTCGCGAATTACCGAAAATTATTGCCCGGGCTTATAAAACAATTGGAAGAAACAGCCTAGGCAACAAGCCTTTGTAAAAATGCAAACTCAATCGCAAACCCAAGTTACACAAACAAAAAGTACATCTGAGAAAGATGATAGACCAGTCTTCACTAAAAAGAGTTGGAGACAGAAAAAACAGGGTAAGCAACAAAAGAAGCCGGGGTCGAGAGGCGCTTCCCCAGTTTCTGTTTCTTCTGAACGTACTTATGATTTACGTGATAGGTCAAGGATTAAATCACCAGAAAGGTTTCAGAGCTCTGATACGCGTTCTCCTCGTTCTTCACAGGCCCAGACGTCGTCACAGGCTGGTGGAGGAGGACGGCAAGATAGAGGAAGGGGCCGAGAGGCTCCCCAGGAGCGAGACCAACCTCGACAACAAGTCAGAGGGAAGGCAGAAGAATTTCATCTTCCTCGACCGCAATTTCAGAAGAAAAAGGCTGCCGCTGTCACAGCGAAATATGCCTCAGACCGTGAGAACGAGACTCCAGAATTGGACGTGGGCAGTGACCCTCCTAGACAGCGCCGCGGAAGTTACCATAGTGCGGGAGGCGCTACGTCCTCATATGGAGGCGACAGCAACTGAAACATTCGTTACTGTAGAGACAGCTGACACGAGAGTGGCACCCCCTGACAGACTATATAATATAGTCATACAAATTGAAGGTGACATACCGCGTGAAATAAAAGGGATTTTTTGGGAAAATCTAACCTCTTCATATGACATTTTGTTAGCGGAGGTGGATTGGCCACCCCCATTCGTTTTAGCTGCACATAAAGGAGAGGAGGTAATCCTTCCAAGCTTTTCACGGCATGTCCCAAAAGACAAAGCTGAAGCACTTGCAGCTGAGTGGGCTGTGTACCTGGCACCAGCGTTATACCGCAACCATGTGGGATGGGATGAAGAATCACCTCCTCATGCAATACCTTTGCGGTCACTACCGCAGCCACAACCCCAATATCCCATCAAACGGCAGGCAAAAGGCCCCGTCTCCGAAATTCTGACACAGTTGGAATATCAGGGAGTAATTGAACCATGCGTATCACCTATGAACAATCCCCTTTTCGTGGTTTCTAAACCCGATGGATCGTACCGCTTAGTTTTGGATTACCGGCATTTAAATACTCATTGTCGGAACTTTGCGGTGCAAAATACACACAGTTCTGCGCTTGTAGACAGTCTTGTTCGTAAAAAATACAAAACGACACTTGACCTTTCAAACGGTTTCTACACGCACAACCTAGCCCCGGAGAGTGGTCAATGGACCGCATTCACTTCCGGTGGTAAATTATTCCAGTTCCGGCGATTACCCATGGGCTATAAAAATAGTCCGGGTATATTCGCCGCCCGTGTTGTTTCTTTGTTAAATGACATTGATCAAGACGCATGTTCGTACGTAGATGACATCTATCTGACGGACGACGA
The DNA here is from genome assembly GCA_963921515.1 of Calotriton arnoldi. NCBI lineage: Eukaryota > Metazoa > Chordata > Amphibia > Caudata > Salamandridae > Calotriton > Calotriton arnoldi. The sequence continues at coordinate 301,036 of CAWUFW010000703.1, forward strand.
ATTATTTCAGCATTTGTCCCGTGTGGACCGCATTATTCTTGAATTCGCGGAGCAGGGTTACAAATTTTACTTTGCTAAATCACACATTGCTGAATTTACAGTTCTGTTCTTGGGCTATGAGCTCAACAACGAAGGTAAGGGCTTAGCCCCCATTTCTTGGAAAAATGTGCACACTTGTGCCCCCCAAATACTCTGAAGAAACTTCAGTCTTTGCTGGGGTTCCTGAATTTCGGGCGTACTTACATTCCCGAATATGCCCAGCGTATCAAGCCTTTGTATGCTTTGATACAGCCTACTTATTCAAGGTCTTGCTGGCTGCCTGAGCACACCTCAATTCTGCAGTCTTTGCAGACAGACCTTTGGAGTCTAAATATCTTTTGACTCGTGATAACCACACAAACCTGGTGATTAGAATAATTCCGGGGCGGTGGGATTCACCTATTTAACCTTTAATGAAGGTGATACAGTACCCATCGCATACAAGTCACATCTGTACACTTCCGCTGAATTGCGCTTTACATCTGTCGAAAAAGTTCTAACTGCAGTGCAAATGGCGATTCTAAAAGAACGCGCACTGGCACAGGGAAAGCGGATTCTGGTGGTAACACCCTGTCCTGCCCTGGAGGCAGTAACAAAGGCAAGTGTACCGAACTCAAAAGCAATGCATCCCCGTTGGATACAATGGGCTACATCCTTGACGTCTTCGGACGTCACTTTTGTCTTTGATTCTTCTCTTCAGACTCAGGAGTATTTACAGTATGAATTCGTTCATCCTCCTCCTTTGTTTTTACTGCCGCTTGAGGATTACAAATGTGTGATCTACACCGATGGTTCGGCGCAACCGGCCACTGGGTCCAAGCACGCTTATTCTGCTGCATGTGCTATTGTTGCGGGATCCTTTGTGGATGGCAAGTTCAAATCCACTGTAGTGCACACTCGCACACTTGGAGATAGTACCGCACAATTGGCCGAGCTGCATGCATTGCTACTTGCGCTTGAGTTCGCTTCTCAGGATGAGACCACTCTAATTGTATGTGATTCTTTTTACTGTGTACAATCATACAATGACAATCTGTTTTTCTGGTCGAAAACGACTACAAGGACGCAAAAGGGAGCACAATTAAGCATAAAATGCTTTGGGTTCGAGTGGCAGAATTGCAACAACGTCTGCCCCTCACACAGGTGGTTCACACCTTAGGCCATCAGCGGGTGGGCGCACACGCTATTGGTAACGATCTGGCAGATGAAGCTGCCCGTTCAGCAGTAGTCACGTGTTCAGTAGCAGCGGTTACCAGGTCCATGTCTAAAATAGACCCTGTTATATTAGCAGCTATTGCTGCAACCAAGGAAGGTAATAATTACCCTACAGGTTTCCCTTCCAAGTATTCTTACACATTAAGTCCCGATCAGGTTCCTTATGTAACTATACCTGACGGAGATCGGCTGATCCCCAACGCGGACCGCAGGAGTGCCTTGATATCAGCTGCACACGAAGGCATGGCTTCGGCTCATGCAGGTGTGTCAGCTACGGTTTCCATCTTGCAGCAGCGTTATTGTTGGCGTGGGTTATATAAAGACACTCGTGCTTTTGTGCTTTCTTGCGACGTTTGTCAACAGATTAAGCCTTCCACGGTAACACGTCCACCACAAACACCGCTCTGCAATGCTAACAGACCCTTTGGGTGTGTTTACTTGGATCACTGCGGTCCATTCTCATCAGACACTGCCTATAAATACATCTTAGTGGCAGTGGACTCGTGCACACGGTTTCTCTGGGTCTGGCCACAACGGAGTGCTGACGCCCGAAATGTAATCAGGGATTTGCGTGTCTTTGTGGGAATCTTCGCATGCGGCACCTTCCATTCGGACCAAGGTCCAGCGTTTGCCTCTAGGGCTTACAAGGATGCAATGGCTTCGCTTGGGGTGCGGGTGAAATTTTCGTCTCCGTATAGGCCTGAGGGCAACTCTATCGTTGAACGAATGAACCGTGACTTAAAGCAATCCTTAACAGCTAGGGTTATAGGTACTGGCAGGAACTGGCTGGCCCATTTGTATACCGTTCAACGTGCACTTAATAATCTCCCTAGAAGACCTCTGGGTGGGCGGACCCCATACGAAATGCTCTTTGGCATAAGAATGTTTGTGCCTGACCTTGAGGGTCCAGACATCGCGGCGCAATCCGCCAAGTTTGATGTAGATAACCACTCTGCTATGTTACAGGACTTACAAGAAGCCCGAGACAAACTTGCAACTACACATTTGCCTTCAGCCACAGATCCTGCGTTGCAGATTCCGGTAGCCGGCTGGCTTCCGAAAGTTGGAGAACTGGTTCGAGAGAAGGTTGAAAATAAAAAGAATTTGGCCCCTCTTTTCGTGCACCAGTTCCAGTTCTGGGCTTGAAGGGAACACGTACAGTCATTTTACCACCGCTTCCTGGTCGCAAAGAGAACAGATACATCTCAGTTGAAAATGTCAAGCTACAGCGCCTGGCCGATCCTGAATAGTGTCACACCAGCGGTCTCTTGTCCTGCCATTTATCGGACATATGTTCGTGGCCCATCTACACGAACGGTCGCTGATGCTGTAATTGAGATGGTTGATTTGCCTGAATCCTCTCCTTTGTCTGAAACTACAATTGATCCCCAACTCTCCACTACTATCGACGAGGACGAGTATACTTATCCTGCATCTGAATCGGTGGCGCATCAACCAACAACGCCACTTGGCCCGACTCGTTATTCCTTTGATTCGGATTCCACCTCTTCAAAAGTCCCATCCAAGTTCAGTATTTTTGTATCCTGGTTTAGAGACAATTTTCTGATTCCACCCTGGACATACCTCTGGTTGGTACTTTTCTTGATTTTTCTGTTCATGTCCATTGGCTTTGTCAGTGTTTTTTCTACTAATCAATGGTCACTATTTACCTGAACGCTCTGCTGTGGACTATGTTTCTGGAACTTTGGCTCCTCATTCCTCGTCTCACATCATGAAGCGTGACCACACATTTGTGAACATTTCAGCTTTTCCAGTTGCTGATGGCATCGTATGGGATGCAGTGAACTATCAAATCCATGGTCCGACGGAAATTATTAATGTACCTAATGTCCTTCGTGTTTCAATGGGTGATGTAGTACAAAATAATATTCATTCTGATGATTGGGATGTGCATGCCGTTGAAGCATTGTTTGCCGATTTAAAATATTATGCATCTTTTAATGCTGAAGATTTATATATGAATTCTGCGAATTATGCCGATTTGTATTGTTACCAACATTGGGGTAATCATTTTCTCCATAAGCCAAGTGCCCTGCGTAGTTCTGTTAACTACACCCAATGGGAACATTGTCCAAACCCCTTGCCAGGTAGCTCACAAACTCTTCGAAATAAGTTTACCTATTTTACTGATTTTAATCGGTCGAACCCTGCATCTTATTATTTTAGACTTAATACCACATCAACTCAGAAAATTATGTTAACACACACCAAATTGCTTTATTCAGGTTCCTTTTTAAGTGCCCTAGCTGTGGGTGGTTATGAGTACTGGGAGGATACAGTAGATTTGAAATCTATTTGGGGTTCCAAGCCATGGCAGGTACAAGGAACCGAGGCATTACATCGTGCTTGCCTCATCCCTACCCAAATTATGTTCCTAAATGCTTCCATCTATCAGACTACATGTTGGGGCTTAGCAACCACTAAACAATTGAATTCGCCCTCCGTACCATCCCTGTCGAGTTTTCCCAATGAAAGCTCACGATTCAATATGTCCCTCGTGTCCCTGCAGGCTCTGTTACAAAATAATTCGTATAATGTTTCTGAGCTAGTTCAGTCACCCTGGTTGGTATGGCCTACATCATCAAATGCATGTCAAATGCGTTTTCACGACTCAGGTACTAGCTACACACAGGATAGGCCTGATCCGAGATTTACTGATTCCCGTACTGTCACTACATATTCTGTTGGTAAATTATGCAAACAATGGCTGCAACACTCGTCCCTTGATTCTGTTAAACAACATTTGTCCCTCCTTTCAGGCAATATTGATCTGTCCGACTTTGTTTTGGGACCTCGTGGTCCCCGACCTAAAAGATTCATTTATGAGACATATAATGAACTCTGGAAGCTATCACAAATGGAAGCTGCTTCCCGTCTTCGGGAAATAGATCAAGCAAATTTGGAAAAGGTGCTTGCTGTTGTTGACAATAGTATTAATACCTTGTCTTCACGCATTTATACTTTAGAGAATATTGTGTCCTCTGTTGTCGATATTGTACAGGATGATATTTCTGTGTTATATCATGGTCAGAATCAATTGCGCTCAGTTATGCAGTTTGCATGGACTTTACAAACGCTTAAGTTAGGTAAAGTTCCTTGGCATTTTTTGAACACCTCTGCCTTGTTTCTACCTTTTAATTTAACTGACAAACAGCAATTTATGTCCATGAAAGATGCAACTTACACTCTATTACATATCGAAAAAATGGATCCGCTGCCGTTCTCTGTTGCAGAACTCGATTCTGCTGTGTGGCTAGTTCATGGGGTTATCGCTTTACCTTTTTCCTTATTTGAATTTGACTCATGCATGAAACATTATCCTGTGGGCCGTTACCGGCCATTGGGCAGTGCTTTCCTGCATGAACTCTGGTCCTTGCCTTTCATGTATAAATGCCTTCGGGACGGCAGGGAAGTCTTTCTCACGGGGAGTACTGCGACTCGACTATGGGTCATTCGCTTATTTGTAAACACATTAAATTGCATGGCTCATGTAGCGTTTCCTCTCCTAATCTTGCTTGTGTGCTGAAAGGTATTCCTGCTCCTGTTATTTCACCTACTTTCACTCTCCTTTCCAATGGTAGTTATTTGCTTTTAAATAACGAAAACTGTTGTGGCCTGCAGGCTGGCATTCCTTACATTGTAACAGTTTCACACAGGGTTGTCTGCTGCAAAAATGTGCTTTTTCCTCCCCCTCATGGCAAGGTTGATATCTCTATTTGGCCTTCCATCCCTACCATGGAAGCAGATTTCAATAGACTGAGCAGAATAAAGGCACTATTATTAAACGAGGAAGTTATGCTCACGTCCGCCCGGGAGACATTCATTCTCCAGGTGGCGAGTACCCACAGTGAAATACAGGCCCTTTTAAACACTAATCTCCCCCAACATTTTGGGGAGTTAATACATCGTATTTTTAACGCATCTAACACTGAAGGCCTAGTGCACTTTTTTAAGGTCGTGGGGTCGGGCTTGGTGTCCTCCTTCCAAACTATATTTGGTGTCATACCGGCTTTCATACATTCTATTTTTTCCAGTGTCTTTGGCGGTTTCCCATTGATCCTCGCTTTAGCGGCTGGTGTCTTGCTCTTAATTTGCTTTCTGCGCAATGGCTGCTCCCCGATGGGACCTGCTCGATCCAGAACGCCTCCAGCTGCTCCGTGAACGCCTTTTGGCTGGTTTTGGTGTACTGCCATTGGCGACACTGAGTGTGTCATATACTCTTTCATTCCGCTTTGCGTATTTCACTTGCGTGCAACCTGTGATGACTTGTATCCGCTGTCCTTTCACCTGGACTTTGGATTATTGCCTCTCCAATTCGTCATTGTCTGTTCCGGATTTTGTTCAGTTGATGGGTCCCTTAGAGGCCCATGAGCAGGACTGTTCCGCTGCTGGCTGTATGGCGCGTGCGGCTGCACTGGGGATTTTGGCGCAATGGGATATCTGGGCGGCTGCCCAGGATCTCCTACAACGAAGCTGTTTCAATTATCACGCAAGCTGTCCCGCATTGCTTCTGGATGCTCCCTTTGTTGAGGAGCATTCCTGCTCTTTTGATCTCATGGATTGGATGGCATCTGTGTTTTTTGATAATTCCAATGATGAACTCTTGGAGGGTATGGCTTTTCTCTGCACTTACACTTTCATGGATTGACCTGCCCTTCGCCGTTTGGGCGCTCCCTGTGCTCCAACGGCTGTGTTTTTCCTCTGATGGGCCTCTGTCCTGGCCGCTGGACTGACCAGGGAGGGTGTCTTGTGGATTGTTACCTGCCTTGTTATGTTGGCCTGGGCCTGGCTGCCATGCTGCTTTTCTTTGCGCACGTTACACTGAGCCAGGGCTCCCTCGCCCTTTGCTCTTGCCAAGTTCTTTTGCGCTGTCTGCATTTTCTGTCTTTCACCTTTTCTCTTGTTCGATTTGGGCTCAGACTGCACAACATGTACAAGGTCGCATAACAATGTATTTCGGTTCTTCCTGATATGGCCAGTCTCGCGCACCCAGACATAACATTAAGCGCAAATGCCATGAAACTTTGTGTGCTTTTAATACTGCAGTTTGTACTGGCGCTGGACACTTGGAGAAATCCCTTTCAGTGAGAAGAGCTATGATGTCCTGCTGATGTAATTCTGCATCTAGAGACTGAGGTATGGGGTTCGCTAGTCAAAGCCCAGAGGTCTTCTATTATTATAATAAGCTATCTTACTGCAAGGGGAGGGTGGTAATGTTATTTATACGTTTATCCACTGAGCTCTGAGATGCTTTCCCCGTTTGTATTCTATGGAATTGTAACCATGCTGCTCATATTAGTCATATGCATTATGCTATTAGTACTGACACGTGTACTGTACATTAGAGCACGTAAGTTGGAATAAACATTTTAACCTATCCAGTGTCTCTTACTACGCACCTTGTGGACGAGTACGAGTGAGTGACGAAAGAGTGTTCTTGCTTCTGTGAGTCCTGAGATAAAGATACCGTGTTCTGGGTTGTCCAAACATTAGTACTTGGGTGCTAATGGGATGCTAAGCTAGTTGGGTTGGGGTTTTTGGGTGCTACGGTATATGGTGGCAAACCACTGTATTCCGGGGTCCCATTTTCCTGTGCATAGCTCTGTGTATGTGCAGAAACCTTATGACCCAGGAAAATCGGGAAGAACGTGGACCACTCACGCCAGGAAAACACCGCCGCAATCCCCGCCCGCTAAAGCAGGGCTCAGCGGGACCAGCATGAAGGAAAACGGCCGCTAAAGCAGGCCGAGCAAACATCCCCCAACAGGTGAGCGTACAACCGGCACAAACGCCCGCTAGAGCGGACCGCGACAAAGGCAGGCACCGCAGGCAGAGACCAGGGCATACATGACAAGCAAGAAGGCGGCCGCTAAAGCAGGCCGACCAAAATACAAAAGAAATAGGAAAAAAAACTTACCCCACAGCTCAGCTAGGCACACGAAGGAAACTGCGAATGCAGAAAAATAAGAACAGGATGTTTCTATGACGCACTTCCCCCCTTTATTGTCACCTGATGGTGGCGCCATGCTGGGGGAAGTGCGAAACGCTCGGCTAGGTAATAGGTTTCTGTGGAGCAGACTAGCTGCTCACTGTTAAGGAATGGGACGGGAAGACAGGATAGGACGAGGAGGTAATGGGATGGTGCTCTGGGAAGGACCAACTGTAGTAATCAAAGAAGCCTCGTAGACAGCTCTTGTTGGTAGTTTATTCTCCAAGTTACATCTTAGTAAGTTCCAATGTAAGCCCCACCAGGAGCAGCCTCCTGGCTGCTCAGCCCATCTTCTCCAACTGCTCTCCCACCAGTACCAACATTCATAACATTCCAAATGACATCATATTGTCTGAGCATCAAGGCAGAGAACAAGGGCAGAGAAGGTGCATTACTTAACAAGCAGATTACTACACATCTTCCCCTTTATAATGATTAAACAAATTCAAACAGTATACACCTATATAAGATAAACAATCCAGAAATAAACGTAATAGAACACAGTACTAATATGGGAAGAAACTCTTCTTATGTAATAATAAATATAATAAAGAAAAATGTAATAATAGTAATGCAGTAATAATAATGCAAGTAATAAACTGTAAAATAGAAATAGTAAATGTAATAGTAATGCAGTAATAATAATGCAAGTGATAAACTGTAAAATAGAAATAGTAAATGTAAAATGTAAACAAATAGCAGGACCGGGAATATCACATGCTCTCTACTGCACGCACTGTAATATACCGTACAATTACCCCTACTGCACACTTTTGCAAGATCAGGAACTCACACTCCCGCAATAACACTCTGTTCACATACTGCATTCCCATGCAGAACCAGTAACTTAATAAAACACTATAATAAAGGAAAACACTTCCCTTGTGACATTAAATATCAAATCAGACTCTAACATCACCCTATAAATCATTGTAAAGGGGGAATCCACCTCCCTATAAACCACACACACACACAGTAACCTCCCAAAGGGGGAATCCACCTCCCTATAAACACACACACACGCAGTAACCTCCCAAAGGGGGGAATCCACCTCCCTATAAACCACACACACGCAGTAACCTCCCAAAGGGGGGAATCCACCTCCCTATAATGCACATAGAGTATCAATTTAAAATATAACACGTTGCAAATTAAAAGCAGATGTACATAACATTGGTACATATCACCAAGTTCAACACATATACAGTATCACTGAGTGACTTAGCAGTCATCTCATGCACCACAGCGAGCGAGTGACTTAATACTTAACAATCATCTCATGCAGTACAGGTCTGGGTTTTATAATTCATACTGCCTTTGTTCTGGTTTCATAGCTCTCTGACACATTGTCGATCTTCACGCACCTAACTATTCATTACAAAGTCTTGATTCAGAATACAGTTCCTCAATCAGTGTTAAATTGGAATTGAAAACAGTAGTCGAATGTTTTCTCTACATTACTCAGAAACCGGTCCCGAATGCAGCGTAAATCTCCACAAAGGCATAACAGGAGTCGAAATGGAGACTGCTGCAATCGATCTTGAATGAATCTTTATTAACCGAACAACGCGGTTGGCACAATCCAATGCTGGAGACTGCAAATAAGCCGATATACATTCCAATCTAAACATGGCGGCACGTAATCAACACCACGCCGGCTGGCTCACGGCACGTCCAAGCAACAGGGAAGTCCCACAGCAGCCGTGTGAAGAATAGTCATCGAGGGTGCTGCGTCACAAGGAGTAACCCGTGGACGGCAACAGGTAAGGTTGCTCGTGTTGGCAATTTGAATTGAAAAGGCTGCGCGCGCTCAAAACGGCCCGCACACCCGACCAGCGCTCAACTTCCCAAATAAAACCACGGACCAAACTTGCCTCACCGTGGACGCAGGGAAACTTCAGTGTTGAGACTTTCAAAACGCCAAAGTGGCATAGAATGCCTTTAAAATAAAATATTACCCAGATCTTTATCCTTGTAGTGCGTTTCTGTCGCAGTGGGCACAATTCACAGCCCAACACCCCCACAACCGCTCCTCACCAGCCAGTTGAGAGGTAATCAGCGCTTGATTACTTGCGCTGCCCCACGTCGTCTTGTGATAAATCATGTCAGAAGCGTTGCTCCTTGACGGGGTGCTTGACACTGATGTTGGCTCGAGAGGCATTTAAATAATAGTAACTGTCATAACTCAGTTCAGGCAACATTAACAAGCATTTTATTTCCCTTTAAAATGTCTGCACAACTCAAAAGCTCTGCGATCACAACTTGAGCCACTCACTTCGTTGTTGCCTTAATTACTTTTTACACGGCATATTTGTTAGGGTCACTGGTGGGGCGGGTGCCAGACAGCTTAAATAGTTCAATGTCTTTAGTAATATTAGTACCTTATGTTCCAGTAGCCGTCAAATAGCCTTCTTTTCTCCACGCGTAAGTTCTTTTCCTTTTAAATCGTCGCCAGTGTAATAATCAAAGAGGTCTCGTAGACAGCTCTTGTTGTTCGTAGTTTATTCTCCAAGTTACATCTTAGTAAGTTCCAATGTAAGCCCCACCAGGAGCAGCCTCCTGGCTGCTCAGCCCATCTTCTCCAACTGCTCTCCCACCAGTACCAACATTCATAACATTCCAAATGACATCATATTGTCTGAGCATCAAGGCAGAGAACAAGGGCAGAGAAGGTGCATTACTTAACAAGCAGATTACTACACCAACCCACGGAAAGGAGGGACAAATAGGAAAGATTAGCCACTTGGAAGCCAGGCTTTTTAATGGACACTGGAAGAAACAAATGAAAAGCAATGGGCGGGCTGTAAGCCCACAAAGTATATACAACATGTCTTGAAGAGATAGCGCAAGTGATGCCTAGGTTCGACCTAATAAAAAAAGAGGAAGGGGCTGCGCATCATCAATAGTCTTAAGCACTGAATAGAATAGGAAGCCCATCTCACAAAAAGGCGGACAAGGAAGAAAAACCGCTTCAACCATTACCCAAAAAGGTTCTTTATAGAAGCGTGCCCTACTTGAATATCCGCTCTGGAGTCTGAATGTAAACAGTAGTGTCTAGTAAATGTATGAACAGACCTCCAAATAGCTTCCTTGCATATCTCTGAAATGGGAACTTTCTGTAGAAGAGCTATGGTAGCAATCTTTCCGTGTATAGAATGTGCTTTAGGCCTACCAGGTAGGGGTTTCTTTGATGTCTGGTATGAGAGAATAATACATGATACAATCCATCTAGAAATAGATTGTTTAGAAGAAGGCAAGCCTGTATGTGTTGGACCATAGTTTATGAAAAGACGATCTGGCTGTGTTATGTCCTTGGTTTTGTCTAGATAAAATTTCAGGACTCCTTTGGCATCCAGAGAATGCAAGGACTTCTCTGCTGGGGTCGATGGATTAGGGAAAAAAGTGGGTATGGAAATAGTTTGGTTAATGTAGAAATCCAGAATCATCTGGGGGGGGGAAGCTGGGATGTGTCCTCATAATCACTCTACTATTATGGAATGGATCAGTGGCTCATAGAGCCTGAATCTTGGTAAATCTACGTGCAGAAGCAATAGCAACTAGGAAAGCTGCTTTCCATGTAAGATGTTGTAAAGTGGCTTTGTGTATGGGTTCGTAGGGGGGTCCCATTTAGTTAGAAAGAACAATGTTAAGTTCCTAAGGAGGAGAAATGGACTTGACTGGTGGAAAAACCTTCTTAATACCTTCTAGAAAATCTTTAATCACAGGAATTTTAAAGAAAAGAGGTTTGTGATGGAAATTTCCTATAGGCAGTTATAGCCGCAGGGTGTACTTTAATAGAAGAAAACTAAACCCTACCTTGTGAAGTGAAGAAGATATGGTATCAGTACATCTTCCTGACTGGAGGAAGGATTGTGGCTGTTCTGAAGGCACCTAATGCAAAATCTCTTCAACTTGAAGGCATATGATTTTCTTGTGGAAGGACGCTTGGCTTCTTTTAGAATGTTCATGCACTCTTGTGGAATACCTAGCTGGCCATATTGCAGGAATTCAGGAGCCATGCCGCTAAGTTCAGTGATGAAAGGTTGGGATGCAGAATCTGGCCCCAAACTTGTTCCAGGAGGTCATACCTGCACGCCAGTCTCTTGTGTAGCTGCTCTAAATAGTGAAGGAGGTCCGTGAACCAACACTGACTGAGTCATTCCGGTGCAATCATTATCATTCTGGTTTTGGACTGATAAAATTTGGCCAGAACTGTTAAAATGAGTAGAATTGGATGAAATGTGTAGACACGTTTCTTTGACCAGCCTGTCAAAAGAGCATTCCGCTTCACTCCTGGTTGGTAATATCTGGAGGCATAGTCTTGGCATTTTTTATGTTGACAAATAAGTATTTGAGTATATCCCCAATCTTGAAAAATGTCTTGTACGACTTTGTCATTTAGAATTCAGTTGTGGTTTTCTTGGAAGGTTCGACTGAGGGTGTCCGCTTCCATGTTTTGAGCACCTGGGAGACGGAGAGCTGTAATTGTCATGTTTTTTGCAAGAAGCCTTTTCCATATGGCTTGTGATTCTAGGGATAGAGTTCTCGAATGTGTTCCTCCCTGCTTGTTCAGGTAGTACATTGCTGTTGTATTGTCCATCTGAACAAGTAGAGGTAGTTTTGATTGCCGGAATAAAAAATGTTAAAGGCAGATTAACTGCTCTCAACTCTAGTAGGTTGATATGGTAGGTCTTCTCTTTGTGTGACCATTGCCCCTGGGTCCTTAAACGTCTCAAGTGTGCTCCCCATCCTTGTAGGGATGAATCTGTGACTAGAGTCTGAGCTGGGAGACGCTGATGGAATGAGATACCTTTCATCAGATTTTCCAATTTGGTCCAACATGGGAGTGACCGGATGGCTAATTGTTAGTTTCTTCTCCCAGCTGTTCGAGAACTGGTTCTACTGGTCTTCCAGACATTACTGTACAGGTCTCATGTGGAGTCTGGCATAAAGAACTAGAAAAAGGCAAGAGGCCATCCATCCCAACAGATTAAATCTTCCGAGCTGTTGGGTGAGTGGTTTGCAATAGAACGTAACACTTCAGTTGGATTGATAAGTCTCTCCACCGAAGGATACTCTTTTTCTGACTGCATGTCAATTATTGCTCTCAGATAATGAATGTTTTGAACTGGGGAGGTTGTTGATTTTTTTTGAGGTTTAAGTGAAGACCTAACTTGGTGAGAGTGTAGAGACATTTTTGAAAATAGCTCCGTGTTAATGCTGAGGATGTTCCTTTTATGAACCAGTCGTCTAGGTAAGGGTAGACTAATATTTTTTGTTTTCTCATATGTGCTGCAATGACAGCCATACATTTTGCAAATGTTCAGGGAATTGACTTCAGACCGAAGGGAAGGACTTTGTACTGACAATGCCTTGAGCCTGCTGCGAACCTTAAAAACCTTTGACGCCTTTTTATGATCGGAATGTGGAAGCAGGCATCTTGAAGATATATCACACATCCAGTCCCCTTGATGCTGTTGGCGGTAGATCTGATATAATGCAAGCATTCTGAATTTTTCTTCCTTTATTTCCTTGCTCCGTACTCTGAGGTTGAGAATGGGTCTGAATTCCTGTCTTGGTCCTTTCTTTCAAACCTAAAAGTACCAGGAGTAGACTCCCAATTCTTTTTGGTATGAAGGAACCTCCTCCACTGCATTTTTCTGTAATAACAATGTTCACCTCCTTCTGTAATAGATCGTGTTGGTTTAACAATGTTTTGGTTGGAGGAAGAGCTGGAGGAGGGGATCTGAAACTAAGAGTAACCATTCTGAGCAATATTCAGAACCCATCTGTCTGTAGTTATCAGAAGCCACTCTGAAAAATGTGTTACAATGCTTCCTTCCATCGGAGTGACTGACTGATGTGGGGGAAGATGTGACTCATTGTATGGTAGGCTTTTTTCCCCCCGCTGCAGATTGTTGATGTCGGCCCCTCTTCCTCTGTCATAAGTCCGGTATCTCTTTCTTAATTCTTTTGTTTTCCAGGCTCACAGTTTTTACGGTGTCCAATTCAGTCTTCATCTGTGACATTTCATCATCCGCCTGAGAACCGAACAGCGTGTTTTCCTGAGAATGGCAGGTTCAGTATTGTAGATTGCGCTTCTGGTTTTAGACCTGTTAGTCTAAGCCATGAAGATCTCCTAGCACAAATACCATGGCAATAACCATGGGCGGATAAATCTGAAATGTCAGCCTCTGAACCAATTATCTAATTTGATACCAGCATTCCTTCATGAATGACCTCCTGGATGTCTTGCCTGTCTTCCTTAGGATGTTTGTCTGTAAATGTTTGTAGGGAGTCCCAATGCAATCTGTCATATCTCCCTAAAAGGGCATTGGAACTTGCTGCTTTCATCGTAGAAGCTGAGGTTCCACACATTTTTCTTTCCTGAGAGTCTATTTTTTTGCTCTCCATATCTGGTGGTACAGAGGACACTAGTGCTACTATGTGTTACTTTCTTGCTGCAGCCACAATTGCTGAATCATGTGGTGGAACTGCCCTGAGAAAGAAAGGATCTTTGTCAGGATACTTTTTCAAGATCCTAGATGGTCGTTCTTATAGATGCAGTTGTTGGGAACAACTGCATTGCAGGCTCAAGAAGACCCGGGACCAGAGGGAAAAGAGGTCTTGATGATGCTCTTTGATTTAGGGTTTCAAAGATGACAAATGTAGATGCAGTGGGACCCGGCATAGGAATGTTCAGCATCCTTGCACCTCTTATTAATTGAAAGTTGTCAAGTCGTCAGTAGGAGAAACTCTTGGTGGAGGTGTGTTAGTTGGAGATTAGACTCTGATGACAGATCTTGAGGTTGTAGTCAATGAAGAGGACGGTGTTCTGCGTCGCGGTTGTGACTGGTTGTACTAGATCTTCTTGCGCTAGAGCGGGATGACTCGCATATTTCTCTGGATCTTCTTGGAGATCTGGATCCAGAGCCATGACCATGAGTCACAAATGGACTGACCTGTGGTCTTGTGGGGGACAGAAAGAGAGGCCGGAGGTATTCCAGATGATAGACCAGGTGATTTTACTGAACCGTGAGAAAAATTGGGTGGTGTGGCTTCCAGTGGTTAAGCTGTACCGAAAAGGGCTATATCCGTCGTGTGACGTGATTGGAAATATGTTTGTGAGTAATTGGAATCTGGAGTGGCAGGTCCCTCTGGTTGAGACTCCTGTGACCATCTAGAAAATTGATGCATAGATGGTGACCAATATTTTCCTCTAGATGTTGCTTTTGAAAGCTGTGATGGTTTTGATGTCAAAGTTGGAGGTTTTAACATCGTGGAAAGTGGCTTCAGCATCGATTGATATGTCCTTGACGTCGACTGAAGTGGCCTCGACGTTGACCGAGCTGGTATCGGTGTCGACGAGCCAGTCTCGACGTTGATGGTGTTAGACTCTCCGTCAACTGAGGTTATTTTGACAAAGACTGTGGTGGTCTTACCATCAGTGGAGGTGTTTTTGACGTAGACGGTGTTCTCTTCAGCGGCCTTCGGGGTTCTTTCGCTGTTGAGTGTCGCGACATCATACCTGGTGACGGTGAGCAAGTAGGTATGTGTCTGGTCTTCGACACTATGATCCTCTATGTCATGATTCTTGACGTCAAACCGGAGCGATGTCTTTTTCTCTGTCTCTTCTCCATGGATCTGTCTCAGGGAGTCCTTGGAGCGGGAAGAAGGCGCACTAGTAGAGGACTGACCATATCCATGGCTTCTATAAGATCTGGCAGCATGTTATTCCTTCCTTTGCTGCATTCCATATAATCTGATTTTCTGTCTGTCCTTTAAAGTTCTTCTAGAGAAAGATGGATAATGGTTCCAGGAGTCAGGGATGTGATCTTCTGGAAGGCACATGATTCAAAGCTTGTGGGGGTCTGATTGTGCCTTCTTTTTCCCACAGGAAGGACACTTCACAAACAGTTGAGGGCATTTTTAACAGAAATGTTGACAAATTTCTGTCAGAAAAAAGGTGTCAAGCTGTATTAAATGACATAAGACATTGAGTGAAAACTCTCAATATACGGTTTGGAAAGATTTCCAAAAGATTTTTGCCAAAAAAGGCAGAGTTCAGTGCCCTCAGGATCCTGTTTCCAGAATCCTAAAAAAATGAACTGACCTGTCACCTGTGAGGCATGATGGGATACAGGGGGTTCTGTGAGTGTCTTAAAGGCACAGTGCCAGTTTACTATGCTATGCTTTGCATTGCAGCCTATTGTATAACAATGTCTCACATACCCTTTCTTTTTCCTTTAAAAAAAAAAAAAGGTTTGTGAAAGATTTTTATAGTCTCCTTTTATAGTGACCCATGTCCATGCAGTTGGTAAATGAAAATTCAATGGAATCTGGCGATCCTTAGCTTTCTTTATGCTGCAAACTTATACATAAAGTACTATGGTACAAATTCTTGTATGTATACTTTTTGAAAGTGCTCCGGGAACCCAGCACGTGGGTGGGACTATTCAGTGGTTACTATTGATGAGGATCCCCTAGAAGAGAACCTTATTATCCAAAGTTACCAAGAGATAAGGTTGCTACTGTTTCGCCTTCCTGAATGATTCCTTTGGCTTTCTTCTTCTACTAATCTGCGAGGTGTTCCATCATTTCTTCTGTTTCGTCCCACTGTTGGTGTCCGTAGCAGAGCATTTGAATTTGCTATCCTCCAATATTTGGCTGCTGATCTGTTTCTATGCCCACCATGGTAATCCAAGTATTTCTTTATTCGATCACAATTGATCATAAAAGCATATATAAAAAAAAGTAGCATAAAACAGAGCATGAAATCCCTAGCAAGTATTTGGGCATTTCGTAATATAAAGTGCAGGTGCAGTAGTACATGATCAAAGCACAACTCAAGCAACATTGACAATGTATGGGGTCGGATAGTCCCTTGACTTATACCTGGCGATAAAAACACCTCTAAAAAGGATCCGCTATGTTAGCAGTAAAAGTCAGTGACATCACAACCGCATTCGACATAAACTGTAAAATTATAAACAACCTATAAAACTAAAATGCATGAAAATAAGGTTTAAAAGTGCTAAAAATTTCAGCTTTAAAAACGAACTTTATGTATTTAATCAAGATGCCGAAATGTGAACATACAAAAGATTCTATTCAAATTGACAAGATTATAAAAACCAAACGGAAATCTATATGAAAAAAAACTTGTGCGTTTGAATCATTCCGCAGCATACTTCGCTCTAATCGTTAATGTTCAGCAAATAGAACTAATCACAGCAAAGCATACAGCTCGGGATTCTAGGCACTGGAGAAATAACAGGCCTTTTTGTACAATGAAAAAACAATGTGGCACAAAGTTGGGTGCAAAAAACGGAGTCTTGGGGTACTGTAAAGCTTACAAAAAAGCATAAAACTAAGTCGTAATGGTAATTCTTTTTCAGTTCTTAACCAGTGGGGAGGAGGGAGTGTTTGACATTTTCCTGACCATTGACTAAATTATAGAATCAAGCAAACACAAGGAGATGATGGATGGAGTGCTGAAACTTTTCAGGCACTCAGCCCCAGTCACAGATCAGGGTTGAATCCATCATTATTCTTTAGCTCACTTCGCCACCTCAGTTCAGACCCAGCTATATGCAAATCAGTCTTGACCCTGTTTCTTATGGGAACAGTCCAGCCCGAACTGCCAAGCCAGGTCTTCTCACGACCGGAAACAACCAGGATGCTTGTTTCCAGTCCAGGGAGGGCCTGGCAGTTAGGGCTGGACTGTTCCCATGAGGAACAGGGTCAAGACTGATTTGCATATGGCTGGGTCCAAACTGAGGTGGCATAGTGGGCAAAAGAACGATGGATGAAACCCAGATCTGTGACTGGGGGTGAGTGGCTGAAAGGTTTCAGCACTCCGTCCATCATCTTGTTGTGTTTGCTAAATTAAAGAGTCTGCTGGTGTACTCGTTTTAATGTAGGGCCTTGGTTGGATGGTTTATACTTTACATCTACTCTTGGTCTCCCTATTGACTGATTGATGTTATCGGCTTAGGGGATGCTGACTCCCTAAAGGCTTCCTTCCCTTAATCCAACGATCACGGGTAGCAAATTTAAATGCACTACTAAATCACTACTGACACCAACAGTGAGACAAAATGGAAAAAAAGTAGCACCTCCCAAATTGGTATGAGAAGAGAGCCAAATGAATTATTCTGGAAGGCAAAACAGAAGCAAATTTACGCATTGGTAAATTGAGGTAGCATGGGCAGAAATAATGTCCTCTTCTGTGCCAGTAATGATGTCTTGAATAGGAATCACGCCTTTGACTGCTCCTCCTCTGGCTTGAGTCTATAGGTGTCAGCTGCTCCCTTGACTAAACCATTAGACATGGATGAGTCTTCTGGTGGTGAAGGCCAAGATATATGCATTAGATCCTTCCTCTGTGGAGTCTGAATCCAGATCCCTTTCCGTATTTCAATCCTGTGCTGTTAGCCACAGGTTCCTCAAAACATTCCTGTACCTCGTAGAACTCCCTATCCTTCCTCTTGGAGTACAGGTGTTAGGAGGCATAACAGCAGCAAGGCTTAATCCCCCCTCTGTTTCCCCTGTTGGTCTTTGTAGGATTCCATATCCCTTAACCTGTTCGGTGCAGAGGACGGAACGGTTCCATCCTCCGCCATGGTGCTCGTGTGCTGAGGACGGAACTATTCCGACCACCAAATCCCTCTGCTATTTACAGCAGAGGGATTTTCTTTTTTTGTGTTTCAGTCTTGGGAGCTGGGTAAGAGCTTTCCCAACCTCCCGGGGCATTTTTTGTTTTTCAGTGGATCGATGATCGTCGCGCATGGCGCGCTGACGTCATTACATTGCAAGTGAAACTGAAATGAGCCGATCTGCTCATTACAGTTTCACTGCTTCGGTGCTCGTGGGGCTAACTCAGCCCCAGAGCACCGAAACATCTGGGAGAGGTATCATTGTAAAGGGGAGAATCTCCCCTTTCCAATGGCACTCTTCCCTTGTGGATCCCTGCTTGGGGATGGCTGCAGGAGAGCAATCCCCAGGCAGGGATCCACCACAAGACACCAGGGAGGGCGGAGCGGCCCCTTGAGCTAGGGTCTTTGCTCCCCCCCCCAAATGTTTAATGTCATAATCAGTCTTTCTGCCCCCTAGGGGGCGTAAAGCACACTAGACACTAGGGTTATTTTTTATTCATTTATTTTTTAATACGTAGGGGTGGGTGTTGCCCAAATTGGGTATGCCAATCCCCCCCCAACAAAAAAGGGACAGTCGTTCTGCCCGCCCTGGGGAAGATGGAGGTTATTAAAGCCCATTAGACACCAGAGACTTTTCCTTTTATAAAAGAGGGGTGGGGCTGCCCACAATGGGCAAGACCGTGCCCCCACCCAAAATAAATTGCATAGTCTTTCTGCCCCCGGGGGGGGCCATATGGAGGCACTAGCCCCCTATCTGCCCACCCCCCCTACGGGGGCAGGGAGCCCACTATGCAACAGTCCTTCCTTTTTTTTTTTTTTTTTTTATGTAGGGGTGGGGCTGCCCAAAATGGGCATGCTGATGCTGCCACACACCCCAAACACAAATGGGACAGTCTTTCTGCTCCCCCCCTGGAGGGGGGGCAGATGGGTGTTAATACCCTTAATCTGCCCCCCTCAAGGGTAGAAAGCCCACTAGACAACAGGTATTTTTTTTATTTTATGAAAGAGGGGTAGGGGCTGCCCACAATTGGCATGGCCATACCCTCGTCCCACATAAATGGGGACCGAAGTCTTTCTGCCTCCTCTAGGGGGCAGGTGAAGCAATATCCCCGATCTGCCCCTCCGGGGGGTGGGGTGCAGAAAGCCTACTAGGCACCAGGTATTATTTTTTTTTCTTAGTGTAGGGGTGGGGGCTGCCCAGAATGGGCATTCCAGTGCCCCCTGCCCCCCACAAAAAAGGCAGTCTTTCTGAACTCTTTGGGGGGCATATTGCAGCAATAGCCCTGATCTACCCCCCCCCCCCCCGGGGGGGCAGAAAACCCACTAGACGCCAGGGACTATTTTAACTTTGTGTAGAGGTGGGAGCTGCCCAGAATAGGCATGCCAATTACCTCCCCCTCCCCCCACAAAATAAATGGGCAGTCTTTCTGCCCTTCCCTGGGGGGGGGAGGCAGATCCTGGTTATTACACTCTATCTGCCCCCCTCCCCCCGAAAGACCACTAGGCCCCAGGGGTATGTTTATTGGCATGTCGAGGAGTAGCCCCATAGTCCAGTGTCGCTCCCCTTTTTTTTAGGCACACACTTCAGCCTTTTCTGTCCTTCTGGGGGGGCGCATATCAGTGATATTTTTAAGCTCATCTGTCCCCAAGGGGTGGGGGTGGGGGGGGCAGAAAACCACTATATACCAGGGAAAGTTTTTGTTAGTGTGAACTGGAGTTAGCCATGTGCTGGCATTTGGCTGTGTGTGTGTACTGGC
Source organism: Calotriton arnoldi (assembly GCA_963921515.1). Taxonomy (NCBI): domain Eukaryota; kingdom Metazoa; phylum Chordata; class Amphibia; order Caudata; family Salamandridae; genus Calotriton; species Calotriton arnoldi. The sequence continues at coordinate 320,715 of CAWUFW010000703.1, forward strand.
ATTTTGTTGGCTGTGTGTGTGCACTTGGCTTTGTTGGCGGTGTGTGTGCACTTTCTTGCGGTGTGTGTGCACTTGCGCTTTGTTGGCGGTGTGTGTGCACTTGCGCTTTGTTAGCAGTGTGGGTGGACTAGCGTTTGGCTGGCGGTGTGCGTGGATGGCGCTTGGCTGTTGCTTGGCTGGCGGTGTGGCTTGCGTGGATCCCCCAGCATTTTCTTACCCAGAATTCTCTGCACACCTCAAATTTAGCTAAAAAGTTGAAGGATCACTGCGCGGCAGACATTTCATACTACCGAGCGTTTCCCCTTGATCTCTTGATAAAAATGCCCTCCCCTGCAAACCTCAAATTTAGCAAAAAAATCACATTTTCCTCTTATTTCTGTGTGGGATAAATGCGCTGGGACACATTTTCTACCACCCAACGTTCCCCTCGATCTCCCGAGCCAAATGATACCTCACTTGCGTGGGTGGGCCAAGTGGCTGTGACAGAAAAGGGCCAAAAATGTGTAGACATTGAGGGGATATCACGAGCTGATCAGCACAATTCTTTTTTTTTTTTTATACGTTTTTATGCTAACTCTGCTTTGGGCACCAACACAAGTAAGGCATCATTTTACTCGGGAGACCAAGGGGAATGCTGGGTGGTACCAAATTTGTGCTGGTGCGGCGATCCCACTAAGCCTGGGCGTAGTTCGCGAGTAGCGCTACGCGAAGCTACGCAAAGTGCAGTTCGCACTACGCGAGCTACGCGTAGCACTCACGCGAACTGCGTAGTGCACTGTTCGCAATGATTGCACAGTGCCGGATGCTTGTCCGCACTGTGCAATCATTGAAAACGGCATCTTGCACAGTGCGAGCTGTCTTTTACTGCCGCTCGAGTAGATTTTTACTCGAGCGGCAGCTTTCTCAACGCGGACTGGTAGTTTCTCATCGCGCGCGGTCGCGAGCATACGCGACCACTCGCAATGAGAAACCTGACCTCCCCGCGTTGAAAATCTCGCCGGGAGGTTTATTTTCCACGCTCGCGATCGGCAAATTGATGTTGCTGATCGCGAACGAGGAAAAAGTCTCGCAGGGATGTCATTTTGCTTGCTCGCGGTCGCCAACTTGACGTTGAGGACCGCGAGCAAGCAAAAAATGACCGCTGCACTACGCTACGCGTGTTTGCACTGTGCTACGTGCAATTCGCGTTGTGCGAAGTAGCGCAAACTACGCGAGCGTAGCGTAGTGCTTTGCCCAGGGTTAGATCCCACACACAAACGTGAGAAAAATGTGGTGATTTGTAGTTTTTTTAAGCTAAATTTGAGGTTTGAGGGGATTCTGGGTAAAAAAACTTTAGGGATCCACGCAAGCCGCACATCCCTGGACTACCCGGATGTCTAGTTTTCAGTAATGTCTGAATTTGGTAGGTTTCCCTAGATGACCGCCGAGCCCAGGACCAAAAACGCAGGTGCCCCCCTTGAAAAACCAAGTCGTTTTGTGATCGATCATTTTGATGTCTCCACAATAAGTTTTAGGCCCTTTCCTGTAGCAGGCACATGACCCACCCACACAAGTGAGGTAGCATTTTTATCGGGAGACCTAGGGGAACGCTGGGTGGTAGGAAACGTGTGTCAGCCCGGTGATCCCACAACTTTCTCACACAGAAATATGAGGAAGGTGTGATGTTTTTAGCTAAATTTGATATTTGCAGCGGATTCTGGGTAGGAAAACGGGGGATCCACACAAGCCACACCTCCCTTGACTCCCCTGGGTGTCTAGTTTTCAGAAATGTCTGGGTTTGGTAGGTGTCCCTAGATGGCTGCTGAGCCCGCGACCAAAAACGCAGGTCACTCCCATGCAAAAGCAGCCCGTTTCCTGTCGTGGTCCCTAGGCCTACCCACACAAGTGAGGTACCATTTTTATTGGTGGACTGTTTGTGGATCCCCGCATGTTCCAGAACTTTCCATCACAGAAATGTGAGGAAAATTTTCTTCTTTTTGTTTTTAAAGACAAATTTTGAGGTTTGCAAGGGATTTTGGGTAACAGAAGCTGGTGACAGCCATATAAGTCACCCCGTCCTGGATTCCCCTGGGTGTCTAGTTTAAAAAAATATATAGGTTTGCTAGTTTTCTCTAGGTGCCAGCTGAGGTAGGGCCCTAATTCCATAGCTAGGCACATTGCAAAAAAACCTGTCACTTTTCAGTGGAAAAATGTGATGTGTCCATGTTGCGCTTTGGGCCATTGTCTGTCCCAGGCACCAGGCCTACCCACACAAGTGAGGAACCATTTTTATCGGAAGACTTGAGGGAATGCTGGGTGCATGGAAGTTTGTGGCTCCCTGCAGATTCCAGAACTTTTTATCACAGAATTGTGAGGAAAATGTGTTGTTGGACAAATTTTCAGGTTTGCAAGGGATTCTGGGTAACAGAACCTGGGGGGAGCCACGCAAGTCACCCCATCCTGGAATTCCCTGCGTGTCTAGTTTAAAAAAAAAAAAAAATGTGCAGGTTTGCTAGGTTTCCCTAGGTGCCGACAGAACTAGGGCCCAAATTCCACAGCTAGGCACATTGCAAAAGAAAGGGTCCGTTTTCAGTGAAAAAAAGCGATGTGTCCACTTTGCATTTTGGGCTGTTTCCGGTCATGAGCACTTGGCCTAGCTACACAAGTGAGGTACCGTTTTTTTCTGGAGACTTGGGAGAACACAGAATAGTAGAACAAGTGTTATTACCAATTGTCTTTCTATGCATTTCTGCCTTCCAAATGTAAGACTGTGCAAAAAAGAACTCCTTTTTAAAAATGCCCTCTAATTCACATGCCAGTATGGGTACCCACAAATTCAGAAATTGCAAATTACCACTTCTTCTAAACATCATATGTTGTTCCCATTCCAGAAATACATAGGTTTCGTGGATACCTATTTTTCACTCTTTATATTTTACCAAAATGAATTGCTGTATACCCGGTACACAATAAAAAAACATTGCAAGGTGCAGCTCAGTTATTGGCTCTGGGTACCTCGGGTTCTTGGTGAACGTTGAAGCCCTATATATCCACGCAACCAGAAGTGTCCAGCGGATGTAACCGTATATTGCTTTAAAAAATCTGCCATAGTTCGAAGTTACAGGTGAAAACGTAGGCACAAATGACTGTTTTTTCAACTCAATTTCAATATTTTTTTTATTTCAACTGTTATTTTCTATAGGAAAACCTTAAAGAATCTACACAAATGACCCCTTGCTGAATTTAGATTTTTGTCTACTTTTCAGAAATGTATAGCTTTCCGGGATCCATTATTGTTTTGACACCCATTTCTACCACTAACTGGAAGGAGGGTGAAAGCACTAAAAATAGGCTATGTCCCAGTAAAAAGCCAAAACTGTGTAGAAAAATGTGGTTTTCTAACGAAAGTCTGCCTGTTCCTTAAAGCTGGTAAGATGATGATTTTAGCACCGCAAACCCTTCGTTGATAGCATTTGAAGGGGAAAAAATCAGGTGCTTTCTTCTGCAGCACTTTTTCCCCATTTTCCCCCAAAAATCCAAAATGTACTTGCATTTTGGCTAATTTCTCAGTCCTCTCCAGGGCAATCCTCAAACCCTGGGTACCTTTAGAATCCTCAGGATGTCAGAAAAAAGGGCGCAAATTTGTCATGGATACCTTAAGGATTTGGACAAAAAGTTATCGGGCCTAAGCGCAAACTACCCCAAATAGCCAAAAAAAAGGCTTAGCACAGGGGGAGGAAACACCTAGTAGCAAAATGGTTACGGGATTTTAAGAAGTCCTTTTTTCTCTGCGGAAACGCCACCATTTCAGTTTTGAGCCACCCCCTTTTCTTTTTGACTTTGATTGCCATTTTCTCAGCATCTACCATTCACTTCCCTCCCCTTCAAGGTCCATAGGGCCTTTTTCTGCTCCTTACCCTTAACCTGGCTCAACATCGAAAGCGATCTCAACCTGATGAAGAAAGTAGGCCCCCAGTGGTATCCTTTGATTTGGAGAAATGGGGTTTCTGTTCTTTTACTCTGCCCACCTTCTATTTCGGCGTCGAGGAGCTTTTAGGTTATTTCGACTCAAGGGTCTCTCTGTGCGGCTCCCTCTATTGTGTGCCTCTCTCCATTGTGTGCCTTCGCGTGTGTGTGTGTGTGTGTGTGTGTGTGTGTGTTAGAGAGAGAGAGAGAGAGAGAGAGATAGAGAGAGAGAGAGGTATAGAGAGAGAGAGGGGTATAGAGAGAGAGAGGGGTATAGAGAGAGAGAGGGTATAGAGAGAGAGAGGGGTATAGAGAGAGAGAGGGGTATAGAGAGAGAGAGG